>OY757010.1:218724009-219075160 GCA_963580285.1 Lucinisca nassula
CTGTGGTCATATCAACCATATATCTCAGGCTGATGGCTCTAAATCGGACAAAGCTAGTACAAGCAAAATAAACACTAGTATGAATACTCAAGGTGGAAATAAACCGAGTGGTAATATGGGGGAAACGGGCAAAAAGAAACAAAAACAAAGACGTTCAAAACCAGCCCCTGATAAAACCCAAATTAAACCTGTGAATAAGGTACATGTAAAGCCTAAACAAAGCCAATCAGTTGAGACCCAGACAGATTCAAAAAAACGAGGTGGCCCCAAACAGCAACAAGAAGAGCAACAGCACGGCTGTGAAAACGGGGCAACAGAAAGTCACCAAACCAAGCGGGAGTCAAACCCAGGTGCCGACAGGAATACAACAGCTGAGCGGCGCCATTCAACAGCTAATCAACTGTCTGAGGGTACTAAACGCAACCGAAGGTTCATCCGCATCACCAATCGTAAACAGTGGAGCAAAACAAAAGAAAATTCAAAAAGAGGAACAACGGGGTAAAAAGACGGTCCTAAACCTATCACACAGAACATTGTCTAATGTTGAATACAGGCTACTGGGTAAAGGATTAAAATATTGTCCAAAGCCAAAAGGTCATGATAAAATTCAACTGAAACAAGATGTGTTTGAATTTACGAGGCGGCTTAGACTAAGAGAGTATTTTGCTGCAAAAACAGTGATGATACTGAAAGTAAAGACAATACCTGTGATAGTAATTTTGAATATATCAGACGCAACACTGATCCCAAATCAACCTTTGTTCCCCCTTCTGGCAGAGACACCAGTTTGGATTTTAACATTGATTCTATAACAAATGAAATTCTTCAAAATGATAAAAATTACAAATCTACCCCTAATTTATCACCCGAAGAATTAGAATCCCTTAAAAGATTACGAAATGATGACACTATTGTTATCAAGAAGGCTGAAAAGGGATCTACTGTTGTGATAATGAATCGCATGGATTATATAGCAGAGGTAGAAAGACAACTTGGAGATGCTAAGTTTTATGAAAAACTAGATGATAATCCGCAAGAGCAATTTCGTAAGGATATAAATGAAGTGCTTAGTGAAGCGAAAGTATCAGAATCTGCCCGTGGAAACCTTAGTCCATCTGGAAGTGACAGAGTTCCTGTACTTTATATATTGCCTAAAATTCATAAGCAATTAGACTCAAATATGCCACTTGGATATCCGGGTAGACCCATTGTCACAGGCTGCGGTTCACTGACTGAAAATATCTCAGCGTATATTGATGGTATACTGAAACCCCACATGGAATCTTTGCCTTCATACGTGAAAGATACATCCGACTTTATTACCAAAATCCATAGCTTAAAGGCCATCCCACAAAGTGCGTTTTTGGTAACTTTAGATGTTACATCGCTTTATAGCAATACTCCTCATGATGATGGTATTAAAGCATGTGATCTTTTCATGTCTGAAGGCGGGTATTCACAGGAGGCAAGATCAACCATTTCAAAACTTATTAATCTTGTGCTGACTAAAAACCATTTTCAGTTTGATGGCAAGAACTACCTTCAGGTTCTAGGTACTCCTATGGGTACTAAAATGGCACCCAGTTATGCCTCTTTATTTATGGGAAAACTGGAGATGGATTTTCTTGATTCCAGTGATAAAAAACCTTTGATCTGGTTAAGGTTCCTGGATGACATTTTTATGATTTGGAATTATAGTGAACAGGACCTGCATGATTTTATTTTCAAAATCAATCATTTTCATAATACTATTAAGTTCACTTACAATTATTCTAACCAAGATGCTACATTCCTTGACGTGAATATTCACAAAAGTGAAAATGGTGAGCTTGAAACCAGTGTTTATGAAAAAAGCACAAATTGTCATCAGTATATTGAATTTTCATCATGTCATCCGCTCTCTTGCAAACAGGGCATTCCATATAGTCAGGCAAAACGTTATAGGCGTATAACATCTGATAATGTCAGTTTTGAAAATTAGCTTGACCGGTTAAGGGAATATTTTCAGGAGAGAAATTATCCAAATCATATCATTGAAGAGGCTGTCAAAAAGGTATCTTCAATTAGTATGGATGATGCCCTTCAATCAACTTCCCGCACAAATTGTCAGAAAATTGTTCCTTTTGTATGCACATACAACCCGTCTTCTGGCTTTCTTTGCCGGAACATTACAGGGTCACTGATGAGGCTTTATTAGCCGAAACTACGTAGTATGACCCATCTTCTTTCTTATGAATGTTTTCATTGCTCTTAAAGGAACTTATTTTTGATTTTTATTTGCCTAACATTGGTAAAAGTATCAATCAGTACTGGAATCTTCTAAAGTACTCTAAAAGCAAAAGTGTAAGACAGTTGTTTAACTATAAACCTATTGTTGCTTACAAAAGACCGTCAAATTTGCAAGATATGTTGGTTCATTCTCAACTGAAAAAAAAAACAAAAACAGTAAGGTCTGGTGCTGTTTCAAAATGTAACAGACCCCGCTGTTCACATTGTGCAAGCATCACAGAGTCTGGTTCATTCACAAGCACAACTTTGTCTTCATGTTTCAATTTAAAAGAAAACTTCACTTGTGCTTCCTCTGATGTAATATACCTCATTACTTGCAAAAAATGTAATTTACAGTATGTCGGCCAAACCCAGCAAAAATGTAGTCAGGGAATGAACAAACATAAATTTGATATAAAGCATTTTCCTGACACTCCTACAACAGTTTCAGAGCATTTTAATTTGCCTGGACATAGCATCCAGGATTTTTCCTTTATGCCTATTGATAAAGTTTCTGGAAATTGGAAAAGGCTTATGAAGGAAACTTCCTGGATGCACCGTCTTGGAACAATGACTCCTTTTGGGTTAAACTCCAAAATAATGTATTAGTCTTCATGAAGTTTTTACTGACTTTACCTGTGTTCGCACTGCAACTGCATTCCTGTCAGTAATTTGTATCTAATAATGATCCATTATTTAGACTTTTTACGCCAACTGATGTGTTTCTATTTGACGTCGTCACCATTGACGTCGTGTGACGTCGACGTCATTTCCTGTCTACTTGTTTATTACACTTGATAAAGGCCAATAATGGCCGAAACGTTGTGTTAATAAATAAATAAAACCAATTTGAAGTTGTTCTCTGAAAAAAATTTCATGAACATTTGGAATTTGTAAAATAGAAGAGAAGATTAGGAATCGATACAAATACACATCACCTACCATCAGAGACCAGAGAGACACCAAAGGGAAAGAAACACGACTATGAAATAACTAAACCCTAATGGAAACAATCATGACATTGCCTTCACCATCAATATGCACGGCTCTTGACTGTGTGCTCCCAAGGTAGGTGATTTTGTTCAACCTTGCAATTTTGATCTGGGCTCCTTGTAAGGCTTGCCAGTTATAGGTCGATAGACCATCTCAGTCTTTTTTGTGCTGGTTGTGGGATTATAGCTGTCACATGCGTCAGATACTTGATGTCCATCTTTTTGCAGATTCTTTTCTGTTGGAGCTTCCTTTGCAATGACATCAGCAAAGAGGGGCTCATCTAGCACCTCTGTCTGCACCTTTGATTTGGCTTGCAACCATCTAAGGTTGAAAAGCCATAGTCACCATCCTGGAAAGCATCTGTGATCATGGTAGAAACATCGTGCTTAACAGTGCTGTGGCTAGTACACAGCCCTGTTTCACTCCATTTGTCCGGCCCCCGCCTATCGGGGCTTGAAGAAATAGATGGGCTGCAAGATGCTTCCACACAGAGCTGAAACCGACCCGCAAACGAGTACTGGTAAACCGTTTAGAGGATCTAAGCCTGCCCAGGCAAACCGGTGCAAGTCGGACCGTCCGTGCTTATAAACCCTATTGGTTTCATTAGACCGCAGGGCTTGAAATGTCATTTCATCTCAATGCCGGGTAAAAGTCCCACAAAATTGGAAGCAACGTCTCCAAAATGACCTTTACAGTGTTGACGGGGACATTAAACCTCAAATCAAACAAATCTGTCAATGGTAATGGATCAGAAACCTCACCATCATTTTGGAACCGTGCAAACATACCATCGTGCAACTGCCTCACCCTTACTATGAACTTGGTTGGAAATTGGACAGCCAAACTTCACAATAATTTTCCAAAGCTGACCCTCACGACTGACTGTGTCAAATGCTTTGGTAAGGTCAACAAAGGTCATGTAGAGGTACATGTTCTGTTCATGGCATTTCTCTCGATGCTGCCTTGTTGTGAAGATCATATGTCAATTGGTCCTCTGCCCTTTCTGAATCCAGACTGGCTTTCTGGTAGAAGCCCTCACCGTTCAATATGCACTATAAAAAGGTTATCCATTGGAAGCAAAGAATACACCGCGCACAAGTGTTTCTGGGCAGAATAGCTAGTCTCGTTCAGTTAGGTGTTCAGTCAGTCGGTTAAGTAGGATTCTTGAAAAGACCTTCCAAACAATTGAGAATAAAGAGGTGTCAAGATGATTGTCCGAAATCTGAGGATTCCCTTTCCGTTTGATTGGTGGATAATTGATACATGGAAAATGACATGGACGTATTATTTTTCACAATGTGAAAATATAAAGGATCATGTGCTATTGAATTTATTAAGTGAGCTGAAGGAAATGGTTAAAATGCGAGGCTTTGCCGAGCATTCTAACTATTTTCCTCAAGGAGTCTAATAAAGTCAATAAAACATGAGGACGAATGCAAGATTCTATATATAGGTTTTTTAAAACGCATTTTAGTCACGATTGTTTTACAAAAAAAAAATGTCAATATTCCGCCATTAGTAAACGAGACGTCGTTAAGGACGTCGTACATGTAACGTTACGGGGTGTACCTAACTAATTAGCATATTTAACCTTCATTATCAAATTTATTACATGGTGTTATGGCCGGCCTCGGTAGCTCAGTCGGATGCGCGTCTGACTGGTGATCAGGAGGACGCGGGTTCGATACCTGCCGGGGTCGGCAACAGTATTTCGTGGAGATTGATCATAAATTATTTTCTACGGTCATTTTCTCCCTTCCGCTGATTCAAGATGTGCAATTGTCAGTTTCTGGCGAAAGAATGTGCACTGTACTGGTTAACCGCTTACGTATAAGCCTGACTGGCTCAAAAATGACCTAAATAATGTTGACTGGGCCATTAAACCCCAATACAAACAAACATACATGGCGTTACGTCATTCTCAGACCCGACATCATATTATAAAATATAATTTTTTATTTGTTTCAGATACGCATTGACTTAGCTAAATCATTATGGAGATGGCTGTGTTTTATGATCGGGGCGTTACGATAACACACCCGTCTGCTAATATCGCGTTTTTCACATATATTTTTTCTTCTTCCTTTTTTTTTCTTTTTTTTTGACACTTTTTTTATAGTCCAAATATATATTGTTCGGCTCGAGTACCCTAAATCTTTTGTATTGAGAAAAAAAAAAAAAAAAAAAAAAAAAAAAGAAAAGAATGTACACACCTGTAAAACCAACGTTTCTTTATATTTTTGTTTGTTTTGAGGTTTGACGTCCCCGTCAGTACTGTAAAGGTCATTTCGGAGACGTTGCTTCCAATTTTGTGGGCCTTTTACCCGACATTGAGATGAAATGACTTCTCAAGCCCTGTCGCCAAATGAAACCAACAGCGTTTATAAGCATGGACGGTCCGACTCGCACCGCTTTGCTGCTGGGCAGGCTAGCCCCGATGGGCGGGGGCCGGTTTCTTTATGTAAAGTGAGATTTACAGGTATGTTCTTTACACAGACTTGTTAACGTGAGTAACTTGTGCTTTCGTTTTTGTACGAAATACAGTAAAATTCCTATATTAAGACCACCTTTGGGACTGTTCAAAAGTGGTCTTTAAGACCACTTTTGAACAGTCCCAAAGGTGGTCTCTGACCAGAGGAAACTGTATGTAGAAAACACAAAGAAAAAATTACCGCAGCCTACTAAATAAGCTTTTTAATGCAGAATTAGTCTTAATTTTAGGTGGTCTTAATAGCGGAATTTCACTGTAGTAGCATAAGGTTCTTATTTCACACGCAGATCTGTGTATAGTAGTGAAATTAAAATGAAATAAAAAAGAAAGAAACAAAAACTTGATGCTGAAAATGAAAACGTAGCAGACACTGGTTTATCAGACGGTCATGATAAAATCTTAAATTGATACAACTTTGTAAATTATCACAATATGGAATTACACCACTGAAATAGATAAAGTTCTAACGGGTAAGATAAGACAACCACACATTGCACAACATATGCTCAGATAAAATACATAAAATGCAGAGAGAGAACAGCAACTACTTATTAACAAACGTATTCAGACTGTGTCCGTTTCCTGCCGTAAAAAGCATTCCCAGCAGCCATGATATTCAAGTGCGAGTCAATAAAAACAGCCTAACCTATTTCTGGGTGAGATCGATCTATTCTTTTTCGATGTATACACTTGGACCGACGCTGTTCCAGTGCCATCAGCCCAGAACTGAAGAAGACAGGGTCCTTGTCTCCGACCCATTCCTCAACTGCCGCCACGACTTCTCGGCCGGCCTCGGTGGCTCAGTCGGATGCGCGTCTGACTGGTGATCAGGAGGACGCGGGTTCGGTACCTGCCGGGGTCGGCAACATTCTTTTTTAGAGACAGATCATGAAATCTTTTCTACGGCCATTCACTCTCTTCCGCTGATTCAAGAAGGGCAGTTGTCACTTTCTGGTGAAAGAATGAGCACTGTACCGGTTAACCGCTTGGGTATAAGCCTGTCCAGGAAAAGTGTGGATAGGTAAACTGATCGGCTAAAAAAGGCCTAAAATAGTGTTGACCGGGCCGTTAAACTCAAATACAAACAAACAAAGCCACGACTTCTGCGTTGGACAGGAAATCCACGGATATCCTTTTTCAAGCTTGGGATGGGAAATAGTCACTAGGAGCTAAGTCCGGAGAATAGGCGGGGTGCGGTGTTAGCTTTTACCCATTCCGCTCAACAGCATCCATTGCAATTTTGCAGGTGTGACCTGGTACATTTCTTTGGTAGACACTAACTTGTGTGTTCCATAATACAGTTGCAATCACCTTGCCCAAAGAGGGTTGCGTCTTGAACTTCTTTGGCCTCGGAGGTCCCGGCTCTACCCACTGGCGACTGAGTTTAATTCTTTGGCTCATCATAATGGACCCAGGTCTCATCTACACAGTCACCAGACGTGAAGCAAAATCATCTTCCTTTGACCTAAACCTCTGGTTGTCATTTGCTCGTCGCTGAGGGATATCGGGACCCAGCGGGCTGTTAGCTTGCGCATACCCACAAGGGATCATGTAAAGTTGTTTAAACGCTACCATGTGCCACCGATGAAGAAATGTGTAGCACAGAACGGGATCTGGTGTACGCTGATGGAGAAAATAGAGAATGCATTACACATTACATGTGTAATGCATTCTCTATTTTCTCCATCAGCGTACACCAGAGTAATGTGTAATGCATTCTCTATTTTCTCCATCAGCGTACACCAGATCCCGTACTGTGTTACACATTTCTACATCGATGGCATCTGATGGACGTCAAGACCTAATTTCCTCTTCTAAAGACATTCTATGGCGTTTGAATTTCCCAACCCAGAATTTAACTTGTGCATACAATGGTGCAGAATACCCATAAACATTAGTCAACTCGCAATCAAGAAAAATCGTCCGTGTAGTGGACACCGCTTTAAACCCTTCTTTTTATAGAGAAAACTAGCGTTAGCGGGGGTATACAATATTTTCTTATTCAGTCTTCCCCAAGACATAGGTTGTGGGTACGCGTTAGAACCGCGGGCACCAAAACTTATGTTTGGAGTTTAAATACGACAAAAGTCATAATTTTTCATCAGTAAAGTAACTATTTTAAGAATGCACTTTGTCTCACGGGTGGGTTGTGTTACTGTACCAGATATAAAACATCTAAAAATTATTCCGTGATTTCTCTCCAAAGCTGCTGGTAAGGATTCTTATCTTCATTAAGAATCCCTACCAGTAACTATGCAAAGAATCACTAATTCGGGCACAGAGAAATGACGGTCTCTGTTGGTAAAAATTATTGCAAGTATAAACGAATTAACTTATGGTTGTAACACCATAGCGCAGGCGACTGAATGTCCAAACGATGCTACCCGTGCAAGTCTCATTTTCGCATAGTAAGGCTAGTCTGTAAAACTGTAGTTTCTTGATTCTATGAAAAAATTAGGTAAAATGCAAAATAGAAGTGAAGGCAATGATCAGGTATCGATACAATTAACCCACAGCTCCCATCAGAGACACCAAGGGAAAGAAACACAAACATGAAACAACTAGACCCTAATGGAAACACCAATAGCGGAAAGCCGAAAGGACAGTTACTTTCCCACAAAATGGCCAATTGGCTATCCAAAACAAAATAATATAATCAATACACACACTCAAAGACAAGTCATAACATAAATGAATCGCGACAGAAGAACCACCTTGGAACGGTCATGAAACGAATTCCACTGGGGTGGGGGGGGGGGGGGGTTGCTTAAAAGCAAAGTTATCAACCGTAATTGGGTTAACTACCATGCATGCAGTCTGTCGTATAACATTTATGTTGTACCCAATCGTTTTATATCGAAGAATGATTTTACGAAATTGGGTGTTGAAGTTATTGCAATTATATACTTATCTGAATAAAATTCGGGTTCAGATAGACCTTGTTGCAGAAGAGATTTAAGTCTAACATTGAATTTTGAAATTAAATCGGAAGGACGTCTTCTAAAATTTTGAAAAGGCGTAGTGTATGATACCGATAACCCTGATTAAGAAGTTTAGCAGTTAACAAACAATTTATTGCGAGTGTTGAAGTCAGTTACATGAAATCGAATTAATTGCGAAATATAAACGGCATAGAAGCATCACCATCCAAGAAAGGGAATTTACAATCACAAATTCAAAATCACCGCGTTTATAATAGATTTTGCAAGAAACAAATCCATCTACAATCCAAAAACGGGACATCGGTATGAGAAGAATTTGCTTTATTTAGGGGAGTTTACCCTTGTGATCGACATCTGAAATTATACTGCAAATGGAAATTAAATAATTGCGAAATCTTGATTTTAAATGTCTTTTTTTATCTATCAGTAAGTTTATTTGTAATTTATAGCCACTGACTCTATCTGAAACTGGCTTAACTCCAATCTAAGTCAGTCTTCACACGAGAGTAATAAGCTGTGACGTCATCTTGAGTCTAAATAAAGATTCTTAGATCTGTTGTAAATGAGAGAGAGAGAGAGAGAGAGAGAGAGAGAGAGAGAGAGAGAGAGAGAGAGAGAGAGAGAGTGGGTCGATTGTCTCCGAGTGTTAATTGGGAAAATGGGCCTGAACGGGGACTTAGACTGTTTCGTGTACTGTAAGCAAATCGCGTAGACCCTGGTCAGACGCTGCGGTCTTCGGTGTTTAGTCCTTAAATTCCTGTACATTAAGGATACAGTGTAGACCCTGATCACAACGCGGTTTCTGATCTGGGTCTACATTGTTAACCATCCCATGATTCCAGGCCAGATTCTACAGATAACTCTCGTATGCATCAGCTGACCTCACTGCGATAAAATTAACGCTGCTATTTTCTATAAATAAGTTACATGGATTTCCTACAAATCAGTGATTGTCACGTGGACTCAAGCACTAACAGAGGTTTTGTCCTTATAACTGTGTCGATTGATAATAATCGACCCAAAAATGTGTACCCGGAGTATCGATCCCCCGAATCAGACCATTTTTGGATAATAATAATAATAATAATAGTCTTTATTTCCAGAGAATTACATATTTAGTATAAAGAACCAATCTTCCATATGGTCCTCCACAAAACAAATAAAACACAAGGTATTATGTACATTATATACACTAACATATGGCAAAAGTCTAGGAATACTAAAACTAAATCTTATGAGTTTGTGTTACAGTAAAATATTAACTGACATAAAATTAATCAGAGGATATTATAGTTAGATATCAAACTGGTAAAAAAAAAACAGAGAATATTTTACAAATGCTAAAATATTTTGTAAAATATTTTCTCGGTGTTTAAGAACAGCTATATTGTAAAGGATCGTATTGACATTCCATTTTTTGGATGGAAACTAAAAATGTTGCACTGAAAATGGAAAGCAGTAACCTCGAATTTTTAAGCATATCACAGATGTGTATTCAGTGGCAAAACAGGAATACAAATGTCACAGCAGTTACACAATTCCAAGAGGCTCGATCCCCAGTAAGCATTCTACATAAATCTACAGCGGGCCGTTAGCGGCCCGTCAGGGTAGCTGACGGGCCGCTAACGGCCCGCTGTATATTTATGTAGAATGCTAGCAGGGAGCTAGGGGCTCATACGGTGATAGTGTAGCTAAGAGAGATGGCTCCTCCTCCTGTAATTCATGTACTGCTCATTGGCATAGAAAATAACGTTTAACCTGCCAGCGTCATGTAGATATACCAACTGTACGGACAGTTTACATTCGCTGGGCATCGAAAATGACGATTCTGTTCTCGTCTCATTGTTTAATAATTACAGTAAGGCCCGGCATAGGGAAACTGGCTAGTTGAATCGGGGATTAGCAATTACTCGCAGACCCCATATTAGGCGATTAATTTACAAAAATATGTACTCGGTCAGCAAGATTAGTTTTATTGTTATTGTTATTATTATTAAAGTTAAAGTATCAAGGTGACTACCCGGTTCAGAGGAGGGATAATAAGTAAAAAATGCTTATACTGAGTTATTTGCTTGTAGAAGGTGAGCCTTAAGCGAGTTCTTGAAAGCATTCAGAACGGAAGTATTTCAGATATCTAATGGCAATATGTTCCATAGTTTAGCTGCTGAAATCGAAAATGAATTTTCAAAAACGTTTGTTTTAGAGCTAGGAACTCGTAACGGCTCAATATCAGCTGATCGTAAGTTTCTGGTATGTGTATCTGAAACTTTTGTAAAGATGTCACTGATGTATTCTGGCGTTAAACCGTTGACAGCCGTTCAAACCATAATATTTGAATGATGTTGGACCCTTTTAGGAAACGTTAACCAATTTAATTCTCTGAACATTTCATGTGAAGGGGTCATAATATCAGCTTTTAAGATGATTCTTGATGCTCGTTTTTGAAGCCTACGAATTCTAAGTATATTTATTTTGGTACATCTTCCCCAAATAAGACACCCGTAATCCATTATTGGTAATATATATGAATTGTAGTTTAATTTCATGTTTGTTATGTCCATGTATTTTGATAAAAGTTTCAAAAGTGTTATTCTTCGTGATATATTTAGACAAACAGAATCAACTTGTTTGTCCCAGCTAAGATTCTTATCAATTATTACACCTAGTACTTTTTTTGTGTAACGGTTTGAATGATTTCATGTTCAATATATAAATCGAACTGCCCCTTTCGTGCCAAATTTTGCCGAGTTCCTAGCGTCATAGACACTGTTTTAGGTATATTGTCATACATATCGTTTGCCTGGCACCATTCAATAAACCCAGATGTTCCGCTTTGGGGTTTTGATTCTAATATTATGAGGTCTTTGTATGACGAATGAATAGTTGTATCGTCAGCATAGATAACGACATCGGCTTCTCTTGTAAATAGAGGCAAATCGTTTATGAACAGAATAAATAAAACTGGCCCCAATACTGAAACTTGCGGGACACCAACTGTACATACTCTTCTAAGCCCCGTTGTTTCAACAACGTTGAAATGCACAAAAACATTTTCTGAGATATTATATCCGATTATAATCTTTATTAGGAATGATATAGTGATGCTGACAAATAGCAGTAATTCTTTCAGTTCCTCCTTAATGTTTGGAGCACAGTTATGCAAACTATCATATGTTTCATAAAGCTTGTGAAAAGTGACGTAATTTGACATGCATGAATTTTATGAAAACGTTAAGCCCTGTTCCTAAACGCCTTCACACTATCCATACCACGTATCATATCTGAGGCTTTCTCTGCGACCATGATTACTGTTGCATGGATACTACCCGAGATAGTGCTGGGAAACACTGACGCATCTACCACGCGCAGCCCCTCAATACCTTTGACCCTAAGTTGGGGATCCACTACTGTTGTAGGGTCATCTTCTGCACCCATTTTACACGTGCTTGACTGATGTGACATAGACATAGCAAGATGGCGGATATGACACTCCCAGTATGCATCAGACCGGAACTTGTGCTGTGAACAAAATGACATCCTAGATCCGTTCATGCTGGTTCCAAGTTTTTCAAATGTTGGCGTTTTCATAAGTCTTTCCCAAAATTTTAAGCCAGCAATAATTGTGTTGATATCATTGTGGTCGGTCAAGAACTGTGGGTCAATAATCGGATGGTCAAACGGATCAGAAGTTTTTAGTTTTATCCTGCCTGTACTCCTCGGATGCGTAAGTATAATAGAGACACTAAATCCCTCCGTATTGGGTGTTGGGGCCAAATATTCTTTTGATATGTCCTTCTTTAGGTTGAAAAATGACAGGTCATGTAGAAAGCTGCTATAAAATATTAACTGAATGTCAGGGTATGTCTTCCCTCTCAAAGCTTTGTCAGAATAGATAAAGGCCGTCCCCTCTGCTCCGCCAATTGAAAGCGGTCCTTTCCCAAACACTTGGTAGTTTAAAAGACTCAACAAACTTTGCGCAAAGTTTGCTGTTAAACTGTACGAAGAATTCATTCCTGTGTACATGTTCAACATCACGTGATCTTGTAAATTATGTCCTACGGTTAAGTTAGCAATTACGTCAATACCGTGCTCTCTCAAATCACTCTCTGGCCCGACCCCACTCAGTAACAATATTTGTGGACTATTGATAGCACCTGCTGAAAGAATCACTTCTTTCCTAGCCTTGATGAAATATTTTCTGCCGTTTTGAATAACATAAACCCCAGTTGCTTTCTTTTTCTCTATTTTGACTTTGGTGACAAAACTTCTTACTGATATATGCAGGTTGTTCCTTTCAGCTGTCTGCCCAAGGAATTCAACAGCGGAGCTACTTCTAACGCCCTTTCTCACGTTGGCTTGCATTATACTAAACCCTTCTTGGTCGGCTCCATTGTAATCTATCGTTTCATAACCTAATTCTTTTCCTGCTTTTATGTATAAATCGGAAAGCGGCGTAGCTGTATAATCACTCACCGCTACAGGACCGCCAGTAGAGTGATAATTCGATGCTTTCAAATCTTCAATCTGGATGTCTTCTGATTTTAGAAAGTACGGCAATACGTCCTCGTAGCTCCAACCTGTACAGCCATTGCTTGCCCATTCGTTGAAATCATACTTAGACCCTCTCACCCACATCAAAGCATTTACCATGCCAGTACCTCCTAGCAGACGTCCCCGAGGCCAAGCCATTCGGTTGTCATTCAAACCCCAAAAGGAAGCATTCTGTGGTTCTGAAACGTAAGCCCAGTCACTCTCAGTGCCAAATGAAGTCGTCCACAACAGTGGAATGTTTAGTAGCGGATTTTCATCATAATGCCCTCCAGCTTCAAGGAGTAGAACTTTCTTTTTTTCATCTTCGGAGAGTCTCGCTGCGACTACGGAACCAGCCGAGCCACCTCCAACAATAATGTAATCATATTCACTTGCTAAATTTTTCGAAACATGAATCTGTCTTTGAGATAGCCGACCGCCTACATAGTAGCTCACAATCACAGCCAGAATGACAGCCAATGTTGATTTCCAGATCCAACTCATTATTACTCGTACATGGGTGGATCGACCTAAAATACAAGTAACATCCAACTAGAAAATTAATATTTGAGAAACGTCGTATCAACGGCGATCCAAAGTCGTAGCACCTACGTCGTAGCAACGAATGTAGGGATCACCCATGTTTTTTCATACATGTACATTTGTCGGATCCCGAGGAAGCTGTTTGAACACGAGGCCGCTAGACAGAGTATTTAAATTTCTTGCACACCAGATAAGGAAATCCATAGTTTTTGCTTGGGATAGAAATTCTGTTCTAATCCTGGTGTTCTTACACAAAATCGAATATTCTGGCGTGTTTGATAAATGTACTGGTTGAATACGACCTCATATGCGCCGTCGTAAAGGTTAACGTCACAGCACCTTACGTGACGTTACTAAACATCACAATATGGCGGACGTCGGTAACCTAATTGACTGCAGCATTAGAAATCCGCGCTTAGAAATGGAAAGTATGCAAGAAAAAGAATACTATATGGGTGTGAGGAGTGGATAGAAAAACCGTCCCTCGGCAAGCCTCGTGATGCCGGACAGTGACCCTCGGGACGGATTTTTCCATCCACCCCACACACCCATATAAGATTCTTATAATCTTCCGAGGGACCCGGCAAATGTTATAAGCTATGGCCGTTCTTCTTGCACAACCTACGATTCCAACGGTAAATGATGACGAAAACGCCGAAAAAGCCCCATATTAACTCTTTAATTGCGACGGGTCAACCAACATTGTGGCTAGTTCAGAATGTTGTTGACAATGACGCCAGTTACGCAATGACCCGCTGACGTCATCTGAGCCCCGCCAAGCGAATTTGTGTCTTCGAGCATTCCGTCATGACAAATTTTAACTGCGTATGCCCAGCCATTCAGAGGAGCCAAGGATATGGCTTTCTGTCTGAAGGTTCCGTTTGATTCACTGCTTGTATGAGCGAGCAGCGAAGGTTCTGGCGAGACTGCGCAGATGCGCAGGCTGCATGAACCGTCGCTGCTCGCATAGGCGATACAGATATAATACGCAACAAATCTTTGGTGCTCAAATCTAAATAGAATTTGGAAAGTGAGGTGGGGAAGAAATGGGTCAGCCAATTTCTTCCCCGGGGGAATAATTGGGCCGGCCCAGTTCTTCCCAACCTCAGATAATTAATTTTCTAGTTCATACAAACGTATGTTTTTTTTTATTTTAATTAAATGTGTTCTATAAATTTAAAGGGTTATCCTTTGGAAGCAAGGAATTCATCATGGAACTGGAAAATATGAAGTGTACATGTTTTCTGGGCCAGACTAGCTAGTTTCGGTCAATTAGGCCCCATCAGTGACCCTCAAATATTTTCAGAATTCCATAATGGAATCAATGATCCCAAAAGACAAGAAAATATAAACTACACTATGATGTAGGGCAGGGAGACTTTTTACGGCCGCCACACATTCCCAGACACCAGCTGTAGTGACGTTAAATGTGTTCGATAAAAGGGTTATCCTTTGGAAGCAAGGAATTCACCATAGAACTGGAAAATATGAAGTGTACATGTTTTCTGGGCCAGAATAGCTAGTTTCGGCCAATTAGACCTCATCAGTGACCCTCAAATATTTCCAGAATTCCATAATGGAATCAATGATCCCAAAGGACAAGAAAATATAAACTACACTATGATGTAGGGTAGGGAGACTTTTTACGGCCGCCACACATTCCCAGACACCAGCTGTAGTGACGTTAAATGTGTTCTATAAAATGGTTATCCTTTGACAGCAAGGAATTCACCGTAGAACTAAATAAAGCCTGAGTTCGCACAGTCTGACATGAGACTGGTGACCTTTGTTACCATAATTCCATACAAGACTGATGGCATATATTTATCTTCGCCGTTTTCCGAAGAGGTCGATATTTGGTATTCAATACATAGAGGTCGTTAAATGAGTCACCTTTCACGAGATGCCGAAAATTCACGAGACGTTTGCGAAAAAGGACCTATTAGGCGAAAACATTGACTAATTTATTATTTGCATAATTGTCAGTCTTATGTCAAATTGCACCAGTTATATCACATTACGATGACACATCCGTGAGTCATAGTGCAGTTTTACACATCTCCAAAATGGCTACTTTTCTGATAAAAATCCGCGATATTTTTCTTATTTATACTTCAAACAATGGTTGTTTGTGCTCGTTAGAACCGCCTCATTAAGTGTTACACAGTTAAGTCAATTATGACGTTGAAGGTGTATGTGGTGGGGAAGAACTGGGCCGATCAGTTTCTTCCCCACCTCTGATAAGTGTTTCATCGTTTGGTGAGTTATGTATAGTTAAGAAGAACTGGGCCTGTCCGTTTATTCCCCACCCTTGGTGAGTGTTATACAGTTATTTCAATTATGACGTTGAATGTTTCTGGGATGGGAAAGAACTGGGCTGGCCAGTTTCTTCCCCAGCCTTGGTAAGTGTTACACAGTTAAGTCAGTTATGACGTTAAAAGTGTCGTTGGAGGGGAAGAACGGACGTCAATGACGCTAAATGTGTTCAGGGTTGGGAAGATATAGCCGATCCGTCTTTTCCCCAAACTTGATGTGCGTTCAGTTTGGTAAATTATGCTGTTAGAAGTGTCTGGGGTGGAGAAGAACTGAGAAAGCCCGTTTCTTTCCCACCTACGGTGAGTGTTATACAGTTAAAACAATTATGATGTTGAATGTGTCTGGGGTGAGGAAGAACTGGGCCTGCCTGTTTCTTCCCCATCCCGGGCGAGTGTTATACAGTTAAGTCTGTAATGATGCTGAAGGTGTCTAGGGTAGGGAAGAACTGGGCCGGTCAAGTTACATTTAAGTCAAGTTTGGTGTTTAAGGCGTCTTGGGCGTGGAAGAAATGGTCCGGACCGTTTTGCCCACCCGTGGTGGGTCTTGTACAGTTAAATCCAGTGTGATCATAAAGGAGTCTGGGATGGAGACGAACTTGGCCGGCCCGTTTCTTCTCCACCCCTAATGAGTGTTATACAGGTAAGTCAATAATTACGTTAAAGGTTTCTGCGGTGGGGAAACACTGGGCCTATGATTTATTTGATTCTTTTATTCTGACCAAATTGTAGCTTTGAGTGTTATACAATTAAGTTCAGTATGCTGTTATCTGGGATGGGGAAGAACTGGGCTGTAGCCCAGACACCATCAGCATCATAACTGTCCCAAGTATACAACACTCACAAAGGGTGGACAAATGGCGGGGAAGAAACTGGCCGACCAAGTTCATCCAAACCATCAGGTTCCTAAGGATATCCTATCAACTTTTTCATCTTCTCTGTCCAGCTTCATATTTTCACATCATTTGAAATAAACCCTTCAGCTGAAAACATCAAACAAAAATACAGATATTTACAAGAAAAAGGCATATCTCAAATTTTCAAAGCCTTTAAGATGGGGAAGATCTTAGCTGGTCCAGTTCTTCCAAGGTTGCTTATGCTTCCAATGTATGTGTATGTTGTGTGTGTGTGTGTGTGTGTGTGTGTGTGTGTGTGTGTGTGTGTGTGTGTGTGTGTTATAAAATAAATACCAAAGATAACAACTGAATATCATAGGTGGGGAACAACGTAACAATGTGCCGGCTAAGTTGATCCCCAACATTTCGATGAATTTTTTCACATCAATAGAATACTTCAACTGAAAACAGTAGATAAAAAAAATGCAGCTATTACAAAATTGCTGCTTACATATTTAAATAATACGGAAATATCCGGGATGGGTAAAAACTGGCCGTCCCAGTTCTTCCCAACCCCAACTTTCCAAATTCTATTAAGATTTGAACACCAAAGATGTGTTGCTTATTATATCTGTTTAGTTTATACCAACTGATGTCTTGAAAAGCAAAGTAAAATCATAGATTTTGTTTGATTTGAGGTTTAGCGTCCTCGTCAACACTGTACAGGTAATTTTGGAGACGTTGCTTCCAATTTTGCTGGACTTTTACCCGACATTGAGATGAAATGACATCTCAAACCCTGTCGCCCATTGAAACCAATTGGGTTAGTAAGCATGGGCGGTCCGACTCGTACCGCTTTGCCTGGGCAGGCTCTGTCTCTTTTCGGGCCCACGGAGTCTAACTGTTGGTCTTTTTTATGCTCCAGCATTTCAGTGGTTTCTTGCTGTCGAGCCCTCACCGTTGTTTCATCTCTGTGGTTGATTGATTTTTGTGTTCGGAAATAAGGGCGCGTAAAATCGACTTTAAGCCCCCCACCCCCACCCCCCACCCCCATTGAAATTCGTTTCACTGACCTTTCCAAGGCGGTTCTTCTGTCGTGGTTTATTTTGTTATGGCTTGTCTTTGACAGTGTGTATCGTTTATATTATTTTGCTTTGGATAGCCATTTGGCCATTTGGTGGGAAATTAACTGTCCTTTTGGCTATCCGCTAGTGATGCTTACATTAGGGTCTAGTTGTTTCATGTTTGTGTTTCTTTCTGTTGGTGTCTCTGATGGGAGGTGTCGGTTAATTGTATCGATTCCTGATCATTGCCTTCACTAAACGGTTTACCAGTACTCCTGTGCGGTCGGTTTCAACACTGCGTGGAAGCATCATGCAGCCCGTCTATTTCTTCAAGCCCAGATGGGCGGGCCGCGAGGTTTAACGTCCCCGTCAACACTGTATAGGTCATTCTGGAGACGTTGCTTCCAATTTTGTGGGACTTTTACACGACATTGAGATGAAATAACACCTCACGCCCTGTCTCCCAATGAAACGAATAGGGTTTATAAGCATGGACGATCCAACTCGTACCGCTTTGCAGGCTTATATTTACATATTCAACGTCACTTCAGCTCCTATCTGGGAATGTGTGTCGCCCGTAAAAAGTCTCCCGGCCCTACATCATAGTGTAGTTTATATTTTCTTGCCCTTTGGAACCATTGATTCCATTGTTAAGCTGTGGTGTATTCCTTGCTTCCAAAGGATAACCCTTTCAAGAACATATTTAGATCCCAGTACTTGTGTGCGGTCGGTTTCAGCTCTGCGTGGAAGCATCATGCAGCCCATCTATTTCTTCAAGCCCTTATGGGCGGGAGCCTAATTTATCAAAGATACTAGAATCGGGATGCATATTTCATAGGATCTCCATGTATTGTAGAGCAAATTTTGCCATTCAAGCTATTAAGACTTAACACTTATTCAGAATGATCTCTTTTCTCATTTTTAACAAAGTATGAGGCATAAATGTCTCGTTCACAATGGTTCTAAAAAATCAGGTGTCGAAGAAACTGGCTGGGTTGGGAAGAAACAGACTGGTCAGTTTCTTCCCAGATAAGAACCGGACCGGCCCAGTTCTTCCGCGGGGAAGAGCCGGGTTGGGGGAAGAAACCGACGGTTACACCGGTCACGTTTGAAGAGTTTATATGGAAATTAAATGGAGCTTTGTGGTGTTTTCGACACAACTTGCCTTTGGAATCGATTTCATTGCAATAACATTTGCCGGTTCACTCTGAAGATACCTGAACACTCGGTCCAGCGGCCTCGTGTTCAAACAGCTTCCTTGGCTCAGCGGCCTCTTGTTCAAGGACGCGGTAAATTTTCATGCATGAAAAAACATGGGTGATAGTGATACCTATAATCGACCTTGATATGTCGTTGATTAACCCATTGTATACTAGTAGACTCTTCCATTGCTATATTTTGGACAAGCCCATTGTCATACAAGGGGTGGTAGACCTATTTTTTGTTCTTATTCTATTTTTGGTGGAAAATTCTGTTAGCAAACAGAGCAGGGCCGCGTTCTGCGGCGTCTGATCTGGGCCTGCTCTGTTTGCAAAGGTACCCATTTAGGAGTTTCCCGCTTACAATGGGTTAAACATTACGAACTCAGTTTGATACTTCAGTATTAGGTGAGACGGCTCATTAAGATCCGCATCAGGTCTATCATATTGAAAGTGTTTGCCTACAGCATGCAGAGGACGAAAACGCCGTACAACAACTACATCCCGACCCCACCAGCACCCTTCTTACTGTTTACAATAAGTGTACTTGCCCATTTTTTTCGTGACTGAGTGATTTGAGTTTTACGTCTCACAAACAGCTAAGGTCATATGGAGACGGGACCTCGGTTTAAAGACTCACCCGAAAGTCTGGAGAAGCCCGGGATCGATCCTGCGGCCCCTGGTTTACAAGGCGAGTAGCATAACCACTACACCACGTAGGCTTCTTTTTTCGTGTGTATACTGTAAAATACACTGTGTATACATGTAGGCCTATTTGCTTTTAACTTCATACATTTTCACTGGGAAGATATAGGTGTTTTGTTTGTTTGTATTGGAGTTTAACGCCCCAGTTAACACTATTTTGGTCATTTTTGTGCCGGCCAGTTTACCTGTCCACACTTTATACTTAAACGATTAACCAGTACAGTGCACATTCTTTCGCCAGAAACTGACAACTGCCCTTCTTGAATCAGCGGAAGGATGAGATTGACCGAAGAAAAGATTTCATGATCAATCTCCACGAAAGAATATTGCCGACCCCGGCAGGTATTGAACCCGCGTCCTCCTGATACCAGTCAGACGTGCACCCGACTGAGCTACAGAGGCCGGCCGATGATAAAGGTGTATGATATGTGTTGTTATAATATACCATATTTTACTTTGAGTCATAAAGACTTAACATATTACCTTCACAAAAATCCAAAATAATGCACACACATCTACGTGTAAAATGTATTTCGTTACCATTCAGTGGTCTCCTTTGTGAAATTGTATGGTGGTTATTATCGCTATGTACAGGATAAGTTCTAATATTTCGCATTATGAAAAGATGCCTAAACAAATACATTGTAAACTTTACCTCCGAAACCTCCGAATTTTTTAGGTGAAAAATTGTGACATTTTTCTTATTTCTGCTCAAAATATACCCACAATCTATATTTTAGAGCATAAATATGAAAAATAAGGTTTACCCCTGTAAACCCCAGTTTTACCAGACAAAGTGGGGTTCGAGGGGGTCAAAATTATATATGCGTGTTTTCGTGATGATAAATGTTGATCCCCTTGTTTCCACTTTTTGTACAATAAAACTTGGGTTTACTGAGGTAAATCTTATTGGTCTTATTTAATAATAATAATAATAATAATAATAATATTAATAATATCTTTATTTCAAGACATATAGACCTCATTGTAACAATTATATATGAGCATGTACGCATTGTTGATAATTTTTTCGCACCCAAAGATACAAACTTTAGATAAAACTTATTGCCAAATATATATGTCAAACGATAAAAGGACATTGACTGTCAAGGCAGGGGCAGGGACGCGTGGCGCAAACCAATGTACAAACAGCACGCCCTTACTCCCATACCAGTTTGGTCGTCCCAAAATCGCAGACATCGTCTAGAAAGTTTAACTTTTAAACGTAACGTTACCACTTTACTCCGCAACTCCACAGGTCGCAGGTTGTCCATTCGTGTCACCTTAACAAAATGCTCCGAGGCGTGGGGGTAGGTCACCCGTACCGATGCATTGAAACATGTCAAAAGAGTGGACGTGAAAGAATGATTTGCGCCAGTCAAGGGGTTAAGTGGGATGGGGCCCAAATTAGGACGTCCTTTCATTGGACGGCTTTGGACCCTGGAAGACCCTCAGAGACCGCGGGCCAGCGAGCCGCGGTCGATCTAGTCTTGCGTCCAATCACAGCCCCAGCCAACCAGTCCACAGACCGTCCGAGGTTACAAACACTCTGTCGTTGATCACAATAGACATTCCACATTGGGTGCGCACAGCTTAATCCCCACTTGAGTGTTTTCTTGAATTTCAGGACTTCCTGTTAACTTTTCTAAAATCCCAGTCCCAATGAAAAAGGGTCTACTCTTAAAGGAAAGAATTTGCTCCTCAGGAGCAAATTATTTCCTTTAAGAGTTGACCCCTATTGACTTGGGAGACTACTTTTGCTGGAGTTGCCTCCCCTGAAGGTATACCCATTCCCCTTAAAATAACCTTTATTTTTGGCGTTTGGCCCCCGCCCATAGGGGCTTGAAGAAATATATGGGCTGCATGATGCTTCCACGCAGAGCTGAATCAGGCCCGAGCACTAGTACTGGTAAACCGCTTAGAGGATCTAAGCCTGTCCAGGAACCGCGGTGCGAGGCGGACCGTCCATGCTAATAATCCCTATTGGTTTCATTGGGCGGCAGGGCTTGAGATGTCATTTCATCTCAATGTCGGGTAAAAGTCCCACAAAATTGGAAGCAAGGTCTTCGAAATGACCTTTACAGTGTTGACGGGGACGTTAAACCTCAAATCAAACAAAACAAATATTTTTGGCGTTAAAATTAACAATGTATTTGTATAGGCGTGTTTTTGTAATCAAGCCTAAATGTTTTATAGGAACCGACGAAAATAAACTGCAGTCAAAGTTTCATTTTCATTGTTTTTTGGACAATCTTGAATCAAAAGATCCATAATAATAATAAAAAAATCGGTTACATCACGTGAACAAGTCCGTGAAATGAACACCCCCTAAACCCAACTTTTTATAGAGAAAACTGGGGTTTACGGGGTATACATTATTTTTCCTTATTTCTGCTACAATACGTAGGTTGTGGGTATTCGTTAGGACCGCCTCATTGAGGCGGTTCTAACGAGTACCCAAAACCTGTTTTGGAGTATAAATAAGAACAAAATATCACAAATTTTATCATAAAATTACCCTTTTTCAGGTATGAAAAAATGCACTATATCACACGGATCTGTTTTTATGCATTGGAATCCGGAATATTTCGTCCGTCCGAAATAAACTTTCCCGCCGACTTCCTGTACTGAGATTTCAAATAGCTCGGATTTCTGTCAACTTATGAAGCTGTGCATTGCATTAAGATGTGATTGTAAGTTAAAAAAAAAATGCAAGCTGAAGCGTATGTGGTAAAATTGCGGTTTACCGGGATAAACATTATTTTTCTTATTTCTGCTTAATACCATAGACTGTGGGTTACTCGTTAGAACCGCCTCACCGAGAAAGAAATATTAAAAAAATATCGGATTTTTTTATCTGAAAAATTGCGTTTTTTTGGCGTGTTTTCATCCTAACTAAGGTGATGCTTAACATTTTGTTTTTGTGTCCAAGTGTATAGTTTAGAGTTTTCGTGCCATGAAAGAACACATCATCTCACATGGGCGTGTCCGGAACAGGAATATCAGATCCACGTACCTCAGATACACGTACTGTGATCAGACGGAGACGAAGGCTGACCAAACCATTTGCTGGCACAACACGCCTTTATAATTCTGGTCCCCTTGAACTCCACTTTTATATAGAAAAACTGGTGTTTACAGGGGTATAGATTGTGGGTACATATTTGAGCAGAAAAGAAAAATATCACAATTATTAATATACAAAGTTTCGATTTTCAGCGTTAAAACTTACAAAGTATTTGTATAGGCGTGTTTTCAAAATGGATTCAGCCATGACTAACCAAAATTTCTTTGGACTCAAATCATTGACAGTCAAGTGTTGATAACCAAAGAATTACGTTAAAATGGCTATTTCCAGTCGACCGGCAATAGCCAAAGCACGTTGAAATGGCTGGTAATAGCCAATATAACGTAATTTGGCTATTGCCAGTCGACTGCCACTATATAAGGATTTATAAAGTTTTGTCTATTACCAGTCAATATTTAATTTAGTTTGTATCACGTTATACTCTTGGAACAAAAATCGTTTTTTTTAATGAAAATGCATGGTATTGTCTTATTTATACTCAAAACATAGCGTGTAGTTGCTCGTTAGAACCGCCTCAACGAGGCGGCTAAAACGAGTACCTAAAACATTTTTCTTGAAGCAGAAATATGCAAAATAATGTATACCTCTGTTACCGCCAAATTTCTCTGTATCGGGAGCGTTCGTTTCCTGATCCCTCAGACTGCGACTCAAACACAACTGTATAGAGTAAAATTCCTGTATTAAGATCACCTTTGGGATTCTTCAAAAGTGGTCTTTAAGGCCACTTTTGAACAGTCCCAAAGGTAGTTCCTGACAAGAGGGCATTGTGTGCAGAAAACACAAAGAAAGAATAACTGCAATCTACTAACTAAGCTTTTTAAAGCAGAATTAGTCTTTTATTGTAGTTTAATAGACAAGAACTGAAACATAAAAAGTGTGTTTTACCCCTATTTTAATACAAATTAAACAAATAAATAAATAAATAAATAAAAATAGACGGCCCCGCCCATCGGGGCTTGAAGAAATAGATGGACTGCATGACGCTTCCACGCAGAGCAGAAACAGATCCGCACACGACTACTAGTAAACCGCTTAGAGGATCTAAGCTTGCCCAGGCAAAGCGGTGCGAGTTGGCCCGTCCATGCTTATAAACTCATTTAGTTCATTGGGCGGCGGATGTCATTTCATCTCAATGTCGGGTAAAAGACCAAACAAACAAATAAAAATAAAATACTTCTTCTGGTATCTATTCGCCTCCATACAAGTTTTTATTTTATCTATATAGGGTATGTTACAACGCATAATGTAATATTGTAATAATTACTACATTTTGATTTTTTTTACTACATTATGCGTTGGCATAGTCGACGCGAAATGTAGTAAAAAAATTATTTCATTTCGCATTGATATGCACCATATCGACGCATAATGAAGTAATGATGGTAGAACATAGCTGTCTTCGAAAAGACTTAGGAAGCAATACAGTTAAATTCCTACAATTTAGACCACATTTGAGACGGTTCAAAAGTGGTCTTTAAGACCACAGTTGAACAGTCCAAAAGACGGTCTTCCACAAAAGCACACTGAAGGTCAAAATCACAAAGAAAATGTAGCTTTAACCTTCCAAATATGCTTTAAAAACAAAATTTGTATTAATTTTAGGTGGTCTTAATAGTGGAATTTCATTGTATTTGATTAAGCCAGTAGAATTAAAATCGTACGCCTTGCGCTATTGACGGGGACGTTAAACCTCAAATCAAACAAATCAAACAAAAGACAGACAGGCAGACAGACAGACAGACAGACAGACAGACAGAATGGACAAAAACTATATACCCCCTTGCATACTTCGTATGCCGGGGGTATAAATAGATGGGCTGCACGATGCTTCCACGCAGAGCTGATACCGCCCGTACATGAGTCCTCGTAATCTGCTTAGAAGGTCCATAGGGGCTTGAATCATGAAAAAAAAAATGAAAAAAAAAAAAAAAAAAAAAAAATTTTTTTTTTTTTTTTTTTTTTTTTTTTTGGTACTATATAAGAGACAAGGGGGGAAACTTCGGCACCGTTTTTGGGGGGGTTACCTCATTTTACCCAGTGTATCTTTTTCGCAAATGAAGTTTTTCACCTGCTTATTACGAATTATACAAGTTAAATATGTCCACTTTGCAACAATAATCCGCCTCTGTCTGTCACTTGCAGGAAACATGTTTTTCTCGCATGGATTAACTCAGCAAAGCAAAATTCGGCATAAACGTGTGACAAAAATTTTCAGGTTTTCATCAATCACAAGCGAACTAGTGTTACGGAGGAAACTTTTTTCGCTTTCAACTGATGTCTTTCATTCAAAAGAACCTCTCTTGACCAATTTGAATCCAAAATGATGTATTTGCAGCTCTAAATTTAGATTTTATTACTTTTACATCACTTTATGTAAAAGATCAAGAAAACAGTCGTCGCGAAGCTTGGTTTTTCTGCTGATTCCGGGCTGCTCTATCGATGAACTAACGACCGGTACGACCGGTGCTGTTTAATTTTTATACCGTTCGCAGTAGTGACAAATGAGCATTATCGCTATTTTTCTTCCATTTTCAACTAAACCCCAAGAGGGGACACAGACGTTGTATACTGCATATACTCCAGTTTTGAGAGCTGAAAGAGTACACAGTCACCATGTAATTACGGTAGGGTTCTTTAACCTGCACAGGGGATGGTTCTCCCTGCACAGAGGTCTCCAGTTAACGTTCAGATTCGAAGGACGATGCACCGTTATGATATTCATACCTGCAAAATTTATTATACAAATGGAACGTGTTCTGACGCCGAAATTTTGGCACCGCTGCTGGGGATCAAACCTGGGACCTTTAGCATCTGAGGCACTCAGCTAAATTTAGGTGGCTAAATTTAGGAAGGCAGGGATTAGCCGCAGTTATCTCCTTACCGGACTCAGAAAATGTGAAATGTGGTCGGGTATAAAAGCCAAGGCCGCGCCGGGCCGGGCCGAGCCGCCGAGCCTACCGAAAATTTTATTTTTAGTATCTAGTTACAGGTTAGATATATATTTGGGTGAATAAGGGATTGACTTATTATGTATTAGATATGTTATAACTAGAAGTAGTTTTACGTATCTACATGGCTTATTTATCTTGTAATAGCTGTTTTCCGAAATCCAGGGGTATAAAAGCCAAGGCGGCGAAAAAGTATTGACAATTCCGAATTTCTTGCAAATTCATCGGTTAAATTACTTCTTTTTGGCCTTATGATATTTGAATTTGATTATACTTTTTATGTGTTCGTGATAAAATTATATATACTCACCAGAATCACCTTAATTGATCGAATTTCTTGTTTTATTGTTGTTTCTATTTTTAGAATTACCTTATTACAGGAAACGACCGAAAAGGACCGAAAGGGATGGCACACAACGACCGAAATGATCCGAATCGAATGACGACCCATGTCAGACTGTTATCCCAGTGGAAAAAGTTTGTTTTAATGATTGGCCAAGGACTTCAGGGTTTTACGACGTTGATTCGACGTCGTTAAAACGGCACTGGGATACTTTTTAGGGGAAATAAACAATCTTGTCCACCAAACTTTTTTCAGAAAAAAGTAAAAAAAAAATGTTCCAAGCAGGCACTCCACGTTGAATCAACGTTGAAACAAAGTTGATTCAACGTTTTGTGCCTGCAGGGTTCTGTTTTCTGTTTACTGCCAATAGGAGCTGTTTACTGACTGATGATCAGGAGGATGCGGGTTCGATACCTGCTGAGGTCGACAGCATTCTTTCGTGGAGATTGAACATGGAATATTCTCTTCAGTCATTCTCTCCCTTCCACTGATTCAAGAAGGGCAGTTGGCTGTTTTTCGCGAAAGAATGTGCACTATACTTGTTAACCGCTTACGTATAAGCCTGCTTTTGGAAAGTGTGGATAGGTAAAATTTATTATTCGGCAATACACGCCAAATGCGTTTAGTCTTCGCCGAGGCGTTATCTTTGTCTTTTGGCGAGTTATCTGCAGGTATGCAAATTGCATCGTTTTTGTTGAAACCTTTCTTTTTAAAGTGACAGGCTGGGACCTAAAACAATTAGATGAGTCAATTAATGTACTAATCACTTACTGACTGAACCATATGAATAAGCAATAATAATACAATAGGTAAGTATCAAAACATAATTAATTTGTCTAAAACATGATTAAGAAATATGATGAGTTTCATAAAGCTCTATCTTTAGTTCCTACCATTCAGATAGTATATTTAAATGCCCTTATCATTTATCTGGCATTGCCGTCCGTTGCGGTTCATTACGATGTGGCCTACATAAAACCTCCAAAAATACGGTTGTTACAGATACTAAAAGGAACTGACTTGAATTATTGCAATAAAAGCTTTAGAAAATACTTATTTAGTGTCGTCATGTACATTTTATCACACATTCATGTCTATTTCATTCAAATTCGATCAAAATGACGATAAAAACCGCCTTGGCTTTTATACCCCTAAAAATTTGCAAATTTGCAATAAAACAAAAATAAGCGCACCAAAAAGAACAAAAATTATGCTGAGTATCACATATGATACAATAAACATTATCATATTAAACATTACCACTTACATTTCTTCTTCGGTTAGAATTCCGAAAAATAAAATCTTCGGATCGGCAATTTTTGGCTCGGCGGCTCGGCCCGGCCCGGCGCGGCCTTGGCTTTTATACCCGACCGTGAAATGTATTTTTTGTTGAAATCGTGGACGTTTTGTGTTATTTTCAAAACAGTTTCACTCATGCTTGTGTAGACAGAAATAAAACAAATGGACCCTGTATCGCTCACCTGAGCTAACAGATTCAAAGTTTCAGGAAGTGCCAGCCTTTACTGAAGGATTAATGGAAGGACATGGTGATGACAGGGTAAGCATTTTCTGCAAATCAAGTAGAATGTAACACTATGATAAATAGGCTGACCTCACCAGTTTTCAAACGCATCCCAGCTTTTATTCCTGACTTGCTAAGAAGATCCGATATAAACTGATGGGGCTATGGTGATGACAAGTTCAAAAATAAGCAATTAACTGCTGCAATCAAGGGGATGTTACTCTGTGACAAATAGGCAAACCTCACGAGTTTTCAAAATCCTCCGAGCTTTTCTGCCTGACTTATTTGTTTGTAAGTTTCATAAAGATCCGATCAAAACTGAAGGGGCAGCAGTGCTAACAAGGTCGAAAATAGGCATTTTTAAGCAATCAAAGGCAGGTAACTCTATGATAAATGTGCCGACTTGGCCAGTATTCAAACTCATCCAAGGTTGTATTCCCAGCCACCTTACATGTAAGTTTCAGAAAGATCCGATCAAAACTGAAGGGGCTACGGTGATGACAAAGGTCAAAAATCAACATTTTCAGCCACCAAAGGGATATAACTACTATAAATAGGCTGACTTGGCCTGTTTTCGAACTCATCCAAGATTTTATCCCCAGCCACCTTACATATAAGTTTCAGAAAAATCCGACCAAAACTGAAGGGGTATGGTGATAACAAGGACGTAAATCTATGATAAATGGGCCAACTTGGCCGGTATTCGAACTCATCCTAGGTTTTATCCCCAGTCACCTTACATATAAGTTTCAGAAAGATCTTATCAAAATTGAAGGGGCTACGGTGATGACAAGGTCGAAAATCGACATTTTCAGCCATCAAAGGGACATAACTATATAGTAAATAGGCTACCTTGGCCAGTATTCGAACTCATCCGAGATTTGATCCACAGCCACATTACATAAAAGTTTCAGAAAGATCCGATCAAAACTGAAGGGGCTACGGTGATGACACGGTCAAAAATCGGCATTTTCAGCGATCAAAGGGATGTAACTCTATGATAAATGGGCCGACTTGGCCGGTTTTCGAACTTATCCGAGGTTTAATCCCAAGCCACCTTATATGTGTGTTTCAGAAACATCCGATCAAAACTGGAGGGGCTACGGTGATGACAAACATTTTCCCATTGTAAGTCTATGGGACCTTGTGATTGCCATAGCAACCAAAGTTTTCATGCGATTTCAAAAAAAAAAAAAAAAAAAAAAAGAAAAAAAAAACCGCTAATGTCATCAATGCCCCACCAGAGGCATGCTACAGATGAGAAATGATTGAGATCAGCCTGCAGGCTGCAGAGATATAGCTGCTCAAAAGTGTGGACGGACGACGGACGACCCACTATACTATAAGCTCCCCTGGAGCCTTCGGTCCAGGTGAGCTAAAAAACAGCCAGCTTGTTAAAATGCCATCAATACGTAAATGTTCAAAATGATGCAGCATGGAAACAAGTTGTTCCCTAATAATGATAATAATAATAATAATAATAATAATAATATAAATAATAATGATAATAATAATAAAATAATAATTGCAACATATTCCTTTTTATGTTTTGAAATTTTGATCGTGGGTCGCGCTAATGGCCAGTAAATGACAATAAGCACTATTAAGGTTGGGCCCATTGGGTGATTTAAGGGGACAGAACCCCTACAGTGCAGCACACACATGTTCTCTCATCCGCGAGTTTCTGAAGTGGACGCTTCTATTAATGAATTCGGCCAAATCCATTAATGTAGGGACTTGGGTAAGAAAAATCACTGCTCAATTCTTCTGCTCAGCAAGTTTGTATTAATCTGAATAGGCACCACAACTCACCACAACACGGCAAACAAAGAAGGTCAGAATAAGCTAGAGCATATCAACCTGATTTCTTGAGGGGGGGGGGGGGGTGTAGCGGGGATCATTTTACGGTCCTTTCGAGTTTATTTCACTCATATCGAGCCGATTGTTAATCACATGTGGTCGAAGACCGTAGTATCCGGTAAAAAAAAAAAAAAAAAAAAAAACATCAGGCCTTCCGTTGCAGAACTCTTGAATGCCTTAAAATAGATGCCTTTTATGAAAGGTTTGATTGTGAAGTGCTTAGATCTGTTGAAAAAGTACTTGTATTAGCCTAGAGTGTATTGGAAAGTAAGTGAGAAATGGGGCCTTTTTCAATATATAGGACATTTAATTTTGGTGCTTTTGAGTAAAGCGGCATTCCAATCTTAGTGTTTCTCGACCAGGCTATTAAAAGGTTATAAATCGTTATTCATGCTCAATTCAGTCGAGCGTTAAATTTGTAATGCTCGCTTATTTTAAATACTAAAAGTTCATCAATTTTCCTGCTTAGATTTGTTTGTTTGATTTGAGGTTTAACGTCCCCGTCAACACTGCAAAGGTCATTTTAGAGACGTTGCTTCCAATTTTGTGGGACTTTTACCAGACCTTAAGATGAAATGACTTCTCAAGCCCTGCCGCCCAATGAACAAATAGGTTTAATTAACATGGATGGGCCGACTCGCACCGCTTTGCGTGGGCAGGCTTAGATGCTCTAAGTGGATTACCAGTACTCGTGTGCGGGTCGGTTTCAGCTCTTCGTGGAAGCATCATTTCTTCATGCCCCGATGGGCGGGGCCGTTTCCTGCTTAGATAAGAACTGAATAATAGAATGTATGATGGGATTGAGGCCGAAACAAGGAATTTTCGAGCAAGTTTTCAGTTTAGTAAAGTATCATGTAGGATTTTGTCGAGCACGAGACTTTAATTCACTGAAAACGAGCCCGAAGCCACGACCGCAATATTAATTATTTTTCTCACCCAAACACTTTAAGGAATTTATTTGTTTGATTAGATGTTAAAAGTGCCCATCAACAGGTCATTTTGAGACGTTGAATCCATTTTGTGGGACTTTTACTCGACATTGAGATGAATTGACATCTCAGGCCCTGTCGCCCTATGAAACCAATAGTGTTTATAAGCATGAACGGTCTGACTCGCACCGCTTTGCCCGGGCAGGCATAGATTCTTTGAGCGGTTTAGCAGTACTCGCGTGCGGTCGGTTTCAGCTCTGCTTGGAAGCGTCACACAGCCCACCTATTTCTTTAAGCCCCGATGGGCAGGTCCGAAAACTTTAAAGAATGCGTTGTGAACTGCACAAATATACAGAAATTAATAAGCGATAAAGCACATTCACACCAATGTAACACAACAAAATGTCAGTATTTTAATATTCATACCTCCTAGAGAATATCGTCATAATTTTTCCAGTGAGCCGCTAAAGTTTGTGTCTAAAGCATCCGTTTACATGTAAAGTGCTACGCATGAAATAAAAACCAGTGCATGTACATTTCATGACCTGCTTTCTTTGACACTTGACAGCAGTTTGATGACAAATTGAATGTCCATTTCATTAAAAGTTGATAAGGACATGTCATTCTGAGAAGCTGCTCCCCTAATTGCATGGATAACAAAACATGCTACAGAAGACGGTTTTGAAAACAAAATTACCTCGGGCTCAATATGGGTGTTTTGCAATGACTGACATAATGGGATAGCTAATAAACCCTAGAGTGAGCAGCGATATGAGGCAAAGAAACAAACACTTAAGAAATGAAAATTATTTTTCTGCTGTTCATGATAGTACGGACGCAGTGGGTTGTATGCAAAGTAAGTGAACCCCTTCGGGGTTCACGGGGTTCATGTAAACTTTGTTAGCGACTCGCTGTCGTTCATATTTTCATGAAAAGCAGAAAAAATAAGTTTATTGTTTTATAATAACATTCTATGCCCCTCATCACTGGGCGAAAAATAATGCTTATAGGGCAAACTTTTTAAACTGAAAAAACATTTACACCCATTTTACTACATAGAGAGGAACAGCGTTGACCTCACCAACGCCCGTAGAGAACCATGGTTTAGAATGATGTCACTGAAAATCATGTGACTCGATGCGTTTACGGAAGTATGAACCATACTGTTTTCTATGTGTTTACATTATATTTTTTTATTTATGAGCCGGATAAATTCCATACCCTATCAGTTGAGCATTAAAAAAGTTTTATAATCCTTGGGCTGCAGGTTGGTGCAGTTTATGTCTGTACACCGTTCTTTCTACCTCTGGAATGAACGGTACACAATATTTCCATACCCCTCTAATTAATCTTAAGACTTCCACAAATTTAATCCAAATATCTGAGAGAGAGAGAGAGAGAGAGAGAGAGAGAGAGAGAGAGAGAGAGAGAGAGAGAGAGAGAGAGAGAGAGAGAGAACAGCTAACATTAGACAAAATACATGTTGAAACGCGTTTTCCTTGGTTTCCACTTATCACAAAGAAAAAAAAAAGAACGAAAATTCCTACAGGCCTATTGGCACCAAAACAGCCTTTGTTATTTAGGTAATAATATTAGAACACACGCTTAAATTCGTCAGTCTTTCCGACCACTATGAATTCAAATTTGTAAAACAATTTCAAGTTATTTCTAGCCGTATCTCTTTTAACTAAAATTCTGAACCGTTTGGCTTAACACTGCTGCATTTTTATTTATTTTTTTGCTTAGCTAACCGTCGCCGTGTACCGGGAACGAGCGTTTAAACATAAGGTGACGATGTCGTGTACATAGCGGCCCCGCCCAAAGGGGCTTGAAGAAGTATATGGGCTGCATGATGCTTCAACCGCAGAGCTGAATCTGGTCCCCCACTAGTACTGGTAAACCGCTTAGAGGATCTAAGCCTGTCCAAGAACCGCAGTGCGAGGCGGACCGTCCATGCTAATAAACCCTATTGGTTTCATTGGGCGACAGGGCTTGAGATGTCATGTCATCTCAATGTCGGGTAAAAATTGGAAGCAACGTCTCCAAAATGACCTTTACAGTGTTGACGGGGACGTTAAGCCTCAAATCAAACAAACAAACAAACGTCATGTACACATGTTCTTTAGCACTCTGCCAAAAACACATAGATTTTATACGATAGCCGTTGTGCAAGAAACTGACAAACATTTCCCCTTCAATACGGAGCTCTCTAGCAATCTCCTCGATAACGTGGGTTGTGCCCGTCCCAGCCTGGACATAAACAAGGCAGTTGGGCCTTGTTTTTTTTAATCAGATCAAAGGCCGTCTTCTGCTTTTTAGTAAACATTTTATTTCCTTTTCTGCGCATGTGTCAAAAAAGTTACAGCGGCTGACTGGAAGCGATGCAATACAAAATTCCCAGAGCACAGCCCATTATACGTAGAAACACCATCCAGTTATCTTAGCTGCGTAATACGTGTATACGTAGTCCTAGCAGAATATGTTACATTGACAAAATAAATTAAAGGAGAAATCAAGGCTATCACACTCATTTTAACAGTAACAACTCCGCTGCCGGAACGTAGTTTCAGAAGTTCCGGATTACATCTGTCCTGCACGTCCCGCCTTTTAAACACGACGATTATGGCAAGCGCCCGGGTTTCTGTACCGATCATTGACAGAACACTGCGAAAGCGAAGCAAAAGTTGGAAAAATCTATATTTAGAGCTGCGAGTACATCTTTTTGGCTTCAAATTGGCAAAGCGAGCTAAAGTTAAATGAAAGACAACGGGTGAAAGTGAAAAAAGTCCCCCCCGTATCACTAGTTCGGTTGTGATTGATGAAAACCTGAAAATTTTTGTCACACGTTTATGCCGAATTTTGCTTTGCTGAGTTAATCCATGCGAGAAAAGCATGTTTCCTGCAAGTGGCAGACAGTGGCGGATTATTTTTGCAAAGTGGACTTACTTAACTTGTATTATTCATAATAAGCAGGTAAAAAACTGCATTTGCGAAAAAGATACACTGGGTAAAATGAGGTAACCCCCCAAAAAATTGAGCCGAAGTTTCCCCCCTTGTCTCTATTATAGTACCAAAAAAAAAAAAAAAAAAAAATTTTTTTTTTTTTTTTTTTTTTCATTTTTTTTTTTTCGTGATTCAAGCCCCTATGGAAGGTCTAAGCCTGTCCAGGAAAACTGCTGCGAGTCGGCCCATCCATGCATATAAACCCTATTGCTTTTAATTGGACGGCAGCGATTGAGATGTCATTTCATCTCAATATCGGGTAAAAGTCCCATAAAATTTGAAGCAATGTCTCCAAAATGACCTAAATAGTCTTGACGGGAACGTTAAACCTCAAATCAAACAAACAAACTGTTGACGCATAATGTAGTAAAATTAAGTATGCCACCCATCGCCGCAAAATGTAATAATTCTTTCATTTTGCTCAAACCTCTTAGTATCGACGCATAATGTAGTAAAAACGACATTTTATTTCATTTCGCGTCGACTATGCCAACGCATAATGTAGTAAAAATTTCATAATGTAGTAATTATTACATTATTACATTATGCGTTGTAACAAGGGTATCATATTCACTTTTGAAGGGTAATGCTTTATAGACCGTAACACAGTGTACTTTAGTTTCTCAACCTATACTTGAAAAATGGGGTGGTTTTGTGATCTCCGACCTTTCTAAAAATGGCTCACAAGCCTGACACGCCAGAGGAAAAAAAGTAATCAAACTCAAATCAGGGCTCATTTCATTGTTTGGTGTCGGCTTTAAGGCGCTTTCAAGATTATTTCATTAATATGTAAGTGTGTATGTTTGTTTCAGTGAACACGTCCCACCAACAGCTAAGGTCAAACGGAGACGGGACCACGGTTTAAAGACTCATCCGAAAGTCTGGAGAAGCGCGGAATCGATCCTGCAATCCCTGGTTTACCAGGCGAGTAGTATAACCATTGCACCACAGAGGCTTCTATTTCACTAATATCGAGCCGACGATTAATCAGAAAAATCACCTGACCTTCCGTTGCAGAACTTGGCGTCTCACACGCGCGAACCACAGCGGGGAGAGACCTAATGATTAAGAGTCGGCGCTCTTACCCATTAGGCCACGGACGTCCGAACTTCTTTCTTTGTTAATTAACGCTGTAATTGTCTTTCATTCATGAATTTAAAGTTTGGACTTCTGCCTTTTGTTCTAACATCATTGAACCCACCAAACCTCATTCCACCACTACCCAACCCCACTAAAGTAAGAAAAAAAAAAAAAAAAAAACGACAGAAGGAAAAGGAACGAAACATTGATGTTCAAAAGGGGAGTCATCACGAAAACACGCCTATAAAATTTTGACCCCCTTGAACCACGTTTTTATAAGGTATAACTGGGGTTTCCGGGGGTATACCTTATTTTTCTTATTTCTGCTCTAAAAATAGATTTAGGGTACTCGTTAGAACCGCCTCGATGAGGCGGTTCTAACGAGTGCCCACAATCTATATTTGGAGCAGAAATAAGAAAAATATCACAATTTTTCATCATACAATTTACATTTTTTCGGCGATAAAGGTGGCAATGTATTTGTATAGGCGTGTTTGCGTAATGATACGTTAAAGGCACCTTAAGACTATAATGAATTGTGATAACGTTGCGTGAACGAATGGCAAAAACTTGACAAAGCACGAATACGCACAAATACTCACAAAAGCCCGGCTGTGGTTCGAGCCTCGCTCGGGTCACATGTGAGACGCCAAGTTCTGCAATGGAAGGTCAGGTGGTTTTTCTCCGGGTCCTCCGTATTTCGCCCGCCTCTGATTAATGATCGGCTCGGTATGAGTGAAATAATCTTGAAAGGGCCGTAACCCCCCTAACCCCCCTTCCCCCCCCCACACACACACACAACCCCTAAAAATAATAATAATTCGTACAAATGGTGTAAAGTCGTTATTAACCCATCGTATTCTAGTGGATTCTTCGATTGCTATATTTTGGACAAGTCCATTTGTCATATAAGGGGTGACAGGTCTATTTTTGTTTCGTTTCTATTCAGTTTTTAACCGAAAGTTCTGCTAGCAAAACGTGCAGGCCCCGATCAGACGCCGCGATCTGCGGTGTCCGATGTGGGCCCCGTTGTTTGCCAAGGTACCCCTTTAGGGGTTTCCCGTTTACAATGCGTTACTATTAAGGCCCTGTCACACTACGACGTATAGCGCCAGCGTATGCCAACGTGTGAGTAACGTGGCAAAACGCTGGTATACGTTATAAGTTAGAGATACGTTTTAAACAAGATATGCACACACTGCCATACGCCATATACGCCGAAACATTTTGTGCATACATAAAAACTTTCAACGTATGCCGGCGTATTGCTAATAGTATAATTCGGTGCATACGTTAGATGCACGCGGCGGGTAGGTTATGAATAAGTTCACGCACGTTCAATCTACGTTACTCATAAGTTAAAATACGTCGGCAACCAGCTGCGTTCTAACCAACATGCAACGTACTTCCTTATATCGGACGTCTCCGCAACGTATATCGACGGGTTCAACGTTTGTCCGACGACCCTGGGACTTTCTCGACGTGTTTAGGACCCACTGAACGCACAAAAAGCGTACCTACCGGCGTTTTATGGCTCAACTATAACTCTTTGGAGTGGAAGAGCAAATAATCAGTTTTGTGGTCCCCAACCACCAAGGAGGATACTGAAGGAGTTTGGCTGGTACGATCAGCTTATGATGGAACTCCGTAATGAGGACCCTGCATCATTCATCAACTTCCTTCGCAGGCCCCCAGAAATGTTTGATAAGCTGCTTGACAGAGAAGGCCCAAGGATAACCAACCAGCATACGCGGTACAGGGAACCTCTTGATCCTGGCTTGAAGCTTGCCCTGACTTTGCGTCATTAGCCTCAGGGAACAAGTATTCCTCAGGGAACCAGTCCTCGTACAGTCAGCTGTCTTGTCCAACTTTGCTGCCTGGTCCGCTCACAGTCTGTTCTTTTTTTATGTCATCCTGAAGTCTCTAAGTTTGATGTTCCAGGGCATGGGGTCCTCCTGTAGGACCCTCTTCGGCATTTAAAGAATATGGCGTCTTCTTGGCCTGCTTCTGTTTGTCGTTTTGGGCTTGAGAGGAGGTTGAGGCTTCAGATGCCGCCACAAACACCGCTCCGGATGATACTGGGGTGGCATTAGAGCCTGAACGAGAGCGATCTTGATCATCCCCGTCTGAATTACGTCTTGACGTTTTTTTTAGGCATGTTAATGGTTCCGTGTCAATTTCAATAATGGGATTAGAGTGCAGAAAGACGCTGTTTTTATAATAACTGTCATATGATCGTCGCGAGACGTTCCAACACGCTATGCATAAGTACGACATAAGTTAGGCTAACATTGTTCATGAGTCGAGAACGCTAGAGAAACGTATGTTTGAACATATGCATACGCTAGGAATAACTTCTGAATAAGTTACTCATACGCTACACATAGGTTCAGCTCGTTAGCAGTACGCTCTACATACGTCTCAAAAGAGACATTCACTTGTTTTTTTTTTTTTGTTTTTTTTTTTACAACTTCAGCGTACGCCACCGTGTTCGGTAAAACTTTCCATACGTCGGAATAAGTTGTCCAAAACGTTACAGTGTGACATGGCCTTAATATACGAAGTGGCCGAAATTAGCTCGGCCGAAAGCCACCGTAGAGGTAACGAACCGTCGTTTTACTGCGGACGACTAAACTGTTTAAACTGCGTTCGTCGAGCGAACACGCTGTGTATGGGCCGTTCGTTGGCATACATGTACGCCTAAAACACTATTCATACACTATTAGGTCATATACAAAATTTTCGACGTCCTAAGCAAACAACGTATCCGAACTTACTACAACGAACTTAAAACGATGAGCTTATGAACATTAGCGTATGCAAAGGTATGCCAACGAATGCCAAAATATATCCGCTGAGCCAATTCTTTATTTTACGTAAGGCTTTTTACTTTTGTTGTTGTTGTTGTTATTAAATGGCCAAATATTTTTCATGCAAAAGAGACCAGTTCAAATAGATACAACAACTTTTTACTAAGAACAGGCTTGTGTTCAAATAATTGATGTGCTCTAAAACACTGTAGGCCACCTCAGCAAAGAATCAGGTCATCTGGCGTAACCTCTCAGCCATAACAAAGCGCAACTTAACTATACGAACAAATAGTGGGCACAAACTATTGAGGGGCCTCCGTGACCTAGTGGATAAGAGTGCTGACTCTTAATCATTTGGTCTCTCGCCGCTGTGGTTCGTGCCTGGCTCGGGTCACATGTGAAACGCCAAATTCTGCAAAGGAAGGTCAAGGGGCTTTTCTCCGAGGATTCCGGTTTTCACCCACTTCTGATTTAGTATCGGCTCGATTGTAGGGAAATAGTTCCGAAAGGGCCGCGAAAAAAAACAAACATCAACAACACACACAATAGAGCCTGGTCAGACTGAGCGCATGCGCAGTCTGATCAGAATCTTTGATTGTTTTGTGGTTAACGACGCGTCAACCAGTGTGGGTCATTTTATGTCGTCTCCCGGAGAAAAGGGAGAACTAAGAGAGAAGAGATAGTAGAGAAGATGAAAGTGAGGAACAGAGGAGAAAGAGGAAACATGGATGGAAGTGTAGAAACAGAAGAAATAACAACCTCCCCCACCTCCTCTACCCTTACCTCCTGCAAGGACAGCAGACCTTGTCCTACTGTAAGCCAATATCAGTTGACGCCCCAGTGACACAAGATACACGTCACCTTTGCCTCATCCAACCTCCTAAGATCAGGGCCTTTGCTGTTGGCACACATCTGATGAACACTTTTCCGCCTTATTTAATGACTGATTTGTTGCAGTGTCGAAACGATGACGAAGCACCAGCTAGTTCGTTAGTCATATCTATTGAGAATTATGATTTTGATGAAACCTAATGGATTAAGGGAACTGATTATGCCCTATGTCTTTATCAATAATGTTGTCACAAGGGAGACAATTTTAAAAAAAAATGTTAGTCTTGATTGGCCTTTTGTTACCTGTAAAATGTGGGCTTCATAAAATTGGATTTCTCTTAAACCCTTAAAGCGCCAAAAAAACTTTAAGCGTAGAAAACAATTATTGGTGTAAATCATTGTTTTAGGGAAAATCGTGTGACTCGTCTGTCAGGCTTTTCTCTTCATTTTAAACCTTTTATAAAGCGCCAACAAAACTTTGAGAGTAGAAAATAATCATTATTTGTAATCATTTTTTTTACAGAAAATAAGGCTTAAAATTCGATGTGAATCGCCTGACAGACAAGATACTCTCTTTACTTAAAGCCAAGAAAACTTTAAGAATAGAAGATATATATATATATTTTAAATTATTTTCAGACAAAATCAGGATTCACATTACATGTGAATCGTCTGCCAAGCAGACGGTTCACATGTAACGTGAAGACTGATTTGTCTCTGAAAAATGAGAACAATACGCTGAAAACGCCGTCTCATTAATAGTCATGCCCAGCACGCACACGTCACTAGGGCAACGTCACATCAACGTCGGTGCAACGTGTGACGTTGCATAAACGTCATGACGTTGTACCGACGTTGATGTGACGTCATAATTACGTCATGTGCCTGCTGGGTGGTTACTGCTTGAAACGCGGTACACAAGAGCCATTTTTTTCCTTTCGGAATACAACCGTGTTGACAAGCGAACGAAAACGTTTGAATGAGTTGCAGCCCCTGAAGAAACATCAATTCCCCTTAACAGAGGGCAGCATATAATCTCTTGTGTCTTATCAATCATGATTTCTCCTCTTATTGACGGATGGTTCTTTATATTTTCTATGTCAAACTACATTGTCCATCATTATCTAGATCAAGCCTAGATTTCGCCAAAAAGAACTCAACAAATACCAACAAAAACAAGAAGGTCGAAAAAAAAATGTAGTAATTATTTCACGCTCTAAGAAAATGCCATTTTATCCAACCAGGCACGCAGCTTCCGATGGCACAGCTGATGAACGAAACATAAAAAGTTGGGCTTTCTCTTTTTTTCTCAGATAAATGCCAATTTGTTCAAATAATAACAAACTTGTTATATTGATCGTTGTTGGGGTTTCTTTAACTCTCGTATTACAATAATGCAGCCTTTTATCGCTGTAGAAATAATATTTTCCAGGAGAAAATATGACATTTTTCTCAGTGAGAACACTATTTTATTAAATTCTCCTTTTCAGTTTCAGCTAGAGGGCGTGACCGGCGTTACACATTTCAGTGCCGTCATGAACAGACTCCATTACGACAACACACTCGTGCGACAAAGTGCATTTTTCACACCTCCAAAATGGCTACTTTTCTGATGAAAATCCGTGATATTTTTCTTATTTATACTGCAAACATAGGTTGTTGGTGCTCGTTAGAACCGCCTCATTGAGGCGGTTCTAACGAGTACCCACAACCTATGTTTTGGAGCAGAAATAGGAAAAATATGGACCCCAGTTTTCTCTATATAAAGTGGGGTTTAGGGGGGTGTTCATTTCACGGACTTGTTCACGTGATGCAATAAAACCGAGTCTGCTATTTTCGTTTATTTGGTGTATTAGGATCTAACTATTCAGAACTTATTTATAACAAGAAACGTAATATATAAGAAAAGACCAATAGGATTTGAAAATAAGCAAACTTGCTTATTATAATCAGTTCCTGATTTCCTTAATTGTGCACTTAATATAGTTTGTAGGTGCTCATTCGAACTGAGTCGTTGAGACGGTTCTAACGAGTACCCGCAATCTGGGTTTTTGATCAAGAATTAACCAAGATATGCCTACATCTTAACCCCAGTTTTCCTATAAAAAGTGGGGTCTATAAGAGTATTCATTTTTCGGACACGTTAACGTAATGTTGGTTACAGTGTTTGTGAAGATTCTAACAACTGCCCTTAACATATGTTTCTAAGAAGAACTACCCACAGCATATGTTTCTAATAAGAACTACCCACAACAGGTTTCTTACAAGAACTACCCACAACCAATACCCACAACAAATTAAGTTTTAAAAAGAACTACCAACAAAATATGTTTCTAACAAGAGCTACCCACAACATATGGTCATGTATTCAAAATGCGCTGGCTCATGCATTCAAAATGCGCTGGCTCATGCATTCAAAATGCGCTGGCTCATGCATTCAAAATGCGCTGGCTCATGCATTCAAAATGCGCTGGCTCATGTATTCAAAGTGCGCTGGCGCATGTATTCAAAATGCGCTGGCTCATGCATTCAAAGTGCGCTGGCTCATGTATTCAAAATGCGCTGGCTCGTGTATTCAAAATGCGCTGGCTCATGTATTCAAAATGTGCTGGCTCATGTATTCAAAATGCGCTGGCTCATGTATTCAAAATGTGCTGGCTCATGTATTCAAAATGCGCTGGCTCATGTACCCAAAATGCGCTGGCTCATGTATTCAAAATTCGCTGGCTCATGTATTCAGACCAGGTTGTGAAGGCCATTGAAATCGCCTCCTTGGTGTGGTATGAACGGGTACACAGACTCAGCAGTATATTTATGGTAGACTTTAACTTGTACCTCCAAAACCCAATTCTCTTGACACTACTAGGAAAGTGGTCGTGGCCGTGGTGTTTATTACAAAGACTTGGTATCATCATTGCGAAACCCTGTAGATGCCTAGCGGCTTATAAATTGGACATTGCCAAACACTGTAGACCAATATCAAACACCACCTTATGCGGCATTTGGTCAGCTAATGTAAGTAGAGTAAAATTTATAACAAATAAAAACACCATACGCCCCTATCACTTGAAACGGGTGACCATTCAGATATCATTGCACGTTTCTGTATTTATTCTAACCAGGGGATGGCCAATGCACAAGCCATTGGCTTAATGTCAAATCCTGGATAATATATATTTGTTTGTTACATCCCTGCTAGCATTCTACATAAATCTACAGCGGGCCGTTAGCGGCCCGTCAGCTACCCTGACGGGCCGCTAACGGCCCGCTGAAGATTTATGTAGAATGCTTACTTGGATATATACATGTCATTGAAGCAATTAAAATAAAGTTTAAAGCAATTTGAAATGGGTCTGTCGAGTTTTTCATACAGTACAAATACAGTAAAATTTCGCTATTAAGACCACCTAAAATTAAGACTAATTCTGCTTTTAAAAGCTTATTTAGTAGGTTGCAGTTATTCATTCTTTGTTTTTTCTGAAAACAGTGTCTTCTGGTCAGGGACCACCTTTGGGACTGTTCAAAAGTGGTCTTAAAGACCACTTTTGAACAGTCCAAAAGGTGGTTTTAATAGAGGAATTTTACTGTATTCCGCTATTAAGACCACCTAAAATTATGGCAAAATCTGCTTTTAAAAGCTTTTTGAGAAGGTTTTCCTCACTCACTGTCTTCTAACAATAGACCATCTTTGTGACTGTTCAAAAGTGTTTAAGACCACTTTTGAACAGTCCCAAAGGTGGTCTTAATATAGGAATTTTACTTTTTTTCTGTCTTCGAATGAAATTGTTGGCAAAACCTTCCATATGAATTCATTAAACTAGAAATATTTCTATTGTTTGAAACTTTTGTGGGTTGTGTACTTGGGATAACCTTAAATTACCTACCGCAATTCAAAAAGATTGTTACATTTCAACTGAATTATCAGTGAATTGAATAACAATCAGGTTAAATAGATAGTGGTCCATATCAGTATTATCATCAATGTACTCTATTTAAATTGATATCTAAATATTTATTGAGACTGATTTTGTCATTACATTTATCTGATTTGGTGTCATTAAAATAGTGTGTTCCTCTTGGGGTGATCAGCAGTAAAGCTTAACCCTTGTCCTGCTGAGCCCGGATATGCATTATTTTCCAAACAATGAAGATCCAGATCAGATGGATTCTGACGATCTGCCATTCAGATTGTGAATTTGTTGCAATAATTTGCATCAAGTAATCTGATTGGTTGATAATCGGAAGTGGGTGTGGCAAATATGAATATTCAGCAGGACAAGGGCTCAGACTGCTTGAGAGTTTCAACCTTCGCTACTAGCAAAAGAGGTTATCCGGAAAACGTGGAACCTGCAATCTGTATTAATTTGGGGTTGACTGATAGAGCTTGAAAGTAAATTATTTTGAAAGTTTCATGAACTGATATAATTAGCGCACCTGGCGCGAAGGTAAGCTTGTGCCATGGTCTCTTGTCCGTCGTCCGTATGTTCGACCGTCGTTAGTCATCACAGTTTCGACAACTAGTCCGACTGAGCTGATACTTGGTAGGTGGTACTCACTGGGGCAACCTGGAGATTCAGAATTGCGAAAACTGTTGTGCTTGGATAGCCAAGATGGCCACCATGGTGGTCAGCTTGGAATTCTTTAAACTAAAATCCAGACGTTTCGTGCATTAGTCTGTCAACGTTTGATCTTTCCACGCTTTTCACTACAATACCTCATAATCTTACAAAATATAAACCTAATGATTTAACTGAATGGTCATTCCATAGAGAAGATTCCCTTAAATCATCCAAATATCTAGACATCGAGCTTAAAACTTCAATAGCCCATCGGGGCTTGAAGAAATAGATGGGCTGCATGATGCTTCCACGCAGAGCTGAAAACGACCCGCACAAGAGTACTGGTAAACCGATTAGAGGATCTAAGCTTGCCCAAGCAAAGCGGTGCGAGTCGACCCGCCCATGCTAATAAACCCTATTGGTTTCATTGGATGGCAGGTCTTGAGATGTCATTTCATCTCAAGGTCAGGTAAAAGTCCCACACAATTGGAAGCAACGTCTCCAAAATGACCTTTACAGTGTTGACAGGGACGTTAAACCTCTAATCAAACAAACAAACAATAAAGCTTCAATAACTTCAGATTGTTTTTCGACAGAAAGGGGCATCGTGAAGTCACGTTCATAACAGAACAAGAACAAATCAGCCACAATAGGTGCACAATTTGTAACCATTGGATTTCCCACAATTTGACTAAATAACTTAGTACCAAATCTTATGTAAATATTGTCAAGTAGAAAAGTGAGAGCTTCACAGACTTCCTGACATGACCATAGTGTGTATTTGTTTTTACTTCCTTTTTTTTTTCTTCTTCTTCTTTTTTTTTTTTTTTATTTTCTCTTCAGAAGTGAAAAAAGCATTTCTTACATTACATCAAGATAGAGGGAATCTTTTCTATGGCATGTCCAGTCAAGGTTTTCTTTTATAAGATTATGAGGAAGTGTAGTCCCTGTAGTGTAAAGCGTGGACAAATTGTAAGTAGACCGGCTAAAAGCACGAAAAAATCTGGATTTTTATTTAATACCTCGTTCGATTTTTATAGACAAATCTGATCTTTCAAACATTTGCCGTAATATTCAACCGCAGGATTTTTGATGGCGGTAAGACATGAAGTTAATAATTTAGAAAGTTCAATAGTGGTACAAGAGCTTGAACTTGCAATAAACCATGCTATGAAGTTTAGGTAACCAATATAGCTTAGGAAGCCTGTCTTGGCCCTGTGTTACACATACATCAAACTTGGTGGCTAAATGGCATATACTGTATGATGATTTACTACAGACCTTTCTTCAGACAAAAGGCTGTAGTTCAGAGGCTTTGGTTCGGCCCAGCCCATCGGGGCTTGACGAAATAGATGGGCTGCAGGATGCTTCCTCGAAGAGCTGAAACTCACCGCACACGAGTACTGGTAAACCGCTTAGACGATCTAAGCCTGCCTAGGCAAAGCGGTGTGAGTGACTGACAGATGTTTTTAAGGTAACCGGGCGCCATGGGCACATAGGGGCTACCCCCAGTTCGCCATCTGGGATTAGTTGTAGGTACTGCTCTTTTCCCTAGGCTGCCAATATGCTGACTTCTGTCTGCTTGACAGTTATCAGCTAGCCTATTGGGAGTCGGGTGACTTCTTTCGCGGAGGATGTGAGAAGTAGGTCAATCCCACCTCCCACATCCCCCGCTCAAGATGTCATGTAGGCACAGAACGCACCCAATGTTAAGCGTTTGTCCTGTAAAATGGGCAGTCCTCTGGCGGGGTTCGAATTTTGAATGCAGATGCAGACCAATGGTCGGGCTCTAGAATGTGGTGACACGTTGCCAATTCCGGCTGCAAAATGTGTCAGTACACAGCCCTTGTCTGACCGAGGAAAAAAGCTACTCATGCATTATCGGTTTTGGCTTCCATTAGTCTCTACCCCCACCCCTGCCGTGGTAGAGAAAACGCCTTGGACACGGTGCTTGTTAAAGGGTGATAATGCATGTAATTTTGAATTTTGAACGGCGGCCAAAAGTGAGCCAGGAAGGGTTACTATTAGACCAGCCAATTTCGGCTATTGCAAAATGTCCTAGTACCCGTGCTCTACCACCTTGAGAACACGCCTATGCTGTGTCGCTACCCCCCAGGTCTCTACAAAGATAATCTTGGTAGTACCATGTACTACTGGCCCCTACTTTCGTCGCGTTGGAATGTCATATGTTGATGTTTTGGTTGTTGCTTTTCTCTTAATTTGTAGTTAATTCAGCCAATCGGTGTGCAGTTGTTGACTTCTATCGCGGAGGATGCGAAAGGAGGTCAATCCTATTTTGCTTCTTAGCTTTCCAGTTTCTGAAAAGGTGATGCTTTCATCGACGTAGGATGTCGAGTTCTTATAAATTCGTAAGTGGGTCAATTGGGACCAGACCGCCATATTTGCATATCATTATCTCATCCTCCGTGAAGGAAGATATCATATTGGGGATATATGGATTGTAATACAATATGGATCAGTACTGATTGTATGAGCTCATAGGGGCTTGAAGAAATATATGGGCTGCATGATGCTTCCACGCAGAGCTGAATCTGGCCCGCACACTAGTACTGGTAAACCGCTTAGAGGATCTAAGCCTGTCCAGGAACCGCAGTGCGAGGCGGACCGTCCATGCTAATAAACCCTATTGGTTTCATTGGGCGACAGGGCTTGAGATGTCATTTCATCTTAATATCGGGTAAAAGTCCCACAAAATTGGAAGCAACGTCTCCAAAATGACCTTCACAGTGTTGACGGGGACGTTAAACCTCAAATCAAACAAACAAAACAAAAAACTGATTGTATGTGGTAGTGTTGTAACCCTCTTTTGTTCAGGATCAGTGTGGTTAGAATTATAATGTTTACACATAGGCGTGTTTTTTAGTGGTGAAAAGTTATGTGGTTTGGCAAAGGCGAGTATGTGGCTAACCAGCCATTGTGCAATTTCGCTTTTATATCGTTTTGAACGGTCGGTCTGAAAGGCTTTTTTAAGGGTCTTCCTGTGTCCAAATCGCTATCAAATTTGGTAGCGGTGTGAGTCGGACCGTCCATGCTTATAAACCCTATTGGTTTCATTGGCCGACAGAGCTTGGGATTTAGTTTCATCTCAATGCCGGGTAAAAGTCCCACAAAATTGAAAGCAACGCCTCAAACATGACTTATACAGTGTTGACGGTGACGATAAAGCACACATAAAACAAAGCATAGGCTTTGGTGGTCTTGCTGAAGAGTGCTAACACAGTGGCGCAGTCAAACAATGACGACATTGTTAGCCTTATCTTGTTTGTTTGTTTGATTGAGGTTTAACGTCCCCGTCATGCTAAAATTCGACAGATGAATATGATTTTCTGGATTTCTAATCACAGAAAAAAAAACAACATTACGGGCTTTGTCCACCAGTCTTTTGTTATGTCCATTGTAAGAAAACTGTGCTCCGAAGTACACAAAGCCATTTTAGTGTCCAACTGTATGTAAATCAGGGTTCTGCTGGGCTTTCCTATAAGCAAAAAATAGTAATTTAGTCTTGATTGGGTTAACTTCAAGATTCCATGAATAACAATATAGATGCAGCATGAAGTTTCGCAGTAGAAAAATTACCGTATCATCGGCGTACAGCAATATATGCAGTTTGGAATTAACTTCAATGTCATCAATACTCAAAAGAATTTTGACACGTCGTTAACACTAGTCAACCCACTATCAACATGAGAAATGATGAACTCAGTAAAGTCAGTCAAGAATATCGGAAACTAAATTGAAGAAAAAAATATCACCTTGACGAACAAGGATATTACTTGATCATGTGGAAGATCTTACAAGAATATGCATTAGCATACATGTTATCGATGATTTCAATCACATTCTAATGCACTTGGGTATGTAACGCGACGTCTGATTGGATAACGTCAAAAATTTCCGACAGTATGTTCTGCGATAAACTGTCGGAAACCCGACATCATCACGTAACGTCGCTTTTCATTGGCTGGCATTTGGTTTTACGCAGCTCACTTCTGCAAAACAGTGCAACTTTTAACTAAACAGCCGAATAAGTGCTTTAGAATGGGGGTAATTGTATTGAATATTGTCATTAGGGGAGGTAAATCGTCGGTTTTACGGTCGCAAATTACGTTTTACCGAAATTTCCGACCGTAAAACCTCCGATTTACCTCCCCTAATGACAATTTTCAGTATAGTTATCCACTAATTAGCATAACTTTACCATATGTATACACGGTTAACATAATCAAATGCATTTTTCTTATCAATAAAGGCATAATGCATTATTTTTTCCTCTGACCTAGCGGCGATCAATCAAACATTTTAAATTGAAAATGTGATAGCTGATTTTTCAACGGAGTTTTATGTTTTGCGCAGATCAATGCTAAAAAGTACGAAAACGCGTCAAAGTACAGCCAAAAAGCACGGATTTTTTTTCAGAAGTGCGAAACAGTGCGGATGGGCATAAAATAATGCAACGAAAGTATTGAAACTATGAGATTTGACAACCATTTCTGTAACCAACAGGGAGATGGAAGTAATATTTCTGGCAAACATATTGGAGTATTGTTATTTCAACAAAAGCATACATTGTTTATTATCCCACTTGATATTTGTTCTCATTGTGTCATGTATTGTGCATGTTTCTGTTTTGATGTATGTAAGATGTTATATGTTTCTGTCATAATCCTGTTTGTTTTGGATTGAATGCAGAATAACGTTTGAGTCTTTGAATCTTGAAACTGTGTATTGTATTGTATTGCATTGCATCATTGTATTATATATTTATCATGACTTACTTTATCACCCAGGAGATATTATTCTCTGTAACCATACATCTGGTAAACAAATTGAATAACGAAAGCATTTTAGTTTTAAAAACTTCCAAAATTCATTCAAAATTATATCAGAGGGTCATGCAAACCATATTAGGTTACTCCTGATTTCTATTTTCCATTTTATTTTTGTTTGATTTGAAGTTTAATGTCCCCCTAATTTGTGGGACTTTTACCCGACATTGAGATAAATGACATCTCAAGCCCTGGTGCTCAATGAAATCAATAGGGTTTATATGCATGGACGGCCGACTCAAACCACTTTGCCGGGGCAGGTTTAGATCCTCTAAGTGGTTTACCAGTACTCGTGTACGGGTCTGTTGCAGCTCTGCGTGGAAGCATCATGCAGCCATCTATTTCTTCGAGCCCCGATGGGCGGAGGCTTATTGTCCATTTTAAATTTTATTTTAAAAAGCACACAGCATGCGTTGAAGACCTTGGCAAACCCGACTTTCCACTTAAAATATCGGAAAACAGAAGTTAAGCAATGATCAGGAATCGATACAATTAACCCACAGCTCCCATCAGAGACACCAAAGGGAAAGAAACACAAACACGAAACAACTAGACCCTAATGGAAACATCAATAGCGGAAAGCCAAAAGGACAGTTACTTTCTCACAAAATGGCCAATTGGCTATCCACAACAAAATAATAGCGATACACACACTCAAAGACAAACCATAACAATAATTAAACCGCGACAGAAGCACCGCCCTGGAGCGGTCAGTGAAACGTATTCCACTGGGGGGGGGGGGGGGGGGACTTAAATCGATTTTACGTGGCCACAATTCTCATCCTTACTTCCGTCGCGATTTAGACAAATCATTTGTTCGGTCCGCATGAAGGCCTCCTCACTCATCAGTGAAGCATCTCCGTGAACACAAAAATCAAACAACCACAGAGATGAAACAACGGCGAGGACTCGACAATCGACAACAAGAAACCATGGCTTTTTACACCCGCATCCCAAGTGGGGTGCAAGTTACAAAGTTACAAAATTTATCAGGTAAAAGGAGACCTCCCCCCCCCCACAAAATATGTCAGGTAAAAGGGGATTCCCCCCCCCCCCCAACACACACACACAATCTATTGGGGCACTCTCTCACTTCTAACAATAAGACAGAGTAGGCGTGAGAAAGATAATACATACCCTTGTAAACCCCAGTTCATGCTAAACAAATACAGTAAAATTCCGCTAATAAGACCGCCTAAAATTAAGGCCAATTCTGGTTTAATAAGCTTATTTCGAAGGGCGCAGATATTCTTTCTTAGTGTTTTCTGAAAACAGGGACCACCTTTGGGATTGTTCAAAAGTGGTCTTAAAGACCACTTTTGAACAGTCCCAAAGGTGGTCTTAATATAGGAATTTTACTGTATATAAAGGGCACGCAAACGTAGCTCATCACGGATACACCAAACACGGTATTTGCGTGTCACGACTCATAGATTGTAAATCAAGGAATGCTGTTTCACACCAAGAAAATTGGCTTCCAGCTGAACTGGAATATAAGCATAATGAAAACTGCATTTGTGACTAGGGTTTTGCCAATTAAATCTTGGAAAACGTTTTAGTCTCGTTTGTAACTCGGTGGGTAGCTCATAGCAGAAAATCCAGATGACGTACAATGGTAGGTTACGATATTCCTTTCCTTTTCTCGAAAGAATGATCAGATATTGCCCTCTAGGAGTAGCCTAGATAGAACACACAGACGCATATGCGAACAAGGGCAAGCAGGCACGCATTCGCGCACAAACAAACACAAAATTTCTGTTTCGTCTTGTTGGGAGACTAGAATGTTTCAAACGAATGCAACAGTAACAGTGACGAGCCAAGCGATTAATTAAAGTAGTCTCTTGACAAAGGGATTGTTTGTTTGTTTGATTGAATGATTTGAGGTTTAACGTCCCCATCAACACTGTATATGTCATTTTGGAGACGTTGCTTCACATTTTGTGGGACTTTTACCCGACATTGAGATGAAATGACATCTCAAGCCCTGCCGCCAACAAAGGGGTTGTCGAAATTGTCAGACAGTTTCACTAATTAAATGGAATAGGACCTAGATCGCTCGGTGACGTAGGAGAATATTGAAATGCACCTTTTTTTATTTGTGTTTCGCTAAAGATACTTGTCTTAAAATATAGAAAAGACTATAATCGGACGACGTCGCATTATGTCATTATGGGTCTTTACAGGCTTTCCTCTATTTTTTTTCTTCATTTGTTCAGTATAGCTTTGCTATAAGTACACCCTAAAAGCCTCCATCAAGAACTTCAGCATACCAACAAAGTCGTCGGAACAAATTGCACAGGACCGAGCAAAGTGGCGAGGCCTCATAAGAAGGGGTGCTAGTGAATATGAGGCAAAACGAATCAGCGAAGCCGAATAGAAATGTGCACAGTGCAAAGCCAGAGCCAAGACATCACCACAGAGATGTCTTCCTTCAATCTCTGTTGCTCAATCTTCGGCCCCCGCCCATCGGGGCTTGAAGAAATATATGGGCTGCATGGTGCTTCCACGCAGAGCTGAAACCGACCCGCACACGAGTACTGGTATACCGCTTAGAGGATCTAAGCCAGCCCAGGCAAAGCGGTGCGAGTCGGCCCGTCCATGCTTATAAACCCTATTTGTTTCATTGGGCGGCAGGGCTTGAGATGTCATTTCATCTCAATGTCGGGTAAAAGTCCCACAAAATTGGAAGCAACGTCTCCAAAATGACCTTTACAGTGTTGACGGGGATGTTAAACCTCAAATCAAACAAACAAAAAACTGTTGCTCAATCTGCAACAGACAGTTCAGCGAAGAATTGGTGGTCTCATCAGCCATCATTACGAAAACCACGCCTATATAATATATTGTAAATTTTACCGCCGTAAAAGATGAAAAATTGTGGCATTTTTCTTATTTCTGCTCAAAATATAGATTGTGGGTACTCGTTAGAACCACCTCGCCTATACTAATATATTGTAAATTTTACCGCCGAAAAAGATGAAAAAATGTGGCATTTTTCTTATTTCTGCTCAAAATATAGATTGTGGGTACTCGTTAGAACCGCCTCGTCGAGGCGGTTCTTACGAGTACCCACAATATATATTTTAGACCAGAAATAAGAAAAATAAGGTTTACCCCTGTAAACCCCAGTTTTACTATATAAAAGTGGGGATCAAGGGGTCAACGATATATAGGTGTGTCTTCGTGATGCACAGAACACACAAACATTCATATTTCTCGCAAGTGGTCATTGTAAGTAATGACAGATAAACAACTTTGCTCACAAAACAAGACTAACAATGGGAACAATATAGGATTATTTTGATCAAAACCGTGTGTCTCCCTGTTAGTGTCATAAATTTCTATAAACTAATTTAGCAGCTGCTCAGGGGTTAGTCAAGGAGTACTTATGTCAGCACTATTTTATATCAGCATTTCTCAATTTATGTGTTTTCAATGTGATTCTAGTAGAACTTTATGAGGGTGTACCAAATAAATCCATAAATCTCTTGTTCACATCAGCAGCGTGCAAGGTGTCTTATAGAGCAGCTCCCTGGGAAAGAACATACTTCAAATACCCTGCAACAGTTTATATTTCTCTCCGATTTTATAGCTTGCTATATTGGACGATAAAACGTTTTATGGTCGTGTTTTTATGATTCCTTGTTTTTACGGCTAATGACAGCACAATTCTTCATATTAAATTTTATGTTCGTGCTGTGGACTCACCCAGCCGGGGTACTTCATAAATTTCCTACAAACTACGTGTATGTTTGGTTGAACGGGCAATAACCTGTCACGGAATCGTAAAGCTGTCCCGAAGTAACAACGGCTGTAGCCTCTCCTCCTGCCGCTACATTCCTTTCATTTCCTCTGTACACGTGTCCGTTCATAATCAGGTGTACCGAGTGTAACTTGTTGTCACTGTCTCGAGCCGGATTCGAACCCGCAACCTTGGAAACGAAATGGATCACTATATCAAACAAAAAAAAAAAAAAAAAAAACAATCGACCAAAGTTACATTTCTAGTGTAAAGTGTCATGTAAACCTACATACAACGCAGTTCATACTTCCATGAACGCCTCGAGTGACATTTTAGTGAATCATTTATTAATTATACGCTTGCAATGATTTCTATGGCATGATAATAACGTTATCCATCAACAATTTTTGTGCCAAATGGTTTTCTTCAAAATTTATTTGGAAAATTTCACAAACAGTGGAGGCCCTGATTACACAATGTGCGGAAAAAAGTCACAGAAAAAAAGTAACGAAAATAAAGTCACGGAAAAAAGTCACAGAAAAAAAGTCACAAATAAGAAAATTAAGAACCATTCCACTGAAAGGTTGATGCTAATAAATTCAAATAATGACAACACCTTCTCTTTCGACTTATACCTATATAAAGCGGGAAAAGGATGTTCATTCCACAGATCACTGCCTTCACCTCCAATTTGTTAATGTAATGCATAAATGTATATAGAGAGGGTCGAGTTTCTAAGAATATCATTCACTGACATAATAAATATGTTTATATTTAGAAAAAAAATAATCAGGTCAACAAGCCCAAGCAATGAATATCCCTTTTAACCCCACTTTATATAGAGAAAAGCGGGGTTTTACTGGGGTATAATAATTATACCCTATCAATATTTCTTTTTCTTATTTTGGTTCGAAAACATAGATTGTGGATACTTATAAGAACCACCTCATCAATTTGGTCCTTACTAGCACCTACAATCTACATTTTAACTAGAAATAAGAAAAATATTGAACATGATTAAAATCAATTCTGTGACTTTTCTTCCGTGACTTTTTTTTTCCTACCCAAAACTATGATTTTTTTTCCGGGGCTTTTTTTCCTGTGACTTTTTTCCTACCGCCGCGTTTTGTGGCGTCTGATCTGGGCCTTCGCTGTTTACCAGTTACCCGTTTGGTGGTTTCTGGTATAGTACCAAGAGCACATTAGAGGAGATGGTGAGCTACTTGGTTAAATATTATATGATAATATTCATCAGTCTCTGTTTCGGAAAAGAACACCAAAAACAGACTGCATTGAATTGTAATCAGTCATCTTTCCTATACCGTATGATAAATGGGTTCCCTGTTTTTCTCTGTAAATCGACACGGTTAATAAACAAGATCAGATACCGGTCGTCGTTTTCGACAGGAGAACTTATCAGTGAAGATAAAATTTGAAACCTTCTGTCATCAATGGTATAATGAGTTGAGGCTTCAATGGAATTTGCAGGCTTGAAATCTAGTATCTTAATTATGACAGTCTGGCATAAGGGAGCACCGGACCGCAAGAAAATATCTCCGGCTAAATCTTCCGAAACTGGACAGGTTTAATTAAGATAAAATCAACGGTATATGTCAAAACTTGCGATAATGATTTTCAGCTTTCAAATATGATTATTTCTGCAGAAAAAGGTGAAAAAGTGACTGTTCCGATCACAAATTGCAGAACGTTTATTCGGCTCGAAAAGTTTCCATTTTTTTCTCTCTTTTTCTTTTCTTTTTCCTTTTCAAACATTATCACGAAAACACGCCTACATAATTCTGACCCCCTTGAGACCCACTTATTTATAGTAAAGCTGGGGTTTACACGGGTAAATCTTATTATTTTTTATTTCTGCTCTAAAATATAGATATTATGAGCAGAAATAAGAAAAATATCACATTTTTTCATCTTAAAATGTTCGTTATTTTTCGGCGCAATACGAAAACACGCCTATACAAATACATTGCAAATTTCATCGCCGAAAAAGGTAAATTTTAGAAAGAAAAATTGTGATATTTTTCTTATTTCTGCTCAAAATATAGATTGTGGGTGCATGTTAGAACCGCCTCATCGAGGCGGTTCTAACGAGTACCCACAAAAATAAGGGTTACCCCTGCAAACCCCAGTTTTGCTATATAAAAGTGGGGTTCGAGGGGGTCCAAATTATATAGGCGTCTTTTTCGTGATGGTAAAATTTACAATGTATTTGTATAGGCGTGTTTTCAAATATGTGAATTCTTTCAGTTCTCCGAAACTAACATTTTTCTGACCATTAGGATAACAAATCCGTGTGACATAGTACACCCTGTCATGTCTCCAAAAACGGTTATATGTTATATTTGTGATCTTTTTCTTTGTTTTATTGCAAACATAGGTTTTGGGTGCTCGTTAGAACCGCCTCAATGAGGCGGTCCTAACGAGTACCCTCAACCTATGTGTTGGAGCAGAAATAATTAAAAAAAAATGTATACCCGCAAAACCCAATTTTTCTCTATCTAAAGTGGGGTTTACTGGTTACTGGCGATTGTTCATTACACAGACTCGCAACGTGCGATATTTCACTTTTTTCTCATTGTTTGCTTGTTTGTTTGTGTTTGGAGTTTAACGGCCCAGTCAACACTATTTATTTCATTTTTGAGCCGGTCAGTCTACCTAGCCACCATTCTCCTGGACAGGCTTATGCGTAAACAGTTATCCAGTACAGCACATTCTTTCGCCAGAAAGAAGGGAGAGAATGACCGTAGAAAAGATTTCATGATCAATCTCCACGAAAGAATGTTGCCGAACTTTTTTCTCATACAAGCGTAGGTTGTGGTTGTCAACCACCTCGTTGAGGCGGTTCCAACGATTTCTCACGTTAATGAGTAGCACAATCTAGCCAGCCCCGGTAGCTCAGTAGGATGCGTGTCTTGCTGGTGATAAGAAGCTCGCGGGTTTGATTCCTGCAGGGCGGCGATAGTATCCCGTGGAGATTGATCATGCAATCCTTTCTACGGTCATTCTATCCCTTTCACTGATTCAAGATGGGCAGTTACTGGCGATTGGTTGTCTTGAGGTGTAACGGCACGTCATCCCTTTTTGGGTCATTTTGTGTCGTCTCCCGTTACAGGCGAAAAACTGTCCACTGTACTGAACATTACGAAAACACGTAAACTTACCGCCAAAAAAAAACACGAAAATTTCATGGTGAATAATTGAGCTATTTTCTTATTTATGCTCTAAAATATAGATTGTGGGTACTCATTAGAACCGCCTCATCGAATAATGTTTACCCCTGTAAACCCCATTTTACTATTGGAATTCAAGGGGTAAAAAATATATAGGCGTGTTTTCATTCTGGAACACCATGCATGCATGATTTAAGAAAATATTGAATTAGTTTGAACAATTGAAGTATTTCAACTGTTATCTGCGTTGTAATATCACATTAAGAAGTCCGCGAAATGAATACCCTTTAAGCCCAACTTTATGCGATGTAAATGGGGGTTAGCAATGGATTAATAATTTTCTTTATTCTTCAGCACATTACGAAAACACGCCTTTTTAAATACATGTACATTGTAAACTTTACCGCGGAAAAATAAACATAAACGTTGGCACCGCATCGAGTACCCATAATTTATATTTTAGAGCAAAAATAAGAAACATAGGGCTAACCTCTGTTGACCCCAGTTTTACCATATAAAAGCTGGGTTCAAGTGGATCAGAAATATATAGTCGTGTTTTCGTGATGAAATACATAGAATCAAGGGTTTTGGTTTGGTTGGTTGGAGTTTAACGGACCAGCCATTACTATAAGCGGGTAACCAGTGCATGTATATAGCAGTCCCCATTTTTAAACAATTCCTGTTTTATTCAAACTTACTGTACACTAATGGTTGGGCTTTGTGATAGCCCGAGATTCTCTCTCTCTCTCTCTCTCTCTCTCTCTCTCTCTCTCTCTCTCTCTCTCTCTCTCTCTCCATTTAGTCTTTCTTTTCTTTTCAAGTTGCAACAAGTCTTTCTTTGTGTTTCAAACCCCCACTGTCCCTTATTTGTCTTAAAGACCACTTTTGAAAAATCTCAAAGGTGGTCTTAATAGCGGAATTCTTCTGTTTTGCATGACTGTATTGAAATGATAAAACATAGAATACCCGTTGTAATAAATTCAAACTCCTGTTCATAGACAGATATTTTCAGTAAGGTGGTCTTAGAAAAGATGACGCTCTGCATGATGTTTCTTTCAGCAGGCGACATTTTTTATTTTATTTTTCCAGAAAAAAGGGATTTGGCATATTTTGCAATTTGCATTGTATCCCATGGAGACAATTGAAACAAAAATCACTAATTTGTCATCTGCTGAATTTGCACTGATGAAGGTCAAGAAACTGTTGTAAAAATGCAGTCTGAACAGTTCAGTTTATTCATGGCACATCTTCGAGCAGTTGGCTCCCCGCGTCTCAGAGGTTTGCAAAAATCATTTATGGTTTCAAGATACGTCTTCCAGTAAATATGATTGATTTCCGCTGTTACAGAAGTTCAAATATTATCATTCTGTCAGATAAAAGAGCGTGCGAATGCAGTTATGATATACGATAGAGTGAATTCCTTAAACTCCGATGAATGAAATCCTAATCATGCTCTTGACCGTTGGGAATATACTTTTGATAATTGTTTTCATGAATATTGGCTCAGATTGAACTTTCAACATTGTTTGTGTAAGTCGACCCAAAGTTACTAAGCATAGCTCTTCAGTGCTGATATTCACGTGACTATCACTGATTTATACAACTCAGCTCATCTTTATTCAAGCTTAGGTTACATAAGTAACATTAAGATGCAAAGAAAATATGCTAACAACTGGCGTAGTCAATAACAGATACTAGTTGGAACGAGAATTACATCAGCAAATTTTTCGTGGGGGGGGAAACAATAAAGGTATCAAAACTGCTGAATTTGTAATCATGTAGGTCAGGCCAGCTGGGGCCAAGTCGAGCCCACGCGTCAAGACGTCTCTCCAGGACCCCCGCTGAGCTCCCACACTATACCAAACCTCCAAAAATAATCATTGTAGATAAACAAGGTCACGAAACAGGGCCTACACGTGAAAATCAGCTTAAAATACGCCAAATTGTACCCTGATCGAAAGCCAAGCCCTAGCATTAAGTTAAGAATGTTTACAAATATTAAACCATTGAGAGGGTTTTAATGGTCATACCGACTGGTCTATAGTCTCGCTCATTAACCAAAGATGCCAACATCACGTGAACAAGTCCGTGAAATGAACGCCCCTTAAACCCCACATTATATAGATAAAACTGGCGTTTAAGGGGGTATACATTATTTTTCTTATTTCTGCTGCAAGACATAAGTTGTGGGTACTCGTTAGAATGAGGTGGTTCTAACGAGCACCCACAATCTATGTTTGCAGTATAAATAAGAAAAATATCACGGATTTCCTTCAGAAAATTAGCCAATTTGGAGATGTTGAAAAAGCACTATGTCGCACGGGTGTGTTAGCGTAATGACTCATGTCATCTTCCAAAAAAGCTCTTCACTCTCGGGACCGGAGCGCTTACAAGTACAATGCGGTCCTAGTAAGATATTTGGCCACCCACGCGACATGTTCTTATATAAAATCTAGGTATATAAACGGCTAATTATATAAAAAAAAAATGGCCGCGCTATTCACACGCCGCGCGATTAGTGTGGCGTAAGAAGATTATCTACAGAATCCGGACTGGAATCATGTGCTGAGTTTGGCAAACAGTGTAGTCCAAAGACACCACAGCACGCGCTTACAGTACATGAATTAAAGAATTAAAGGGTCAGACACAGAACGCAGCGTCTGATCAGGGTGTACATTTTTGATGAAAGTACAGGAATTTAAGGGTTAAGCGAAGCAGTTTGAGTCTCAGTTCAGGACAATTCCCCCACCCTACATTCACAAGCAATCGACCTATCAGTACTGTCGGTGCTTTGATTCAAACGTGCGATAGACATTAGGGGGAATGGGAGCACCTTCAGGGGAAGCAACTCGTGCTAAAGTATTTTGTCTCCTTTGTCAATAGGGGTCAACTCTTAAAGAAAAGAATTTGCTCCTGAGAAGCACATTCTTTCCTTTAAGAGTAGACCCGTTTTTCGGTCGCACAAAGCTTATAGAAAAGCGAATAGGAAGTCCCGATAGTTGTCTCCCTTTGATAAATGGCAGAAAATTCTGCCAGGTGTTCCCATTCACATTAAACTGAAGTACAGCATATAATTTTCTTTTAAATTTATAATCGACTAATGAAAATCACAAAAACACGCCTATTCATATATATTGATAATTTTACCCCCAAAATGAAAAATTCCAGAAAAAAATCAGATATTTTTCTTATTGCTGCTAAAAACATAGATTGTGGGTGCTTGTAAGAACCGCATCGACGAGTCGGTTCTTACGAGTACCCACAATCTATGTCCTTGAGCAGGAGTAAGACAAATAGTATTTGCCCATGTAAACCCCAGTTTTACTGTACAAAAGTGGGGTTAAATTGGGTCAAAATTATATAGGTGTTTTTTTCGTGATACAAAATCTAAACAATATAAAATCGAGCACTGACAGCACTGGTGGGTCGATTATCTCTGAGTGTTCATCCTAAATGGGGACTTAGTTTCGTTAAGCCCTTAAATGGATGCACTTTTAAGCACACAGTGTAGACTGATCATGCGCATCTGATATGGGTCTACACTGTTGTCCTAACAAAACGCATATCACTTGTCTAGGTTTTACAGATAACCCTTTCTACACAGCACAGACGTCACTACGACAAAAATAGTTCGACGTTAAACTTCGTACAATTAAGAAATGAATTTTATTTTTTCTGTGGTTCATGAAAGTATGATCGCAGTGGGTCGCGTGCAAAGTATATGATACCCGAAGGAGTTCATGCAAACTTTGGTAGCGATCCGCTCATGAAAAGCAGAAAAATTAAGTTTCTTTTTATATTTACATTCTTTGCCCCTCGTCAATGGTCGAAAAAATTCTTATAGTGCAAACTCTTAAAGCTGAAAAACATTTACACGCCATTTTTCTACAAAGAGCGGAGCAGTGTTGACGTCACCAACGGCCATAGAGAAACATGATTTAGAATGACGTCACTTGACGTCACTGAAAATCATGTGACTCGATGTGTTCATGGACGTATGAACGGCATTGTTTTCTAAAGGTTTACATTAGACTTTACACTGGAAATATAAATATTCAGTGATAGTAACGTCCTCATCAGCTATGTAAGGCTACTGCGCTTAGTGACTTTGGTCGATACCCAAATATTTCATGTAACATTGATAAGATAGTACTGTGTAAGCTAGTGCATAAACTATAAAACGTAGAAGGATAAATTATTTTGGTGAGGAAGTTTATCTTTTGATCGCCTCAAAACCAGAAGACCTGCTAACTGTTTTATTTTCTGTTTACTTTGAAGGCTATGAGGCATACCCCATAAAACCATCTTCTCGCCTTAGATCTTGCTGTAATGAAAATACCACTGTTTAAACAAACAGTAACTGTTACGGGTTTATTGCAAGCCAAATCAGCCTGAAAATATAAAAATTGAACTTTCAAAACTGATGAATGACGATTTAGCAAATCCTGAAACAAACAGAATAAAGTGAAATTTGCCAGCAAAATTCATCACTAAAACACGCCTGTATAAATTTGACCCCCTTAAACCCCACTTTGATAAAGTAAAACTGAGGTTTGCAGGGGTATACATTATTTTTCTTATTTCTGCTCAAAAACATAGATTGTGGGTACTCGTTAGAACCGCCTCGACGAGGCGGTTCTAACGATTACCCAGAATCTATGTTATGAGTAGAAATAAGAAAAATATCGAAAATCTTCATATTTTGGTGGTAAAATTTACAATGAATTTGAACAGGCGTGTTTTCGTAATGTAAACACTGTTTTTCTTCTTAACCTTAAGATGTAAATTTTGTCACCTGCTCTGTTGTCTGCTGGTTACTTCAAAAGGCATTTTTGCAGTGCTAGCCTATATTAAAAAATATGCAAGAACATCCACCAGTCGACATAAACAAACAACATTGTCAGATGCAGTTTTTTCTTGACACCTTAAGGGTTAATCGTTTCAAAATTTTCAGGGTTTCCTCTATTAAGAGACTACATGTGGTCAAAGGTGGTCTTAATACAGGGATGATACATAATTTGTAAATATGCATGTGTGTTATTGGGAAATGCTAGATGAAACTAGCAATTTTTATACAAAACACTTGTGATTCAACCTTTGCTTGTACTTTGTAGATGTTCTCAGTGTGACTCTTTCGAGTTTTCACAGTCTATATCATTACAAATGCGTGTGCCCCCACGTCCATGTATAGATTGATATTGGGAATCATATTGCGACGTTAATAATAATGCACCTATACGGAATAACTAAATCTGACAGCGCTTACAATGGCTTGGGATGGCTGAATTCTCTTTTCGCGGCCTTTTTCTGAGTAACTGTTTTAGCCCCCATCCCCACCCCACCCCCACTCACACTTACACAAACACAGTATTCCCACGAATAAGTAGTGCCATCAAAGGCTTACGTGCACTCTTGTCATCAACCATTTGCCATACAATTGTCATATTCGGTATGTGCATTGCTTGGGACAAGATTATTCTCTTAGTGCCAACATTTTTAACATGTGTCCTTTTATCGTGTTCTGTCTATTTTACAATGTTTGTAATGTGTTAAGGCCTAAAAAATAGCCATGTTTCCTCTAAACCCCCCCCCCTCCTCCCCCCACACACACTACTATTTGTATCGATAATAAACAAAATATAAATTAAAACACCAACCCTACCATCTTCAATTTCCGACCCTACCCAGTGTCGTCTTTGCATTTTCCCATAGTAATTTCGCGCATTTTTGTAGTTTTCGGCATTTAGTACCTTCCAAAATACAGTGTTGACTTTTTTTAACATCTAATACAAATTATGATATACAGTGCAAGTCTCAACATGACAATTTTAGTAACAAAAACATGTACAAAACCAAAAATACTTTAAAAATACAGGCCCGACCCTTTTTTTATTTTTCGGGAAAAAAATTAAATAATAATAAAAAAAGTTTCTCCTACCTACCGACCTTTTTCAGCATGGTTAGTAGAAACACAGCTGTTTTTTACGCCTAAGCAACATTTTTTCTTGTTCCATTTGTTTTGAAATTTTTTATTTCTTATGTTTGAAAATAGGAATTTGAAACGCATGCTAAACCGTATATTTTGAGTATCTGTTACAACTGTGGCAATACTTTTAACCCTACACAAACGGTGTAGATCCAGAAGAGATGACTGACAGTTAGCCGGCTCATCAGGATCTACACTGTTTGCCTGCCCTGTTGATGCTTTTTCACTTAACTTAATGGCATGCCTTTATTCAAAGTCCACTTCACTTCAGTCACAGTTCTGGCGTTCGCCATACAGAAAATCAGAAAACATCATACATGACATTTTGAATATTTTTGGGCCCCGTCAAGCGATTTTGGTACTTATCGCCTATGCGAGCAGCGAAGGTCAGGCGAGCCTGCGCATCCGCGCAGTCTCGCCAGAACCTCCGCTGCTCGCTCATACAAGCAGTGAATCAAGAGGAACCTTCAGACAGAAAGCCATATCCCTGGCCCCTCTGAATGGCTGGGCATGCGCAGTTAAAATTTGTCATGACGGAATGCTCGAAGACACAAATTCGCTTGGCGGGGCTCATATGATATAGACATACAGTAAATTTCCGCCATTAAGACCACCTAAAATTAAGACTAATTCTGCTTTAAAAAGCTTATTTCGTGATTGAAGTTATTCATTCTTTGCGTTTTCTGCAAACAGTGGTCCTCTGGTCAGAGACCAACTTTGGGACTGTTCAAAAGTGGTCTTTAAGACCACTTTTGAACAGTCCCAAAGGTGGTCTTAATATAGGAATTCTACTGTTCTTTAACGGTCCTCCGTGGCCTAGTGGGTAAGAGCGCTGTCTCTTAATCATTAGGCCTCTCTTCGCTGTGGTTCGCGCCTCGCACGTGTCGACTGATCCAGGTCTACAGTGTTTGCTAACAGTATAAAGAGCACACGTAAGCCTTTGATGGCGCTACTTATTCATGAGAAGTACTGTGTTTGTGTATGTGGGCGTGGAGGGGGGGGGCTAAACAGTTACTTAGAAAAAGGCCGCGAAAAGAGAATACAGTCATCTCAAGCACTGTGTTTGTGCATGTGGGCGGGGGGAATGGGGGGGGGGTGTGGCTAAAACAGTTGCTCGGAAAAAGGCCGAGAAAAGAGAATACAATCATCTCAAGCACTGTGTTTGTGATAGTGGGCAGTGGGGGGGGGGGGGGGGAGGGGCTGAAACAGTTTCTCAGAAAAAGGCCGCGAAAAGAGAATACAGTCATCTCAAGCACTGTGTTTGTGCATGTGGGCGGGGGGAATGGGGGGGGGGTGGCTAAAACAGTTGCTCGAAAAAAGGCCGCGAAAAGAGAATACAATCATCTCAAGCACTGTGTTTGTGCATGTGGGCGGGGGGGGGGGGGGCTAAAACAGTTACTCAGAAAAAGGCCGCGAAAAGAGAATACAGTCATTCCAACCACTGTGCACTGTGTTTGTGCAAGTGGGCAGTGGGGGGGGGGGGGGGGGGGGGGGGCTAAAACAGTTTCTCAGAAAAAGGCCGCGAAAAGAGAATAAAGTCATCTCAAGCCATTGTAAGCAGTGTCAGATTTAGTTATTCCGTATAGGTGCATTATTGTTAACATCGCAATATGATACATTATGACGCCGCCCCTTCACAATTCATATCAATACATGGACGTTGGGGTACACGCATCTGTACTTTAAGTATCAGCTAACACTCTTAGACGATTGACTAACCAGTGCTGTCAGTGCTTAGATGTTGGAACCTGGACCTCATCTGTATGCATTCTTCAATGGCAGTGCGACTGAAAAAGATTAAATACGTATCACTTGCATCATTTAGATACGCTGAATTCCCTTTGGTATGACATTGTGAAAAGTTCGTAATTCAGTTGGAAATTGATTCCAAACAGATCCAACAAAAGCGACACAAAACTGATATTAAATTCTCTGATGAATTAGAAATTGTCTGGGATATAATCTGTAATTGAGTAGCCAGCTGTTTCTAAGCCTCTTTAGTTTCAAAGTCATAATGTCCTTGTACAAGAGGATACTTTTTTTGCAATTAAATATTGATTAGTGACACATGACTCCATAATATGAGTAATTTTCGTGAAATCTTTGACGTAGTTATTATGTAACAGATTATTAAACATGGAATAAAATATTCCTTGTCTCACCAAGGATCATATGCCATATTGAATTTTAATAATTGTTCGGGAAATAGTAAATTTCCGCGCCACAGAGCAAAAGCGTGCACTTTATTTGGACCGCCATGGTGACTTCCGGGTCGCACAGTCCGCAGCTTAGTTTTTTACCGTTTTCAAGTAATCATCTGTAACATGGATACGGCCATCTAGCACAATGATACTAAATGCAAATGTACGTGCCCTGCTAAATGCAGGTTGTCACTAACAGAACTGGCTTTCGGAATTGCCTTTTATAAACCTGTTGAACTGACAAATGGAGCTTTCTTTAAACTCGCCTTTAATTTGGGATATGCCCACATACATATACATTTGAGTTTTGTGTATGTATTTACGTGTTTATCAAAGCAGTTGTTTAAGAATAACATACAAATTGTTTTTCAATTAAACTATAAAGGTTGCTTTTGAAAAACAAAAAAACAACACAAATACGAGAATCAAATTCCAGAATCACGATTTCTAGGTCAGGCTTGCTACTTTCGGCCGAAGTGACCCGCGTATCATTTTTCAATACCCCTGTCAGCACAAATCAGCGGGCAAACGTCGGACCAATAGTGTACCGTTATCAACCCAACGTTTGCCTGGCATTATATGCTGACTGGGATCTCTGGAATGAGCTCGAAGATCCCAAAGAAAATATCGCTTTGATAAAATACGGGAAGACGTTTAACCACCGCAACACGACACAGCAGCTACACTGAAGTATAAAAGAAAACTTTAAACGTTGCCTTTGGAAGCAAGGAAATAAATGTAAATTAGGGATCGTAATGTTTATTCTGTCAGGGTGAAGCATTTAAACGGGATCCCGTCTGCGTACGTACTTTACAATCTCGAAACGTAACACACACATACACACACGCGCGCATGCACGCATGCACACTACAAAAAGACTTAATGAGCCGGGCCAGTTGTTCAAAGCATCGTTAGCGCGACGAGCTCGTCACTGGTCAAACTGTTAACTGCTGTAGCAAGAACTTTATCCAATACAGTGTTTTTTTGTTGTTGTTTTTTTTGCTGAAAATTTGCAAAAGCTCCTCACATTTTTTCTACAAAAATATCAGAATGTTTGCAACATTAAGTGATCAGAGTTTTAATGATATGTTAACTAACCACATCATTAGTTTTTAACAACTATAATGCTGACATGCTAATGTTAAAGCATTGTGGTTGCCACTTTAATGATGCTGAAACATATTTACATAATACCATGTTTACCGTTTACGTTTAAAATCTCCATAGCTGGTATTTATCGTGACCGCAACGGGGGGTCAGGTGGTTTCACTCCGCTATTCCGGTTCCACCTCTGATTAACGATCGGCTTAAAATAAGGGAAATAATCTTGAAAGGGCCGTACAACCAAAACAAAACAAAATGATGAAAATTGGTGATGTTTATATTTTCTGCTGCACACAAATTGTTGGTGCTCAATTAGGCGGTTCTCATCACGTGAACAAATCCGTAAAATAAAGACCACCTAAATCCCACTTTATATAGAGAAAACTGGGGTTTACGGGGCAAACATTATTTTCTTTATTTCTGCTCCAAGACATAGGTTGTGGGTACTCGTTAACGAGCACCCAAAACCTATGTTTGGAGTACAAATAAGAAACAATATCAAAAATTTTCATCAGAAAAAAATACCTTTTGTGAGGTTTGAAAAATCCACTATAGCAAGCGGATGGGTTATTGTAATGAGACGAGTACTCCCGATAAACATGGAAGATGAAGCTTTTCTAAGGAGTACACTATGTTTTTAGCAAGAGCAATGTTTGGTTAGTTTCAGATCTGCACGGAAGCACAACGCACCCAAGTCTTTTCATTTCGAAAACAGGCCTATTCCAATATATTGTTACGTTTAATGCCGAAAAAATGAAAATTTTAAGATGCGGTTCTAACGAGTACCCACAATCTATATTTTAGAGCAGAAATAAGAAAAATAAGGTTTACCCCTGCAAACCCCAGTTTTACTATATAAATCTGGGGTTCAAGGGGTTCAAAATTATATAGGCGTGTTTTCGTGATGTTTTTTTTTTTTTAAGTCCTAATTGGTGGAGGGTTATGACATAACGTGCCTTTTTGTGACTCGAGCTTTTGATTGACTTTACTCTGTAAGGTCACTAATATTATTCTTCAATACCTTTGCACATTAATTCTAACACGAGTTGCTTGCATGATCTCATGATCTATTAACAGAACTGTGTATTTTTCTTGCAATTTAGTAAGAGAAAAGGATTTGTATGTCACAATTTTATTGTCTACAATTAAAAGTTTTTCCATAGACACTTTGTGAAAAAAGAAAAAGAAAAAAGAAAAACGATTGGTCTGATTATTTGGGATAAAATATTGAAAGATCATTTGACGGATATTATAAGGGTGGACTCAGTAGCATTGGCGTTTGTGTATGGAAAGTTGTGTTTCAAACTTGCAAACATGTACTGTACATTGTGCTGTCCCCTGACTTTAGATAGAAGCAATACAATATGCTAACTTAAAAGATATAGCACTTTAGTTACAAAGATAAATATATAGCTGTCCACAAGATATCGTTTTATTATGTTTCTTGTAATATTTTTAGTGATTTGTTTCAAATGTAGTTAATAACAGTTAATTGAAAGGGACTAAAAATAATTTGCTATTCACCCATAATTAGGGCCCCGCACTGAAAGTGTGGGTGCCCTATAGTAATCACTCTGTCCGTCCGTCTGTCTGTCGTACGCATGAGGGATAAGTTGTGGGTTGCACAGCACAAATTCGGACAAATCTGCAACCCAGAATGTTGTCCATCATGGACACATTGGTACAGAACCAACTACCGGGGTTTGTGCAACTCAGAACTTGATTCTGTACGTTCAGCCCCACAAGTGATGGTCAACCATGGACATTGTGTCCGAACTTGTGGGAATATGATGTTTGGGAATGACACCTATACCCCCCCTCTACCCCCTGGAAGTAATTAGAAAATATCGACTTATGTGGTGCAACTCACAAATAGATTTTTCCCCACAAGTCCGGCCAGTACATATGAATCAACTCACAACTACCCTCTCATGGGAGCGGACAGTGTCCGTCCGTCTGTCCGTCTGTCCGTCCACAAATTTTTTTATCCTCCATAACTTTTTATTATTCCTGGATGGATTTAAATATTACTTGGCATCATTCTGTCCGTCCGTCTGTCTGTCTGTCTGTCTGTCCGTCTGTCCGTCAACAATTTTTTTTATCCTCCATAACTTTCTTATTCCTGGATGGATTTAAATATTACTTGGCAGAAATGTTAACCATAATGTGATGGAGTGTTGCGCGCAAGACTCAGGTCCGTACCTCAAAGGTCAAGGTCATACTTATTTGGTTAAAGGTCAAAAAAGGGTCTTTCCTGTGTCCAATTAATAACTTTGTTATTATTCCTGGATGGATTTAAATATTACTTGGCAGAAATGTTAACCATAATGTGACGAAGTGTCACACGCAAGACCCACAGCCGTACCTCAAAGGTCAAGGTCATACTTAGAGATAAAAGGTCAAAAAAGCGTCTTTTTTATTGTGACCAATCTATAACTTTCTTATACCTGGATGGATTTAAATATTACTTAGCAGAAATATTAACCATAATGTGACAGTGTGTCACGCGCAAGACCCAGGTCCGTACCTCAAAGGTCAAGGTCATACTTAGAGGTGAAAGGAAAAAAAAACGTCTTTTTTAACATCAACACTTTCCTACTCCTCTGTTAGCGCTGCCGGGGCCCTAGTCAGTTTCACTGACAGCTCTAGTTATGATTTGTAAACGGCATTTCTCTAACGATACAATTGCAGGTAAATTGCGAGTTGAAATTTAAACCTTATTTTTCTTGACATAAAATCGGATTTACAAAGCCATTATATGAGCATATTACGAGAACGTATCGAAAATAAAATGGGTAAAACTAGCCAATATGTTTGTTGGAATTTCATAAATAATAATAATCATAATAATAATAATATAGCTACTACTACTGCTGCTGCCACCAGTAGTAGTAACTACTATTATTGGGCCCCCGCTGATTGGGCCTTGAAGAAATAGATTGGGCTGCACGATGCTTCCACGCCGAGCTGAAACTGACCGCACATGAGTACAGGTAAACCGCTTAGGAGGTCGTAGCCTGCCTAGGCGAAGTGATTTGAGTCGAACAGTACCAATATATAAACCCTTTTTGTTTATTTGGGCGGCAGGGCTTGAGATGCCATTTTATCTCAATGCCGGGTAAATGTCTCTTAAATTGGTAGCAACGTCTCCAAAATGACCTTAATAATGTTGTCGGGAACATAAAATCTCGATACAAACAAACAAACCACTCTTACTGATGATACTACTGATAATAACGAAAACAATAATCTTAAAAATAAAGCGATGACAATCATAAGTATACTCTTACTACTACTCCCACTAGTACAACTCAGTACTACTACTATAATAATAATAATAATAATAATAATAATAATAATAATAATAATTATAATCATAATGAAAACGATGGTAATAATAATTATATCTTGCGACTACTCCCACTTCTACTACTACTACTACTACTGCTGCTGCTTATAACACTGTGCTACTACCACTACTTCAACTATTATTATTATAATTATTATTAACGTGATGAAAATAATGTGGATCATGACACACTAGCTAATATTGTTTGTAGGAAAGAAGATAACAATCATAATAATGCTAACAAACGATAATAATAATAATAATAATAATACAATGATAAAGTGTTGTTCTTGATGTTTGAAAGGGATCGCGAATTATAAAAAAGACCAGTCTTTATGCTGATTGGGTTTATAATTTCGGTAAGGCTGGTCTGACTTATCAGTCGTGGTTTAAAACAACTGTGTGAAATACACATTGTTAAAGTCAACACAGGTGTCCGCGTCAATTTAGATATTCAATCTGTGGAATTAAAAAAATGTACAACTGGAATTTAATACTGCAAATTCAGTGTGCATATAGTTCTAGTTTATAAGTTTATAACTAAACGGCTTTAATAACGAGATATCATTGCCTGTTTCTTTCCGAAATGGTGCATTGCAATTGCAGTCGAGTCACTTGATATGGCACAGCCATATCTTTTCTTGTTAATGCAGGCCTCAAAGCTAAGCTTAAACTAAGATGGACTTAACGTGGGATAGTTGTGAACCTGGTTGCAGCTGCGAATAATCAAGGTGCTTAATCCATATATGTCTGGCGTCTCGTTTTCAGGACACTTGCCAACAGTGTTTAACCAGTTCAGACGCCACAGAATGCTGATCAAATATACACTGTTTGCTCAAAGTACATGATATGTTTTGGTACAGCATATCTCAAACGAAACAAACCTGACGCCATTATAATTGAAAAATGGACAACTCCAAACTAATTAGGTGGGACATTTCATTGTCATATATGGGTTAAGCAAGAGATTTGCCTCAGTGGGGGAGTCTCCAGGTGTAGTGGTCAAGCTAATGACCTTAATTACCAGTAGTCGAATGCTCGATTCCGGGCTTCTCCAGATTTTCGGATGGGGCTTAAAGCCGAGGTCTCAATTCATATGACCATAGAAATTGGTGGGTCTTAAATCTCAAACAAATAACAGTTGAATTGCCATGTATATTCATTGAAAAGACATTTGTCTGTGGTAATCTATGGTAAATTTCCGCCATAAAGACAACCAAAAATGAGACTAATTCTGCTTTAAAAAGCTTATTTAGAAAGCTTTATTTATCCGATCTTTGTGCTTTCTGTCTAAATGTCCTCTGGTCAGAGCCCTCCATTTGGACTGTTCAAATGTGGTCTTTAACCATCTTTTGGGATGTTCAAAGGTGATCTTAAAGACCACTTTTGAACAGTCCCAAAGATGGTCTAAAATTTTACTGTATCAGCCGCATAATGGTATTCTGACATTTTGTTTCCCCTCAGTTTACATTATTGCATGGATTTCAAAGCTCTGAAAATAGAGAGCTGAAAAACTGCACTTAAACGCTAAATTTTTCAGTCATTAAAGAAGTTCTCATGCTGTTCCGCTTGGCAAGTGCTCTTATTTCTAATTTGGGAAAGAATTATGTAATTTCGTTGGCAATAGAGATTCGATTTTTTGCTTCGAAAACATGCCAGGGAAACTTGCTGAGACTCGAGCAGGTATTTTGCAGAAGAAATTGAACTTGACAGGAACATAGGGTGGTGTTACATCAGAATGCTCATGGCATACTAATGGCATACATGGAGGTTGTTATAGTGATGTAATTTCATTAACACTGGTACAAGTTGGCAGTAATCGATTGAGATCTTCATCACTCTGAAAGCTGCATGTTTCGGTACTGGAAAGAATGTCATGCTTCTGAAACCTTGAACATTCAGCTGATTAGTTTCTATGAGTCCAGAGTTACACCTTGGTCTGACCCTCTGTGATTCTGTTATTGGTCGGATGTGATTGTTTGGGATGTTCGACTAAAGTCCTAGTCTTTCTTCCTTCGAAGTGGTTTAATTGTTTTCTGAGACATCTCACTAATTGAGATAGGAAACCTCTATGTGAACCGATAAGTGTATTATTGTCTACGCCCAATGGACGCAGACATTATAGACGGTGGGTTTAACACGGAAGTACAGCCATTAGTTTCCCACAATGCAAGTTGACCTTTATATTAATGCAACAACAAGTATATGCTTTCACAAGATGAAAAAAGCGCCCCATAACAAGTAAAGGCTTTTACATAAACAAGAGGTCCACGGGCAGAGCTATGGAACAGAATTGCTATTACATTTGTACAAGGCTAATACAAATTATACATCTACATACTCTCGACCACGGCGGATCACTGCCTTTCCTATAAGCTCGGCTCTGGGGAGCTAAAATGTTTGCCTCACTGTTAGCAGATGTTTTGGGTTAATCTTCAATTAATGTGTCGGAAATAGAAGTGAAGGCAATGATCAGAATCAGTACAATTAACCCACAGCTCCCATCAGAGGCACCAAAGGGAAAGGAACACAAACATGAAATAACTAGACCCTAATGGAAATATCAATAGCGGAAAGTCAATATAACAGTACCTTTCCCACAAAATAGCCTATTGGTTATCCAAAACGACAAAAATATAACCGATGCACATACACTCAAAGACAAATTATAACAAAAATAACATAAATTACGTTGTCTTCTTAACTTCTTCAAAAGTTTTCAAGCATTCCATTTGATAAGATATTACTATCATATTGAAGTTGCATATGATGAAAAGGTACATTTTCACAAAATTACAGCATTTGAAACTTTGAAATTCCAAGGGTGCAGACTGGCAATTAGAATATTGCCAAAGACAGTTAATTGTATAAAACATATTTCTGGGATATACCTCTACATTCACATTTAATATGTGCAAGGCGTAGACCTAGCTTTTTGTAAAAGCTATACTTGTTTGAACAATATGGTGCGAGGCTTACTTCGTTCCACCTGCCACATAAGAAGGCTTGTGTCTGGAAAATTCAAGTTGGAGCCGTCTGAGGCTCGACTCGCTACAGGAACCCGATAGTGTTAAAACTGCATATACAGTCGAACTTCAATGGCTCGAACACCTTTGGGACCTCGAAAATTAGTTCGAGACAGGGGTAGTTCGAGCTACAGCGTAGTTACTGTCAGGAGGCATAACGAGATACTTTTAGACATCTTTTCGGCGTTCTATAATAAAAATGTATGCTGTGTGTACTCATTAGAATCGCCTCATCGAGGCGATTCTAATGAGTACACACAGCATACATTTGCAAGATAATAGACTAAAATCTCCTTAATTATCCCCCACTATTTCTTATGTAGAGGATTTCGCTAGGGGCTCAAGAATGGTTCGACACATCCATGGTAAACGAGCCATCACTGTTCGAGCCATCGAAGTTCTACTGTAGTTTGTTGTAAAACATCATGTCATAACCCTCACATAATATGTGAAATTCGGTGTTTACTGTTGAAAACATAAAGGGTCTTTATCGGCACACATTCTCAAAGACATATTTTCGACTGGCGTGACCTATATAAAGGATCTTACACGAGTGATCATCTCATATGAAAATTATGAAACGAGCCTACGGCGAATTTCATACATTTTATATGAAATGACCAAAAGTGTAAGATTCATCATACAACGACTTTAAATCGGATTTTATCGTGGAAGAAATTAAAAATAAAACAGGCGCCAAGTTGCTATGTGTTATTAACCGTGTGATCAAAATTTTTTTATGACATAACGTTATGTACCAACTACCAACGACGTTATATTAGGGATTTTCATTGGCTGGTACTTGCCTTTACGCAGCTCACAGCACTTGTCGCTTTGAGCAAAATATTCCAATTTTTAACAAAACAGCTGAATAGGTGCATTAGAATGGGGATAACTGTATAGAAAATTGTCATTTGGGGAGGTAAATCGTCCGTTTTACGGTCGCAAATTCTGTTTTACGGCTCCGCTTACGCGTCGCCGTAAAACGAAATTTCCGCCCTTAAAACCACAGATTTACCTCCCCAAATGACAATTTTCAATACAGTTATTCCCTACTGTTCATATATAGAAAGCAAAATTGAAAGTTAAATACCCATTAGTATGGTTTGTTTGTCTGTCTGTTTGTTCGGATTTTAACGTCCAGTCAAGCCATTTGGTCATGTCGGGCCATTCAGTTAATCTAACCACACCTTTTTGGTCATCCTTGTACATAAGCGGCTATCAAGTACGGTGCTTATTCTTTCGCCCTTCCTCGGCAGTTTCAGTTTCAAGTGAGAGACATGCACAAACATTAGTATGGGCATGAGATAGCAGCAATATATTGTCGTCTGTTTTGTTGTCTGTGTCATTATTGTTGGAAACAGAACAGGGTCCAAACTTTTTGTCTGTATGCAAAAATATTTTCCAGAAATTTGAAAGAAGAACAACACACGACATTTTCAGATGCAGTAGATCTATTTCTTGGCGTCTAAAGCGTAAATAAAATTCTAGAAAAAATGTTTGAAATAAGATATTGGTGTATGATGTTTGAGATACAGGTGGTTTTGCATGACTTAATGCCATGGCTGTAAAGGTTCCATTTGAAAACAAGGCACATATCACAGTAAAATTCCTATATTAAGACCACCTTTGGGACTGTTCAAAAGTAGTCTTTAAGACCACTTTTGAACAGTCACAAAGGTGGTTTTCCACTAGAGCGCACTGGATGTATAAACATAACGAAAATATACGTGAAACCTTCTAAATATGCTTTTAAATGCAGAATGTCTTCATTTTAGGTGGTTCTTATAAGGGAATTTTAGTGTACTGAAAGAAAAATCGGCAAGAGAAAATACTATAGACTACAAAACACAAAAGAACGTTATGGTCTTAATTTTTGCAAAAATTTAGTGAAGAACACGGCTTGGAAAGAATTAAGTTTTGAAATCCGTATATTAGGTAGACGATACAATATCTCTATGGCATTATTGATTGTAATATGTCTGAGCATTCATTTATTTCTACCGCACTTACTCCACAAATTCGGACAAACATAACAAACCAAAACAGCCCAGACCAGAATCCAATTGGCACACGTCACTTTTCTGCTCCGTTTACCGTTCCAATATCGCGTTCTTCACAAATTGCAGAAGTTGAACAAAGATTTTTTAAGAAATGAAACAGAGTGTCGCAAACATTTGAGAAAATACTGTAGCTTTAGAAAATGAACCCCGGCTGATTAAACCAACTGCTGTAGCAAGGAAGATAAAAGATTTAATAGACAGCTGCAGGCTTTATGTGTCTTTGTCGCATAATACTGATTCTATGAACTCGAATACCCAGTACCGGCATGGTTATGCTGCAACTCCATTGGCCTGAGCGAAGAAGTCCATTCACAAGGAGTGTCAAGTCCTGATCAAACGCTAACATTGCAAACAGTGTAGATCCATACAGATTGATAATCAGAAATGGGTGTGGCAACATAAAAATAATTAAGCAGGATGAGGGTTAATTCCTTATGATATTCTTCCGGTATCTTTAGAAAGGAAGCAGTATGTTGTGTATACGCATTAGGATCGCCTCGATGAGGCGGGATTTTAAGTCATAGCTCTGAATGTGGGCGACTTGTTATCTTTTGTTTCATCTGTACCAGAAAAAGGAAAATAATTCCTTGAGAGATTCATAGCGATCACAGTTCGGGATGCGCGAATACGGCCGAGAATCTGACCAAGAAAAATAGCATACAATGATACATACTTTCAGCCGACTTCTCTCTGACGACGAAATCTTCGAATATCTTCCGGAAGTTTATTGGGGAATATTCGGAAGGTGACTGACTGGTACACCGTGTTTCAAGAACATTCGGACGATGTTGAGAGTTTTGCCGAACACAAGAATAGCGTATGACAACAAATGAACAGAAACGAACCTAATAAACAGAACGGACTTGCAAAAACAACAATAATCCCTAAGTGCTTATTTTTCATTATTTCTCCAATCTTTAAATGTTCAGTCTAGATGGGCACTGAGATATTGGAACAAATTTCATTGTACTCTTGACATACTGTACACAATTAGGTTTACCTAAAATAAGCATCTATCTATCACGACCCCGCCCATCGGAGCTTGAAGAAATAGATGGTCTGCATGACGCTTCCACGCAGCGCTGAAACCGACCGCACACGAGTAACTGGTAAACCGCTTAGAGGATCTAAGTAGAAGTGGAGGCAATGATCAGGAATCGATACAATTAACCCACAGCTCCCATCAGAGACACCAAAGGGAAAGAAACACAAACATGAAACAACAGAGCCCAATGGAAACATCAATAGCGGAAAGCCATAAGGACAGTTACTTTCCCACAAAATGGCCAATAGGCTATCCAAAATAAAATAATATAAGCGACACAAACACCCAAAGACAAACCATAACAAAAAAAAAAAAAAGAGCACCGCATGCGGATGCCAACGCCCGGCTGCAAAAATTCTAAGTCGAAAAAGGGCATAACTGTGCCAAAAATATTTTGAGGGTTACCTCACCTATTGGTATGTGTTCCCCTTTTCATAATGAACAACTAGTCCGAGTTTCAAGTAAATATGTTCAGTAATGGCAGAGATATTACAAAATGTCCATTTTTTGCACGACGACACAGACGACGACACAGACGACGCCAGAGCTATGACAATACCTCGTCGTTTTCTTCGAAAACAGCCGAGCTAATAAACTGCGACAGAAAAACCCAAGCCCACCCAGACAAAGCGGTGCAAGTCGGATCGTATATGCTTATATATACCCTATTGTTTTCTTTATATAACATCTAAAGCAACAAGGACTTTAGGATTCTTCAGACATAATTTGGCCGTTGCACCTAGGCAGACAAGGGATGATGCATATAAAACATTGGTTCGCCCTCAACTTGACTATGCATCACCCATTTGGCATCCATATGTTAAAACTCAGATTCAGCACGTGGAGAAGGTGCAGAGGACAGCTGCTTGATGGACCTGCCGGAGATGGCGAAATAGAAGTAGCGTCGGTGACATACTTAATGAGCTAGAGTGGCCGTCCCTAGAGGCCCGTCGTGAACAGTCCTCCTTAACCTTCTTCTATAGGGTACACTCTGATACAGTGTCTATTAATAAAGATAGGTACTTGACCCCTGTAACAGCGTCGACCCCAAAAAAGGGCATCAAAAGTAAACAACCACAATATCGTAGGTACCAGTCCTATAGCGATGTTTCATGTTTGTGCTTCTCTCCCTTTGGTGTCTCTGGTGGGAGCTCTGGGTTAATTGTATCGATTTCTGATCATTGCCTTCACTTCTATTATTCAGTATAAGAAGATAGATAGATAGATAGATAGATAGATAGATAGATAGATAGATAGATAGATAGATAGATAGATAGATAGATAGATAGATAGATAGATAGATAGATAGATAGATAGATAGATAGATAGATAGATAGATAGATAGATAGATAGATAGATAGATAGATAGATAGATAGATAGATAGATAGATAGATAGATAGATAGATAGATAGATAGCTTCAACTGCCTGCGATCTCTCTGTCAGCTGCTTCCAGGTCATCTTGGGCCTCCAAGACCCTTACTTTCCATCCATGTGTAGAAGCCTTTGTGGTGTAGTGGTTACGCTACTCGCCTTGCAAACCAGGGATCGCAGGATCGATCCCGGGCTTCTCCTGACTTTCGGATGAGTCTTTAAACCGAGGTCCCGTCTCCGTATGACCTTAGCTGTTGGTGGGACGTAAAACTCAAACACTCACTCACTCCATCCATGTGTATGTCAATGGCAGACTGCGCAAGTTGCTCCCTGGACCTGGTCGTGACATTGTCTTGTGGCTTGACATTGCAGATCTATTTGATCATTGTCCTGTCATTCCGCTACAGACTCTGGAGGTTTGGCTTTGTCCATGGCCAAGTATCTTTGATGAACTCGTGTGTCAAGGCTTCAAGCACAATGATGAAAATCGGTGGATTGGGAACAAAGCCTGCCTTGATGAACACCGACCTTTGAACACTTCACTGTAACTGTCGCCAACAGGGTCACGGCTCCCCACATTAGCTTACATGTACATCTTATGGACCAGTCGAACAAACCACTTATCCACTCCAAGTTATCAAGCACAATGATGAAAAGCAGTAGGCCTCCTGGCACTTTCCTTGAGTGATTCAGCTATGATGACAAGGTCGTCGGCGTACAGGTCTTCCTAGGGGACTCAAGAGCGGAACTCGTGTGAAAGGCTTCAAGCACAATGATGAAAAGCAGTGGACTCTGAACAAAGCCTTGATGAACACCGAGTAGCTTAGTTGTGGTCCGTACACAAAAAAGAGGGCCACATGGAAAACTTTACTAAATGCGTTACCCTCAATAAATAGAGTCGATTATTATTACTATTATTAATCCTGGCAGACGGAAGATTCTATGCACCATATATGGGTGAAATATTAAATATAACCGCCAAGTAGACGCCCATGAACCTCGTTTGGGATTTTTTGTAGGAAACAGGTAAATAACCATCGATATAGCATTTGTCAACACTATGGAAGAAAAATAACAGTTATCGTTTTGTGCATGCATTTAATTTACACGCTTACTCGTATTATGTTATGTTTAAAATATGAAATCATGTAATTAACCAGCTGTTGTGTAGAAAAAACATTGTTGCTTTGAAGTTCCGATTAAGAATTCGAAATCTATTAGCTGTCAGTCATTGGAGCGAGATAATAAATTACTCAATATTCTATATTCGTCATTATTAATGAGCCGTGCCAAGCGAAAGTATATCTTAGGACAAGTGCGTACAGCAACGATTCTGATCGGACTGCGTATTTGCGCAGTCTGATCAGAGTCCTTGCTATGCGCAGATGAATGTTTCATACGGACAGAATAGGTTGTTTTCTTTGTGGCCACTAAAGGTAGTGTTGACTTAGGGCACACATCCAAAGACATACTTGCGCTTGACATGACAGAGTTTTGATAAACTGTTTCATGCATTTCAAATTTATAATCTCATATGATGCATTGGTAATATTCTATCATGGTAGCATTGAAGTTTGCATTGAGAGTAACATGCTCCTGCAACATAATGCTTTCTCGCTTCCGATTTTGAACAGGGAATAAAAAAATTTATCTTTCCTTTGTCATCTGACCCTCCTTATCCTAGCCTATTATGCACCTTTTGTGGCTTGTATTGATATAGAGGCCATCTTGTCAGTCGACCGATAGAATACTGAAAAATATCCATTCTCATATAATACTCATAATAAAGAAAACGTACCCTCCTCAGTAAATTAGAGGTGAAGGCAGGAGTCCATACAATTACCTCACTACCCCATCGAAAACACCAAAAGGAAAGAAACACCAACTACAAACAACGTCACCACAATGAAAACGTCACAAGTGTATAGCCAAAAGGACGCTTTTCCACAAAATGGCCAAAGGGCTATCCAAAAAAATACTAATAAAAAAAACAAAACATTAGCAATACATACTTGCAAAGATGAACCACAACAACAATAAACCACAACTGAGTAACCTACCCGAAACGCAGAGTAATTGTTTTTTACTAGGACCGGGGTGGCGTGATAAATCGATTTTGCCAGGGACTTCGTGATTATGTACATAATAATAATAATAATAATAATAATAATAATAATAATAATAATAATAATAATAAATAAATAAATAAATTTATCATATGACGTCGCATCTGAGAGTGTAATAACGGCATGTATTATTTTCGATAATCCACTAGTGGATTAAATATGCAAATTAGCTAGATACGTCCCGTAACGTTGCACGTACGACGTCCTTATTGACGTCGCGTTTACTAACGGTTGAATATTGACATTTTTGTAAACAATCGTGAATAAAAAGCGTTTTAAATGTCATATGATAAATAGGATCTTGCATTCGTGCTCATGTATTGTTGAATTTATTAAACTCGTTCAGGAAAAGGGATAAAATGCTCGGCAAAGCCTCGCATTTTATCCCTTTTCCTCAACTCGTTTAATAAATTCAATAATACATGACTCTCATGTAAGATTCAATAAATAGAATGCAGTCGATGGCATGGCATCACAAATCCCCACGCTTTTTCTACAGGGGCTAAGTACCAAATAACAACATGTATTTTCAATTGAATTTGACTGACATGTGACCTTTTGGCCCTTCCCCAAGGGCCCCAATCTGACCCCAGGGTCAAAATTTTACTTGTATTCTACAATCAACCCCACCCTCCTCTTTGATATGCCACATGACTATGTTCTATAAAACTTAAATTTTGACCATTTTACCCTTCCCCAGGGCCCCTGGGGGCCGGGCCGAAAATATATGTGCTGTTGCACACCCAAAGTTTGTACGCAACCCACACACTAAATTTGGTGAGATTATGATTAATATTTTGGAGATAGCATAGCGGACGGACAGACTGACGGACGAACGCACCCACAAATGGCTATAAATTGGGTACACAGTCCATGGTTTAATTAAGTATTTTGTTGGGTACTTTGTCCAACTCAATTTGGTAAAAAAAACAACAAGCAAACACAGTCCAGCAAAAGAAATGTCAAACAAAAAAGAAACAAAACAAAATTGTTCCAAAATTAACCAACAAAAATATTTGGACAACCAAACTAAATTTTGAACAACCAAACATTTGGACAAACGAAACGTGGACAGTTTGGACATTTGATGGACAAGAGGTATTGTTGGATAGTAACCTAAAATTCTTGGCACCTAGCCTAGCCACTATGGTATTAAAATCATCTTTTGCACTAAAATGAACAGTGTATAAAAGTTTAGCTAGTCTAGTCTCTCTGGCTCAATTTTAACGATAATCCTAAGATTTGAGACTCTACCAAATAGACTTGGCATTAAATAAGGTGATACATTTTTAAACCAATAAAAAAAACACCCCAAAAATGATCAAACTTTTATTATCAGACTAGTAGCTAGTCTACTTGGCACCCCCCCCCCCCCCCAACCCACCCAACAAGCGAAAATTACCCATCAAGTGCTTGATGAACTTAAAATTAATACAACAAGTACCCACTCGTAATCCAAGACGGACGGACGGGGAAGGAGGCGATTACAATATCCCCTCCGCTAAAGCTTTGGGATAATAATACTATTAATAATAATTTTATGTCAAGAGAATAACTTATTTGGCACAAGTGTCAGTCAAACATACGGTCCTCATGAGCATGAATGCATCATTGTTGATAAAAGTTTCCGCACTTACAAGCTAAAACAAATAATTAGAGCGTTGTTGAACCGTAATTTTCTCATTTCGAAAATTTCACGCCGTGGAGAATTGGTACCAATTTCTCACAGCGCGGGTAGAATTGGTACCAATATGTCACGGATTTCATACCAATATTTCACACGTGTCAGAGAAGTACGCACGTAGTTCATGTAGCAATCATGCATATTTTTCACATCGATAAATATCCCCAAAGCTGCTGCATTTAGCATTCGATTCCAATTTTTCACACGCATACCATAAGTTTATTAAAGTGGAAGGAAAGTCCAATGTGTTACTGATGGAACGTCTGGGACAAGAGTTAGCATGCTTAAGATACGCAAAGTCACGAGGAAAACTTTCCACGGTGTTTCCGACTAGACCCGCGAGCATGTGTAAAGGGAGCTTACCACTAAATATTTTCCATAGGCGACAATAGTAACCTTTTACATGCTCCCACAAAAACTACACATACAAAACTTTTCAAACCATACTCATTTATAGAGCCATCCTAGCTCAACAAGTTGATGAGAAAAAATCGTAATGTTGCCCGTCTCCTTTTCAAGTAATGGTCTGCCATATTTGTTTACATGCAGATTCGCAGTGAATACAGGCCGGCTTTTTAAAGGAGAGGTGACAATATAAAATCAGCAACAATTTCTTTGAGCTTGCAGATATAATTATAAAACACACATCATTTTATCTCCTTATAACTATCCTTTTCTCAAATTGAAATGAAACATGGGATATTTATCCAATGGAAGCCTGCCTGGTATTTAGACTGCAACTAAAAGCTCTGTCCCAAAGTGATAAAACCCAGTACCTCCACTATTTAGTGCAAAGCTACCTAAAAGCAAGTCTCAGCAAGAGCTAATTTTCTGCTAATGTTTATTTGTAATTATGTGGTTTCTGTTCGGGGGGGGGGGGTCCGGTTCCTCTTGGTGCTTTGGATAGGCTGCGTTGTTTTATTGTGACACAACCTTGGACTCCCATATAATTAGCTTTAACTTCTGATTTCGAAACTTGGTATTTTTTTAATCATTGCAACGAAAAACAAATGCGCTGATTCTTCTCTATTCTGCGCATTTTTCTTTTTTTTCTGATTTTGTGTTTGACGTCAACGATCATCAGCTAAGGTTATTGACGTTCAGTTGACCTAACCACACTGTCCCTGCACAAGCCTCCCGGAAGCAGTTAACCAGACTTAGGGAAAATTCTTTCTCCATCAGCTGACAACTGCTCTACTGGAATCAGTGGAAGAGGATGGTTGGTCGTAGTTAGACCAAATCTTCACGCAAGAATATGTGACGGACGGGTCGATCTAGGGATGCCCGGCAACAAGTAATTGTTGACGGCCTCGCTTCCGCGACGGGCTTTTTTGCCAAATATTCATATACCTTTTGGGGGATCTCCCTTTGTTGTATACATGAATCATGCCCCTGGGAACCATGCCATTTTGACCTGGATCTTCTCATTGTCACACAATCGAATCCACTCTGTCTCACTAAAAATATGAAGAAAAACACTGAATAATTATTATGTAACATTCATGAAACTTCATAAAAATATTTCTAGATGCTTTATTTATTGACTATTTAATAGTTTTGTGGTGCTTATTACCTTCTCTTGAATTTCATGCTGTTATTTTGACAAAATGTCATTAAAATATGAAAATATTAGCAACACACAGAATTGTATGTATAAAAAAAAACATAATTCGTTTCATGTGTGAGGAGTTGGTACCAATTCTTCACATATAAGAGCAATTTGTACTAATTCTTCACATGTAAGAGGAATTAATACCAATTCTTCACACATGCAATAGTAATTGGTACCACTTCTTCTCCCCCACCCCTCTCCCCACCCCCCCCCCCACCCCCCAAAAAAAAAGGTCACAAGTGTGACGAATACTTACCAATTCTTTACACGTAAGAAATTGTCAACGAATTCTTCGCATGTGTGAGGAATAGGTACCAATTCTTCACACCCGAGAAAAAGTCGCACCAGTGCTTTACAGGTGTGACGAATACTTAACCATTTCTTCACACGACTGAAATTATCAATATGAGAAATTTGAGCACAGATTTAGACCCCAAAATTTATCGAAATTGACCATACGTAAATTTCACATTTGGCAAATGTGACCTATTGGTGCCAATTCTACTTATGGGTGTGAACTTTACGAAATGGGAAATTTACGGTTCAACAAAGCGCACTGAAAATAAAGGACACGCAAGTAGGTCGGTATTTACATATGTATTTCATTTTGTCAATAACGGAAGCTGGCTTAAAGAATTAAAGCTTTTTTTTTTTTTCTACATTTCATAAGACGGATATGATCTATTGGAATGTCAACAAACGTGCTCGTTGTGACAAGACAGTGTTCTGGCGTTTTATTCCTTTTACTGACCTATTTGCATTTTATAAAATGACCCTCTCGATGACATTACGCAAACACGCCTATACAAAATTATATTGCCACCTTTATCGCCGAAGAAATGAAAATTTTATGAGGAAAAAAATTGAGATTTTTTCTTATTTCTGCTCAAACTATAGACTATGGGCACTCGTTAGAACGCCTCATCGAGACGGTTCTAACGAGTACCCACAATCTATATTTTAGAAAAATAATGTTTACCCCCGGAAACCCCAGTTTTACGATATAAAAGTGGGGTTCAAGGGGGTCAAAATTATATAGGCGTGTTTTCGTGATGAAATGACCCTCTCGATGAGAAAAACCTTGCCATTCTCTAGCAAACAAAGTTGCAGATCTGTCCGCAGTGTTCACTGCTCAGATAGTATAGTACTCTCATTTCTACATTTTGCCTATCAAAAATCTTGCTAGTAGACTGTGTGTCCTACCTGTCACAAACCCCAAAGACAGATTTTTCTAGTGATATGGCTCATGCGTAAAAAAGACGATTTTCAACATGAGTTACGTGTTCAAACATGTGTTTTACGCATGGGCCCCAAAATCGGTGTAAATTACAATATTTAGTGGGGTAGATTTCATTGATGTGTGCGGGTAATGATCACAAGGTGGGAAATATTCCTTCTAAAATAGAAAATTAATAGATATTTAGGGCATCTTGTTCAATCTTTGTCACAGCGTTTGAAGTCATTTTTTTGATTCACAGCTTAGCTATACAGAATGTATGTCTATCTTATCTCTTTAATTATAGTATCAATCAAATGAATTTCACAATACCACCTCTGTGCTCCTTAAGGACCACACAGCAACCGGAGGACAACTCTTATTAAATTTACTACCAAAAGAAATTGAAACTTTCTAACACATTTTTCATATCGCATCACGAAAACACGCCTCTACTATTTTGACCCCCGTGAACCTCACTTTTATATAGTAAAACTGGGGTTTACATGGGTATTTGCTTTCACATTACGAAAACACGCCCATACAAATACATTGTAAACGTTAACGCCGAAATACCGAAAATTTAAGATGAAAACTTGTGATATTTTTCTTATTTCTGCTCTAAAATATTGATTGGGGCACTCGTTAGAACCGCTTCATCGTTTTTCGGCGGTAACGTTTACAATGTATTTGTATAGGCGTGTTTTCGTATGTAGCCCAAAGGCAAGCGGGGGAGATTCCCCGGAGTTTACACATCGACAAAAGCCACAAAATTGATTATATTTTTGCCGCAATTTTCGGTGATAACTTATAATTTTTTATCACTACATTCAGTGCGAACTTCTAATGTGTATCCACAACCGGAGCGGTTCTAACGTGTATCCACAATCTATATTTTTAGCAGAAATAAGAGCTTTTGTTTTCGTGTTTTTCGGCGGAAAAAATTACATGTACAATATATTTGAATCGGCGTTTTTCGAAATGAACTAAGTTTGAGTGGTTTCCCATCAAGAAAACACGCCTATTTTGACCCCATTGAACCTCACTTTTATATAGTAAAACTTGGGTTTACAGGGGTAAACCTTATTTTTCTTATTTCTGCTCTAAAATAAAGATTGTGGTACTCGTTAGAACCGCTTCATTGAGGCGGTTCTAACGAGTTCCTACAATCTACATTTTGTGCTGAAATATAAAAATATAAGGATTTTATCTGAAAATCTTAATTTCTGGGGTGGTAAAATTTTCAATATATTTCACTAGGCGTGTTTTCGTAATGGCGGCCCATATCTTGCTTATAGATAAATTTATATAAGTTCTAATTTAATTGAAACCTTTCAGATTTATGAATTCGAAGTGAAGTGTTGCATTAATTTGTAGAGTAAAAACAACTGATTATCTGTTCTATTGACGTCTGTTTAATCCATCCCTTTTTGCAAAGGCTGTTGCATGAAATGCAGTTTTGAGCTGATAAGAAAATATTTGTCATTTGCAGATCAAAGAACGATTTATCTTGTCAAAAGTTCGGCACTTTTGCTGAACATATTCCTTGCTGTCTCTTGATATGAAGCATTGCATTTGCATTAAAGCTCTGCATCCCGGGTATCTTTTTTAGAAGACGACATTTCGAAATATTTTTCTTATTTTTCCCAGAAAACCGGATTTCACATCTCATGTAAATTGTCTCCAAATGAGATGTCAAATCCTGTTTTCTGGGGGAAAAAATCAACAATTTGTCGTCTGTTGAATGAGCCCAGAGAGTGGTAAAGGTTAACTGAAGGTTAAAGGTCACTTTAGCGAATGATGGAGTCCAGTCAAACTTTTATCAGGCTATGACATACATTTTATCATATGGGGTGGGGGTGAGGCAAAGGTCACTTGTATACTGCGACACTGGGGGCGTCCAACTGATAGTGGCTTACCGTTGGGCAAGGTCTGCTGTCCTTGCAGCAGGTGGGGGTAGAGGGGGAGTGTTGTTATTTCTTCTGTTTCTCCACTTCCATTTATTTTCCTCTTTCTCATTTCTCCCTAACTTTGACCTCCTTTACTATCTCTTCTATCTCTTTTCTCCTTTTCTCTGGGAGGCGACACAAAATGACCCACAAGGGTAGACGTGTCGTTAAACCCAAATCAATCAATCAATCAATGACGTCTTTAAGGTTTAGCTGTGCTTTCATGAAGATTTTCTGAAATCGATTTCCAGTATTGATAAATGGTCTAGTTGAAAAAGGAAAAAACAAATATTGGCTATGATTACGTGCAACACTTCATTCATGTCTTCACTGAAATATATTTGCATATATTTTCGAGCATTCAACACCATCACAGGATAAAAAGGTCCAGCGAATGTCTTGGTTATTGCTTAGGCATAAATTTCACATTTATAGTCATTAGTTGGGGAATTGAAACTGGCGAAGATACTGGTAGCTAGGTGCAGTAAGCATTCTACATAAATCTACAGCGGGCCGTTAGCGGCCCGTCAGGGTAGCTGACGGGCCGCTAACGGCCCGCTGTAGATTTATGTAGAATGCTAGCAGGGAGAGTCCAGTCGAATACCAGTCACAATCTTGTTAGTTGCCATTCGTTTTACTCAAAGCACTGTCAACGCTGGTGGGACGATTGTCTTTGAGTGTAGATCGGGCAAATCAGCCTAAACAAAAGACTTAGACTAAGTTTAACCTTTTTATTTCCTGTACTTTAACCCTTTTTTGTACCAAGATACAAGATACAAGACGTTTATTTCGAATTTTCGGCCCACATAGGAGCACATACAGAGACATGTTGTAAATGAGCATGAAGCAAGGAAAGAAATCCAAACGATAGAGCAAAACATTGAACTTATAATAACATTTTGAGCAAGAATCAAATAACACCATATATATTCATCATTTCTGCATCATCTGCAAGAACCTAGCCAACCAATATCGAAACACGGCTGGGCTGGTCCACCCTTAGTGTGGACAAATTTCATGCTCAAGTGAGTTGAGCATGAAAGGTTTTATAACCTCGGGGCCTGGCATTGTTTGTAGGAGCACAACAATTATAACAACGACTAGAGTCCTTTTCTCTAGTCGGTAGAAAATAGAAGTGAAGGCAATGATCAGAAATAGATACAATTAACCACAGCTCCCATCAGAGACACCAAAGGGAAAGAAGCACACACATGAAACAACTAGACCCTGATGGAAACATCAATAGCGGAAAGTCAAAACCCACAAAATAGCCAATTGGCTATCCAAAACAAAATGATATAAGCGATACACACACTCAAAGACAAACCATAACAAAAATAAACCGCGACAGAAGAACCGCCTTGGAGCGGTCAGTGAAACGAATTCCACTGGGTGGGTGCCGCTTAAATCGGTTTTACGTGGCCACAAAATAGCCACTAAATAGGGACACTAAACACATGGAAAATACAGAGAGAAAAAAGAGATATACAGCGATATGAAGAAGAAAGGACATAAGCACTATCGCTTTAACATTCTGTGAGACATTATCAAAATGGTTCACGAACTCATTTAAAACCATGCTTGTTCTTCGATTTTGGCCCAGTGCTTACATGTAGTCAATATGCAGCTATATGATCGACTTCTGCTTCCCTGCATCTCCGATGTCACGATAAATCATTGTTCAAATAATGTCAGACAAATTCTTGGCTATTGTTTCGTGCACTGCTTCATTACCACTAAATGATGATGAATTACCACATTACACTTCTCTTTTGAGAGCAAATTGTCAGCAAGTTCATGCCATGATAATCAGGCAATCAACAGAGTGTTGGTTCCAAGAGTTCCTGAAATTGTCTTGGAAGATATATGCAACATTTCTCCAATTTGGCTTGCGATATCGGACAGCCATAAGTGAGTGTTAGAAATAAGCAACACAAACAAAGACTGAAGTGAATACGCGCATGGATATTAACTGAGCGATGAGGTGTGTCTTTACACATAGTGCTCCGTGTCATGATTCAACCGTAACATGTACATTCATCATGTTAACAAGTCCCTGAAATGTATCCCTCTATACCTGACTTTATATATAATATTATATATATATATATAAAAATCCAAAATGTAAGTTCTTGTTACCCGTTAAAACCACTTCAAAGAGGCGGTTCTAACGAGCACCGACAACTTATGTTTGGAAGACAGATAATCAAAATATCTCAAATTTTCATCTGAAAAGTAATCATGAAAGAACGGAGGTTACAACCTTAACTGATACAACAACGCTTAATGAAGTGAAATGGAATACAGTAACATTCTAGATTAAGACCACCTTTGGGACTGTTCACAAGGGGTCTTAAAGACCACTTTTGAACAGTCCACAGGTGGTCTCTAACCATAGGTCACTGTATGCACTGAGAAAACACAAAGAAAGAATTAAAGAAGTTATCTAAATAAGGCTTTTAAAGCAGAATTAGTCTCAATTTTTGGTGGTCTTAATAGCGGAATTTTACTGTAGTTTATATTCATACGCATTCAGAAATCCGGAAAACGCTATATCATTTGACGTAGACTCCCACACATGTTAATTGCCGGCTTCCACATTCATACCCTGTTACGATCGATGCATGTTTCATATTCTCCACCCCATATGAGTTCTCGACCTGTATAAACCCTCGGGTCGGATACGGGAGTCTTGGTACTGAGATCATTAAGTTGACTAAGGCGAGGTCATTCAGTGTAACAGAACACCTCTTTGTGAGGCAGGTGTCTAGTCATGCCAATTAGGACACATAATTTGTCAGCAATAAAACAGAAATAAAACTGTCTTTCATTTATTATTATGTCTCAAAATCGTTAGTGGTAATTAATACTTTTGTCAGTTATTAAATTTGCATCTGCCTCTGTGGGCCGCGGTTTAGTTAAGTCATTAATATACATGGTCTATGCATGTCATCAAAACATAGTTTTTTTCTTTCTTTATAGAGTGTACTTTGTTTCGAAAGATTGTGGTTTTATTAAAACAAAAACAAAAGGATGAAAATGTGTGTCACCCGGCATATTGTAAATTACTTCAAACTATTAATGCCTGCATGTCCTACCGTTCCACTTTTTATGCAGGACAAATTCCCTTCCACTTAATCATGAACATGAGCAATATAAATAATCATCTTTACTGAGCATGCAATGTGTTTCGTTTAATATGATCTCTAACAAGAGCTCCGCAAGCGGGGCATTATACCCCCGTAGCAAGTTAATATTTGTTGGACTTAAACCTTGAAACAATAAGAACTGCTCCATATCATGGTCTAACTACATATCAAGTTTCAGTTTTGATCGGATCTATAGTGTAGAAGGAGTTAGCCGGAAATGAAAAAATATCTACAGATTTTTTCGAAGTGTTATACATGTACTTATATAAATATTTGATGGCCCAGGGCATAACTTTTTGTATCTGGTAAGCCATAACCTCGAAACAATATGCGCTGCTCCATATTGTGGTCAAACTAAATATCAAGTTTCAGCTTGATCGGTTTTAAATTGCGGGCAAATTGCTTACAGACACTTTCAAAGGGACATAACGTTGTTTTTACTTTTTGGACCATAACCTCAAAACCAGATCACTGACTATGTCAGAAAGGGCCCGACATAGAGCTATCAAAGAGGTGTGGTACAAGATTTTGTCAGAATGAAGGTCCTGTGATGGTCAGTATTTGTGTAAATTTTCATGAGGGAAAGGCAAATACTTTTGAAGTTATTACCTTGATTATGTTTTTGTTTAAGGCAAGACAAACACACGGACAAAAGCAATATAGGAATGGTCTTTTGCCAGAATATAGGTCGTGTGGTGGTGAGTATGTGTGCGAAGTTTCATGAGAGTAGGGCAAATCCTTTTGAAGTTATGACCTACGTTACGTGTTTTGGTTAAGGCATTACAAACACTTGTATAACAGCAGTGCAGTTGTAGCCAGTGTGTGGCCTTAACAATATGCACTGCTCCACATCATGGTCTAACTATATATCAAGTTTCCGCTTGATTAATTGTGAAGGACTTACCCGGAAACGAAATATTTGCAGAAATACTCAAAGGGGCATAACTATGTAAATATTTGGTAGACTATAACCTCGAAAGAATATGCGCTACATCAGGTCATAATCTTACTACTTACTAAGTTTCAGCTTCATCAGGTGAAAACTGCCGGAAACGAAAAAGTTTACAAAAAAAATTCAAAGGGGCATAACTCAGTAAATATTTGGTGGACCGTATCCTCGAACCAATATGCGCTACACGAGGTCATGGTCTTACTATCAATCAAGTTTCAGTTTGATCGGATAAAAACTGTAGGAGGAGTTATCCGGAAACGAAAAAGTCTACAAAAAAATTTCAAAGCTGCTTAACTCTGTAAAAACAGTAAAATTCCGCTATTATGACCACCTAAAATTGAGACTAATTCTATTTAAAAAATTTAATTAGCAGTTTGCAGTTATTCTTTCTTTGTGTTTTCTGCATGCAGTGCCCTCTGGTCGGAAACCACTTTTGGAACTGTTCAAAAGTGGCCTTCAAGACCAATTTTGAACAGTCTGAAAGGTGGTCTTAATATAGGAATTTTACTGTATTTGGTTTACCATGGCTCATTCGAACTTGACCTTGAGTGCCAAGAGATTTTTTCGAAAAGCTCCAATAATTTGAAGGTTTTTTATATATGATTCTATAAAATAACGGTACGTTGTGTGTACTCATTAGACTCGCCTCATCTAGGCGATTCTATTGTGTTTACTCATTGATGCGATTCTAATGAGCAAACAGAACGTAACCGTTACCTTTATTTTACAGGAGATAGAAACGTTTATGTCTCCTGATCTGGCGCTGACATTAACCTCTAGCGGCTCAAACTAGCCCTATCTCGAAGAAATTTGCATGACCCAAAAGGTGTTCAAGCCACTGAAGTTCGACTTATATGGACTTCCTGCGCGAACTGTCGGTACCCAGCCAGTAAAGAATGCCGGGCAATCATCGGGCCGACAGCGATACGACGTATCGCTATCGGCCCGACGTTGGCCCACGGATTTGTGCAGGCAGAGCAGATAGCACAGTTGTGTTTTTCTATTAGCCAGACAGACATGCTGTTTTCTAGAACAAGCACATAGATCATCAGTGGTTTAAAACACATTATTGTTGATCTCATGGGGCTTGAGATTTGCATCTAGCTGATGAAGAAGCTTTTGAAAGATCATAATCTAATTACTTTGTATATTAAGAATCATTTAGTCGGCAGGTAAAGCGGGAAATACATGGATTTGCACTTGACATAGTTACTTACAGATATAAGGATAGCATTTATTCAAATTAACTCTTTCATCCCTGAGTTCACGAAATGGGTCTTTCATATATTTGGGGTATTTCCATTCTTATAAATATGGATTTGGAACACTAGTCTTATACTGAATGGCAGATTCGCTGAAACTAGTTTCATTCCGAAATTTATATAGAAAATATATCCGCATTTTAGAGCAAACGAGTAACTCCTGTCGTGTTACTCATCACGTTAACAAGTCCGTGAAATGAACACCCCCTAAAGCCCACTTTATACGAAGAAAACTGGGGTTTACGGGGGATACATTATTTTTACTCCAGGGCAAAAGTTGTGGGTGCTCCTTAGAACCGTGCACCATGACCTGAAGCTCAATGAGGCGGTTCTAACGAGCACCCAAAATCTTTGTTTGCAGTAGATCGCGGAATTTCATCAGAAAAGTAGTCATTTTGGCGATATGAAAGAATGTACAATGTCGCACGGATTAGTTATCGTAATGTTTGGAGAATCAAAAATAGGAAGGCAAAACCTCCCTTTCAAAAATGTCATAGATACACATAGAGCAAAAGATTATCTCACTTTGCTGAACGTTTCTGATTGTAGCGATCAAGCTAAAAGATGGCCGTTCAATGCCCAGTTCTCATATTAAAACATACTAATGTCGCCAAAGGAAAATAAAAGTAGACGAATAAAGTTATGAAGGTTGTCTTTGAAAATACAATGAACATACACATGTGTATAGCGTAAGTTCCTGACGCTAATTACGATAACATGTACATCCGTTTGACATAATGCATTCTTTCTTATGAACATTTGTAATATGCTTCCCATAAAGCATGGCTTAGGCAAATGCATTGGGTTGCAAGGTGGTTTTGAGCAATGGTAAACTGCTTAGAAGGTCTGTCCAGAAAAAGTGATGCGAGAAGGACTGCCCCTTAAACCCTAGCGGTTTATTTTGGCTTTGAGATGCTGTTTCATCTCAATGTCGGGTAAAAATCGCCCAAAACCGGAAGCAACGTCTCCACCATGACCTAATTATTTTTGAAGGAGACGTTTAACCTCATCACAAAACACAATGCATCTGATACATGCATATCCAGCAGGCACACGTCGCAAGGGCAACGTCAAATCAACGTAGATGTGACGTTGCATAAGTCATGACTTTGCACCGACGTTTATGTGACATCACACTGCTGGGTAGACATGTGAGAAATGAAAGCAAGTGCTGTTCCTATAGAAAGTTATAGGAACGCATATGTAAGAACGAGTCCATTTCGAAATTTAGTGGGCTATTTTCATAAATTAATTTAGGGAAAGCGAACATGTTTGCAAACAGTGAAGGCTCTGTCCTGCTGCTCCAGGCCTGGTCCTGCACTATTTGCTTGTGTACCGTAGTAGGGGCTTCCTTAGACTAGCTAGCAGTCCGTTATCATTTTTTTTAATTTAATGGGTAATATCTTTTCATTCGTGTATTTATTATTTCCTGTTGGCTCTGATAGTTAGGGGAGATAATGCTTGACGTCTGAGTGAGTGAGTTATAGTGTTTTACGTCCCATCAACAGCTAGGGTCATACGGAGACGGGACCTCGGTTTAAAGACTCATCCGAAAGTCTTGAGAAGCCCGGGATCGATCCTGCGATCCCTTGTTTACAAGGCGAGTAGCGTAACCACTACACCATGAAGGCTTCTGCTTGACGTCTGAGACATAAAAAGTTGTATGGTTTCACAGCTGATAAAGTGCACATGAGATCAAGGGGGAGCTAGTCCCGGGTCTTCTGATTTTTTTTAATATCTATATCAGTATAAATAAGAGCTCAAGCTCCTTGGTATCAGAGATGCGGATCGTGTATACGTTAGTGTAACTATTCTACTAGAATTGAATCTCCCTTCCAAAACTGCCTAATTTTCTTGGCATTCTCTTGGATCTATCAACTGAATTCTTGGAAAGATTTGATTAAATTTATCAACATCACAGAAATCGAATTGTCTGTTCACACTGGTAACTCAAGCGAAAACTTCAATTTCTCCTATATTAAGTTATTTACAGTTCAACAAAACGTAACAAATATAAAATTTAAGAGTTTCAAAGCAGTTTGGGATTGAATACAAAATTGTACAAATTAGCATTATGTATAGGAATACTGATGTGTCATACAGAAGACAAGTAGTGCTTTCTGAAGATGGATGAGTTTATAAATGTAGCCGGTATGCATCACGAAAAATATATATATAATTATGCCCCCCTCCCTCCCTTGAACCCCACTTTATATAGTAAATCTGGGGTTTGCAGGGGTAAACTTTATTTTTCTTATTTCTGCTCTAAAATATAGATTGTATGAAAAATATCACAATTTTTTCATCTTCATATATTCGTTTTTCGGTGTAAACTTCGGTGGTAAAATTTACAATGTATTTGTATAGGCGTGTTTTCATAATGAGTAGTGATGAAATAAAATTGTGTTGTTCAGAAAAAGGAAGCGATGTTGGCAAAGAGCAGAAAAAGACTCTATCATACTTAACTGTTGGGGCCTCATTGGCCGAAAGTAGCTGATCTGGGCCAGGAAAAACTTGTACTTCCTTAGTTTTTAGTTTTGTGTTGAAGTCCTTACCCTTAACTTTACCAAAGCTGGTGTTAAGGGAATGTGTGGTGGCCGTCAAATGATAGTGTGACAATATCATCACGAAAACACACCTATATAATTGTGACCCCCTTGAACCCCACTTTTATATAGTAAAACTGGAGTTTATATGGGTAAACCTTATTTTTCTTACTTCTGCTCTAAAATATAGATTGTGGGTACTCGTTAGAACCGCCTCGATGAGGCGGTTCTAACGTGTGCCCTCAATCTATATTTTGAGCAGAAATTAGAAAAATATCACAATTTTTATCGGAAAATTATCATTTTGTTGGCGGAAAAATTTACAATGTATTTGGTTAGGCGTGTTTTCGTAATGTTTTCTAGTCCTCTGGGATCAAAGATTCCACTGCGGAATTTGACAAAAAATCGATGGTCATCTGGTGGGGTCTGCTAGTCAGGCCCAGAAAAAAACTTGTTCACTCCATAGCTTTCAGTTTTGTATGGAGGTCTTTGCTTCCGGGGGATTACCCTTTTATAGAACATTAATGCATGTGTAATTTGCATTTCAGCTCAATGTCCGTTAACACGTCCGTGAAATAAACACCTCTGTAGACCCCACCTTGAACAAAGAAATAGGGATTTTCAGGGATATGCATACGTTTTCTTTTTATCCCTTTTTTGTGGGAGGGGGTTGATTTTACAACTCTTTCAATATTTTTCACTCTTATCGAGCCGATTAATAATCAGAAGTGGGCGAAAACCGGAGTACCCGAAGAAAGCCCCAGACTTTCCGTTCTCACATTTGATCCAAGTCAGGCTCGAACCACAGCAGGTGAGAGACATTTATATCTTCGTTTTGAGAGATAGATTGTGGGTACTCGTTAGAACCGCCTCATCGAGGCGGTTCTAACGAGCACCCAGAATCTATGTTTTGATCTGAAATAAGGCAAAAACAAAAACTGGTAGTCCAACAGATATGTAAGTATGATTGAAGTAAAGGAGTTTGTAATCGTAATGCGTGACGACACAATTGTCGACCGTCACGAAAACACGCATTATAAGTTTGACCCCTTTGAACCCCACTTTTATATAGTAAAACTGGGGTTTACAGGGGTAAACTTTATTTTCCTTATTTCTGCTCTAAAATATAGATTGTGGGTACTCGTTAGAACCGCCTCAATGAGGCGGTTCTAACCAGTACCCACAATCTATATTTGGAGCAGCAATAAGAAAAATATGACAATTTTTCATCTGAAAATTGTCATTTTTTTGGCGATTAAGTGTACAAGTATTTGTATAGGCATGTTTACGTAATGGTTGGTGATATGACAAACTCTGGAATAATAATAAGTGAACATGTCGCGCAATATTTCATGTAATTACTGTACATTAACAAGTTTGATCAATGAAATAGACAGTTTTCTGTTGTCTTTCAAGAAACGTTGCTACCAAGAGACTGGGCCCACACTGTAATTCATCAAACCCTAACAACGATAAATTACATTAATTCACTAAATCAAGTTTCCCCTGAAACCCAAGTAAATGATTAATGTTTCCAAGATAATTTACAGCTTCACTGCCTCCTTGAATCATCTTCAAACGAACAGAAAACTTAACAAAATTAAAGTAAAGACAATGCCATTAAATGTTTCTGACTTTTGTTGACAGCAGGATATCACGGTGATAACATTGATCATGAAGTTGGCACCATGCTTGCTTTGTTTTACTAAGTAGATAAAAGCAAACGCAAAAATTTGGTAAAATTCTGCTATTAAGACCACCTAAATCTGCTTTAAATAGCTAATTTAGTAGGCTGCAGTTATTCTTTCTGTTTGTTTTCTGCATGTAGTGTTCTGGCCAGAGACTTCATTTGGGACTGTTAAAATGTGGTCTTCAAGACCTCTTTTGAACAGTCCCAAAGATGGTCTTAAATTAGCAATTTTACTGTATATCTTTGGAATCGGTTTAAGTCGAAAGTTAGTCGAACTGTACCGAAGTGTACAGCAATGCGCAATGGTCCTCCAATGCGCATGTCCCGATATCTGATATAATGGCCTTGGTATATTTTCTGTTTTGCATTGTTTCCTAGCCGTCTATGAAGCAGCGCTATAGAGAAAGTTTAACACAACTACAGTGAAAGTCCGCTATTAAGAGCACCTAAAATAAGACTACGTCTGCTTTAAAAAAGTTATATAGCAGTTTGCAGTTTTTTCTTTGCGTTTTCTGCATACAGTGTCCTCTGGTCAGAGACCACCTTTGGTACTGTTCAAAAGTGATCTTTTATTTGAAAAAAGGCTTCTTTCTAGGCGCTAGAATTAACACATATATGCCAATATTGTGCGCACAAGATATTATGTTGTCCGCACAAGATATTAAGTTGTGCGAACAAGATAATATCTTGTGCGCGCAAGATATTATGCACAAGTCTATGTGGTGCAAACAAGATAATATGCTGTGTGAACAAGATAATATCTTGATCTTGTGCGAACAAAATAATAAGCTGTGCGCACAAGAAAATATATTGTTCGCACAAGATCTATGTTGTGCATAATATATTAAGTTGTCTTTATCTTGTGCGCACAATATGTTATTTTGTTCGCACAACATATTAAAATAAATTGCATATCCCTTCCAGGGTTCCGTATTTTTCTTTTGTTCGTTGTAAATTTAACATAAGTTCCTCTATCTTAAAACAATTCAGACCATGATCAGACACCCCGTTCAATGATCTGGTTCTACACAATATATCAATGTCCTATTTTCAGCACAATAGGCATATACAGATTAAACGTTCTGAATATTTTCTTTTTTCTACTTGAAATTATCATGGGTTCTCGTCAGACCTGTGCCAACAATAAGTACCAATAATGTCAGCTTGGCGTAAATCTTAGAAAAAAATATTGTAAAGCATTGTATATTTACCTTTTCAAAATATTAAAAGTATTGTATAACATTCATATTTACCTTTCCAACATATTAAAAGTATTGTATAACATTCATATTTACCTTTCCAACATATTAAAAGTATTGCATAACATTTATATTTACCTTTACCACATATTAAAAGAATTGCATAACATTTATATTTACCGTTGCCACATAATAAACGTATTGTATAACATTTATATTTACCTTTTCAACATATTAATAATATTGTATAACATTGTATATTTACCTTTGCCACATATTAAAAGTTTTGTATAACATTTATATTTACCTCTGCCACATATTAAAGGTATTGTATAGCATTTTATATTTACCTTTCCCACATAATAAACATATTGTTTAACATTTGTATTTACCTTTGCAACATATTAAAATTTTTGTATAACATTGTATATTTACCTTTGCCACATATTAAAAGTATTGAATAGCATTGAATATTTACCTTTGCCACATATTAAAGGTATTGCATAACATTGTATATTTACCTTTGCTACATATTAAGTGTATTGTATAACATTGTATATTTACCTTTTCAACATATTAAAAGTATTGTATAACATTGCATATTTACCTTTTCAACATATGAAACATATTGTATATTATTTATATTTACCTTTTCCACATATTAAAAGTATTGTATAACGATGTATATTTACCTTTTCAACATATTAAAGGTATTGTATAACATTTATATTTACCTTTGCCACATATTAAAAGTATTGTTTAACATTGTATATATTTACCTTTTCAACATATTAAAAGTATTGTATTACATTTATATTTACCTTTGCCACATATTAAAAGTATTGTATATCATTGTATATATTTACCTTTTCAACATATTAAAAGTATTACATACCATTTATATTTACCTATGCCACATATAACGTGGGGTTTACAAGGGTATACATTACATTCACTTATACCGTGGTGAACTGCGACGGTTCGACGCTAAATATATTTTAACCCTTTCACCCCTACGTTTTGAAGTAGACGCTTCCGCTTTGGAATTCATGCATTACGAAAAGACGCCTATACAAACGAAAACACGCCTATATAAATACACTGTAAATTTTACCACCGAAAAAACGAAACTTTTAAGATGAAATATTGAAATATTTTTCTTATTTCTGCTCAATATATAGATTGTGGGAAATCGTTATAACCGCCTCATCGAGGCAGTTCTAACGACAACCCACAATCTATATTTTAGGTCAGAAATACGAAAAATAAGGTTTACTCCTGTAAACCCCAGTTTTACTATATAAAGATGGGGTTCAAGTGGGGTCAGAATTGTATAGGCGTGTTTTCGTAGTGTTAATTTCTGAGTTTGTAAAATCCTTTACAGGCTTGCAAACAGGGTGGATCCCGAAGGAAGGCTCGCCCTTTAATCAACTCTGCCTGCATAGTTTTATGTATCTGATTACAGGGTTGGAAAAGTTACATGTAATATTATGGCGGACTAATTAACATGCGAAGTGTTAAAAACTACACCTTCAATAACTAGAACGCCTCTGGAACCATGAAAAATTGTTCGAGATAGGGGTAGTTCGAATTCTGAGGTTTAATCATAGTGCGGTCACGTGTGAGACGCCAAGTTCTGCAACGGAAGGTCAGGTGGTTTTTCTCCGGGTACTCCGGTTTTCGCCCACCTATGATTAACGATCGGCTCGATATGAGTGAAATAATCTTAAAAGGGCCGTAAAACCCAAACCAAAAAATAATAATAATAATAATCATAGTGCAAGGTGATAATGGAGATCAGTTTAAGATATCTTTACGATATTATTTTTAATATGTTGTGTGCACTCATTAGAATCGCCTCATTGAGGCGATTCTAATGAGTGCATACAGCATACCTTCTCAAGAAAAAAGAAAAGAAAAAAAATAAATAAAATATCCGTAAAGTATGGATATCTGGTGCTTTCGAACATATTCTCAAGGGACTCCAGAATACTCCCAGTCCTACACTTTCCACAGCACAACTTCCATGACCTGGAAGGTCAACATTCTGTGTTTATATGATGAAACCGCAAAGAGATTAGTTCTGATAATTTATGTTTAGGGGAAAGCATATCATGTTCCATGATACATGCCAGACTGGAGCAATTAAAATTTCAAGAGTATTTTATCTGTGTTGGAGTTTATCTGCCCAGTCAACACTATTTAGGTCATTAGCACCCCGAAAATTTATTTTGGGTGCCCTATAGTAATCACCCTGTCTGTCCGCACCAACGAAACGACATTTAGGGGGCAAAAATTTGGACAGTTTGACCCTTAAGTATATATTCGTGAGTCCAAATGGGGTTTATTCCGTTATTTGGGTACTTAAGTGGCAAAAATTCGCTCTTAGGTGGCTTGCCGCTTAAGAGAATTTGCCGCTTAAGTAGTCAATATGCCGACGCCTAGCCACTTAAGTATCCGTTCGTGAGAACGTCCGCCTGTCCGTCCATCCATCCGTCTGTCCGTCCGTCCACATTTTTTATGTGTTTTTTTTTCTAAATAACTTACAAACCGTCAACCACATCAACTTCAAACTTAAAATATAAGGTCAAAATATCATTACACAATTTCATGGCAAGTTACGTAACTCTAGCTACAATACTCTCAGAGTAATGGCCCTTTGAAAAACTTTAAATGTCCACATTTTTCATGTTTTGTTTTCTTAATAACTTACAAACTGTTCAACCTATCAACTTCAAACTTTAAATATAAGGTCACATTATCATAACACAATTTCATCGTAAGTTACGTAACTGTAGCTTCAATACTCTCAGAGTTATGGCCCTTCGAAAACCTTAAAAATTCAGCTTTGTTCGTCTTTTTTTTTCCATCTTTATTTCAAAACCGCTATAGATATTCAAATAAAACTTCCTTTTTTGATTTTTATTCCTATAGTTATTGACAGATGCCCTATAGTAATGCACTGTCTGTCCGACCGTCCGTCTGTCTGTCCATCTGACCGTCTTTCCATCAACTTTTGTCATGTTTTTTTTTTTCTTAATAACTTAGAAAGCTTTAAACGCATCAATTTCAATCTATAAACGTAAGATCACAACAACATTACACAATTTCATGGCAAGTTACTCAACTCTCGCTACAATACTCTGAGAGTTATGGCCCTTTGAAAAATTCAAAACTCAGATTTTTTCGTCTTTTGTTTTCATCTTAATTTCAAAACAACTATAGATATCCAAATGAAAATGAAGCTGAAGTTATTGACAGTTGTCCTATGGTAATACCCTTTCACTTTTTATTCGTAACTTAACACACCGTCAAACGCATCAACGTCAAACGTTAGATATAAGGACACACTATCATTACACAATTACATGTCAAGTTACGTAACTCTAGCTACAATATTCTAAGAGTTATGGCCCTTTGAAAAACATCCAACTCTTCTGATGGCACTGCCGGGGCCCTAGTCAGTTTCACTGACAGCTCTAGTTTTTGAGCCAGTCAGTTTACCTATCCACACTTTTCCTGAGCAGGCTTTTACATACGTAAGCGGTTAACCAGAAGAGCGCACATTCTTTCGCCAGAAACTGACGACTGCCCGTCTTGGATCAGTAGAAGGGAGAGAATGACCGTAGAAAAGATTTCATGATCAATCTCCACGAACGAACCCGCGTCCTCCTGATCGACAGTCAGACGCGCATCCGACTGAACTACCGATGCCAGCGTATGAACAGGGTTTACCAATGACTACAGTTAACAAACATGTGCACGATCAGTCTGTGCAGCCATGCAGTATGATAATATCTATCCATCACGTTGACCCTGTGAACCCAATTTTATACAAAGAAAAGATTGGTTTCATGGGGATATATTTTATTTTCTTTATTTCTGCTCTAAAAGGTTGTGGGCACGGGTTAGAACGACCTCAATAAGGCGGTACCCTCCACCTATGTTCAGAGTAAAAATAAGACTAGACGCCCAATTGGGCCAGAATCGCTACATTGTGCCTTGGTGGCCTTTTTGTCTATCAGATCGCATTGCCTTTAGCAATTCTGAATCTGGGAGATGATGTTTGAAGAATTTCAAGATGGCTGCCATTGCGGCCATCTTGGATACCAGAACGGAACGATTGTAGCAAATCTGAATCTCCATGGTACCCCGATGCCTCCAATCAAGTTTCAGATCAATTTGACCTTTGGTTCAGGAGGAGATGTCATTTGTAGAATTTCAAGTTGGCCACCACGTCTTGGATATTTGAATGGAACGATTTGAGCAAATCTGAATCTCCATGTCACCCCGATGCCTCCCATCAAGTTTCAGAACAATTCAACCTTAGGTTCGGGAGGAGATGTCGTTTGAAGAATTTGAAGATTGCCGCCACGGCGGACATCTTGGATATTTTGGTCGTAACTATTTGAGCAAATTTGAATCTCCATGTCCCCCAATGCCTCCGATCAAGTTTCAGCTCAATTCGACCTTTGAATCGAGAGGAGATGTCGTTTGAAGGATTTCAAGATGGCCACCATGGCGGCTATCTTGGATATCGGAATGGAACGTTTTTAGCCAATCTGAATCTCCAAGTCACATCAAGTTTCAGCTCAATTTGACCCTTGGTTTGGAAGGAGATTTCAAGATGGCCGCCATGTTGTCCATCTTGGATATTCGAATCGAACGATTTTAAGAAATCTGAATCTCCATGTCACCCCAATGCCCCCTCAATTTGACCTTTGGTTTTGGAGGAGATTTCGTTTGAAGAATTTCAAGATGGCTACCATGGCGGCCATCTTGGATATCCGAAAGGAACGATTTTTGAAAAAAAAAAATGGAGATCCATGTCACCCCGATGCCTCCCATCAAGTTTCAGCTCATTTCGACCCTTGGTTTGGGAGGAGATGGCGGCCATCTTGGAAATCCGAATGGAACCATTTTAGCAAAAATTAATCTGAATCTCCATGTCACCAGGATGCCTCCCGCCAGGTATCAGCTTAATCTGACTTCCGGGAGATGTCGAAAATGTGAAAACGACGGACGGACGACGAACAACAGGCCAAGGCAAGCTGAAAACAAATATCACAAGTTTTCATCCATTATTAGATAACAAACAAGAGGGCCAACAGGGCCCCAATTCGCTCACCTGAGAGTCACTGCCTCTGGTGCATTCTAAAGGACTATGATTTCTCTTCATAGGACCATGTATGTCTAAAATTTGTTGAAAATGAATGTTTTCGGATGACAGGCTTGAGGTTTAAGTACTGTTTATGTATGCCTTGGGAGGAATGTGATGACTCTTGGCAGATTTTTAGGCTTTCCAACCCATTTGGATTACATAGATTGTGGTCTGTTTACCTAACCACACTATTCCTGAGCAGGCTTAGACTTTAGTTTTTTTTTTTTTTTCATTTTTTTTTTTTTATTTTTGGCTTTGGTTTTACGGCCCTTTCAAGATTATTTCACTCATATTGAGCCGAACGTTAATCAGAGGTGGGCGGAAACCGGAGTACCCGGAGAAAAACAACCTGACCTTCCGTTGCAGAACTTGGCGCCTCACGTGACCCGAGCGAGGCTCGAACCAGAGTGGTGAGAGACCTAATGACTAAGAGTCAGCACTCTTATCCACTAGGCCACTGAGGCCCGTAAACCTATGCGGTTAACCAGGACTAAGTACACATACGTATACTTTCGCCAGTAATTGACAGCTGCCCTTCTTGAATCAGCCGAAAGGCGGGGAACGATGGTAGAAAATATTTCATGATAAATTTCCACAGAAGCATGTCTCAAACCCGCAACCTCTAGCTTCTCAGTCAGACAAGTTTCCAACTGCGCTTCACAGCTATATGCCGTAGGACACAGAAATGAATGTTGTGAACCCCTTAGTACTGAGAAACTATACGCAGTGGTGTGCATTTTATCAAAGGTCTGGGCCTTCTGGTTTCAGGCAAGAAGATGTTTACAGGTTTTCCCTATATAAGTCTGTATGAAACAGTTCGTCCCTGAATTTGGCCAGTTTTGGCCCCAGGACTATATGGGTCGATGTAAAACAGCAGGGCCAATTTTAACCCACCCAAATTTGAACTACCTTAGTGATGGTCCATTAGGTGAAGCTACATACTAAATATCAAAGACTGGGGCCTTCTGGTTTCAGACATGAAGATTATTAAAGGTTTTCTCTATATAAGTCAATGTAAAACATGTGAACCCCTGGCCGGGCAATTTTTGGCTCCAGGGCTATAATTTGAACAATCGTGACAGAGGTTCACTAGTCAAAGTATTGTACCAAATACCAAAAGTTTCAAACGAGAAAATTTTTAAAGGTTTTCCCTATATAAGTCTATGTAAAACAAGTCGGCCTCTGGGTGGGACCATTTACATCTTGAACGACCTTTGCCTTGTGGTTTAAGTCAAGAAGAGCTTTTCCCTTTTTTGTTTGTTTGATTTTAGTTTAGCATCCCCATCAACACTGTATAGGTGAATTTGGAGACGTTGCTTCCAATTTTGTGGGCCTTTTACCCGACATTGAGATGACAGGACATCTCAAACCCTGTCGCCCAGTGAAACCAATAGAGTTTATAAGCATGGACGGTCCGACTAGCAAGGCTTTGCCTGGGCAGGCTTAAGCGGTTAGAGTATCAAATTTTATGTAATGTTGGTTGGTGTCTGATGCTCTGTCCCTGGTCGGGCCTATCGGAGTCAAACTGTTGCTCTTCTTTTGCTGCAGCATTTCTGTGGTTTCTTGCTATCGAGTCCACACTGTTGTTTCATCTCTGTGGTTGTTTGATTTTTGTGTTCAGGGAGATGTTGCACTGATGAGTTAGGGGGCCTTCATGCGGACTGAACAAATTATTTGCCTAAATGGCGATGGAAATAAGGGCAAGGATTGTGGCCACGTAAAATCGATTTAAGGCCACCAGTGGAATATGTCTCACTGACCGTTCCAAGGCGGTTCTTCTGTCGCGGTTTATTTTTGTTATTGTTTCTCTTGAGTGTGTGTATCGCTTTTATCATTTTGTTTTGGATAGCCAATTGGCCATTTTGTGGGAAAGTAACTGTCCTTTTGGCTTTCCACTATTGATGTTTCCGTTAGGGTCTAGTTGTTAAGTGTCTGTGCTTCTTTCCCTTTCCTGTCTCTGATGGTAGCTGTGGGTTAATTTTATCGATTCCTGATCATTGCCTTCACTTCTTTTTTACCAGTACTCATGTGCAGTCGGTTTCAGCTCTGTGTGGAAGCATCATGCAGCCCATCTATTTCTTCAAGCCCCGATGGGCGGGGTCCATAGTTTTTTCCCTATGTTAGTATAAACATATTGTATGCAGGGCCAGTTTTGGCTCAACTGGCCGCAGGGCTATATTTGGAACAATCTTGGCAGAGGCAGAGACAATGCTGTGTACCAAATATCAAATGCCTGTGCCTTCGGGTTTCAATCAAGAAGATTTTCAAAGGCTTTCTCTATGTAAGTCCGGGTAAATCACGTGGGCCCCTGGGCGGGGCCATTTTTGCCCCAGGGCTATAATTTGAATAATCTTGGCAGAGGACCAACAGACAAGCTGCATACCAAATATCAGAGTCATTGGCCTTCTGGTTTCAGTCAAGAAGATTTTTAAAGGTTTTCCCAACATAAGTCTATGTAAAACAAGTGGGCCCAAGGGCGGTTCTATTTTTGGCACCGGGGCTGCAATTTGAACAATCTTGATAGAGTTCCACTAGACAAAGCTACATATCAAATATCATAAACCTTGGTCTTATTGTTTCAGCCAGAAGATTTTAAAGGTTTTCCCTATGTTAGCCAAGCCCCTGGGCTGGGCTATAATTTGAACATTCTGCCATGAATCAAATGTTTTACATTGGCTAACATAAGGAAAACATTTAAAAATCTTCTTGACTGAAACCACAAGACAAAGCTATGTACCAAATATCAAAAGCCTGGGGTTTCTGGTTTCAGACAAGAAGCTTATTAAAGGTTTTCAATCTATGAAAAACAAGTGGGCCCCGGAATGGGACCATTTTTGGTCCCAGGACTAAAATTTGAAGAGTAGAGTTCCTAAAGCTGAAACTTCATACCAAATATCAAAGACCTGGGCCTTCTGGTTCCAGAAAAAGAGATTTTTTTTTTAGGTTTTAAGGATCGATGTGAAACACGGGGCCAAGTCTGACCGCAGGGCTGTAATTTGAACAGCTTTGGGTTTGGTCCATTAGGTGAAGCTACATTCCAAATATCAAATCTGGTTTCAGACAAGAAGAATTTTAAAGGTTTTTGCTAATGTATCATTCTGGTGAAGTTTGGTATAAATTGACCCATTGGTTTAGGAGGAGATCTCAATTGTTGACATAGCTGGGTGGACGACGACGCTTGAACACTGGCCTTTCAGAACAACTCACTGAGCACTACGTGCTCAGGTGAACTAAAATGTACTATACCTATCGTAATGGCTAGCTATTAATGAGGACAGGGTCCTGACACAGCGATTACTTGGATCAGACTGCATGGATGTGCAGCAGAACTCTTTTAAAGAATATGCACCTGTGGACACAAAACCGTTCAAACTTCTATGAAGTACCTTTCAATGAATCTTTTTGTATCAAGTTAGTTTGATAAGCAAATATCATTCATCAAAGAATTCTAAAACTAGATCAAGAGATATACATTGATTGGTCTCAATTTGGCAAGCACTTTTTCCATTTTTAGGTCTGATTGACATTTGAGATGCATTCTGATTGGACAGTGCAGGAGTCTACCACGAAATGTACAGCACTTTGTGTTTTGAATGTATTCCTAGCTTACAATTGACTGACAGGATGTAAGGAAATATTGAATGAAACATCAAATCAAAATGAAATGAATTATATTAAGAAAGATAGCATTAAACAATATTATTAATAAAATCTTGACATCAATTTGCCAAAACTAATCAAATATTCCAAGCAGTTTGCAAGTTATACGTCCATAAAAGTTAATGGAAATTTTGCCTCGGCGAGACTTTTTATATATACTCAATGGCTAGGTTTTGCCAATAGCTAGCTATATGCCATAAATATATCATAATATTCTGAGCGGTTTAAAAGTTATTTTCCGATTTTTTTCTGAAAATTTTGCCTCGGTGAGGCTATTTATATAGATATTTGCCATTAGGCTGTCTCATTAGTACGGTCTTTTGAATATCTATGTTTCAAAATTATCAAAATATTCCCTGCGGTTTAAAAGTTATAGCGATTTCGCAAACTGACCGCCGACGGACGGACGGACGTTCTCACGAACGGATACTTAAGTGGCTAGGCGTCGGCATATTGACTACTTAAGCGGCAAATTCTCTTAAGCGGCAAGCCACCTAAGAGCGAATTTTTGCCACTTAAGTACCAAAATAACGGAATAAACCCCATTTGGACTCACGAATATATACTTAAGTGTCAAAACTGTCCAAATTTTTTGCCCCCTAAATGTCGTTTCGTTGGTGCGGACAGACTCACGGGGTGATCACAGTCCATGCACAGACTACGCTATGACACAAACTTTTTATCGGAAAATATTGCCGCTGGTTTTGGCACCTTGTTTGTTTGAGACGCCAAACTTTGCGACGGATGGGTCAGGTGTTTTTCTCCTGGTGTTCTGGTTTTCGCCCACCTCTGATTAAGATCGGCTCGATATAAGTGAACTAATCTTGAAAGTGCCATAAAACTAATAAATAAATAAATAGATAAATAAAAAGAAATAAAAAATGTGTATTGTATTTTCATCTAGAATTAAGATTTTCAGATGTATCTCTGCAGTAAATATATGCATTTGTGGTATGTTAAGAGTGATTGTAAACATCTGGAGCTGATAAGAGAAGAAATTTGTTAAAATTAATTGTTGAGAAGCAGAAAATTTATTGCCATAGTAATCTGATCTGAGCTCATAGGGTTGATGCTAATGTTTACATTGTGGAAAGTGAAGGACTGACTCCTGCGTATAACTCCCAAATAGTTGCTCAGACTGAGCAGACCAATTTATCAAATATATGACAGCTGTTGCCTTGCTGGTATAGAAATAATGGCATGAAGTTGTAATTAATTCTGATTTATTCAGAGAATTTTACAGCCAAGCATGCTAGAAGTTTAAATTCGACAGTGCGGTGCCATGCAGACTGAAATGTTTATCCTAGTAAAGGTATACACATCTGTTCATTTTGTACCAGAAACCCCAAAACGGGCAATTGACAAACAGTGCAGGCCCTGATCAGACGCCGCGTTCTGCGGCGTCTGATCTGGGCCTGCACTGTTTGCAAAAATGATTTTTTTTTGTTGCCATATGCTTAGGCAATTAGTGAGGCTTATCAGTGTGAACCTGAGATTTATTGAAGTTCATTTTGACAAATGAAAATAAACAGAGCTGTTGTTCTGGAGAGACTAAAATGTCCATACCTGGATTTTCGGGGTACTAAAACCCAGGAGTAAGAACTAGTCCGAATTAACGGTGGTTTATGAACTATCCGTGTTTGAGTTATGAAACATTTACTGTAAGGACACTGACCTTTGGAAACAAAGGTGACAACATATTGAGAATAGGAGCCTTAGTTTTGTTTTATCTTAACAACCCTGACATCGAAAAGGGACTGTCTGAAGATTCTATAAGAATAGGCGTGACTATTTTCTTTCCGTTTCAGACGAAGAGAAGCAAAAATGGATCCGTCTTTGAAAGACAAGAATCTCAGTCTTGCTCGTGGTGACATTGTGATGTCAAGCTTTTGTTTTCTTCCTTATAATTTGAATTTTGAAAGCGCCCCCGGCATTTTTATTCTAATCTAAACAAGCGTCAACAGACCAGTTCCTTTGCATTTCAGAAAAACTTCATCGTCTTCCTTTCTGATATTAAAGAGAAGTACAACAAAAGGGTTTTAGATTTCAAAAGGCGTCACGTGTCACACATTCTAATCTGGACTATGTAATTTGAGCCAAGCATCCGACAAGACATTTTAGCATTTCTCAATAGACATGTGTGGAAAGGGAAATTGCCTTTCCGAACACCGAGTCAAGTCATGCAAGATACCCCTTCAGCGCATTATCATTTCATGTTTCAGGTCCAGATCTCTAGACACCACCAGGATCGCTGACATAATCTATGAACAGGAAGACGAACAGGAAGGCTATGCCGAGACTGCGCATTTGCGCAGTCACTGCACAGTCTTTCTGTTCGCACATACCGTAAAATAAGGCGCATATAAGCGTGACGCGGCATATATCCCCGTGTATCATACAGTGGGTGGGGTGTTTAGTTTCCCCCTATTCGTCTGCCTCGAGCGCATACTTCAAAATCATGACGGTACCATTAGAAGCTTTTATTAGTTCCGTTCTGATATAGTGACAGGGGAAGTTTGCCGGTGGCATATTTTGCATTCAATCCTGAAAATAGCAATTAGTACTTAGCCCCGCAACGGCAAAATATACAAGCCAGTATTTTGCGACATCCATAATTCAGCCTGATCCGCGCACCCAAGGAGGCTGATGTGAATAATCATTCTATGTTTCGTTGGTGGATCAGATGGGTGACCAGTCTTGTCGAAGTCGCAAGGTAATCTGAGTCTTCGCCGTTCGCACATGCCAACTTGGTCTTTCAGATGTGCCTTGACTCACTTTGAAAATTAGCTGTCAATAAGAAATACTTCATTAAAAATTACTCTGTGCACAATGCTTGGCCGTGTCTTAGCATTGACATAAAGTAATTAGCAGAAAAGTTCTGTGTGCGCGAGAGAGATCGTCTACGACAGTTTTAAATATGTTTAGAGATAATGCAATATAGGTACCATGGGTAAATGTGATTTATTGATTTCGCAAAGTTTATCTCTAGAAAATGAGAAGCCCTGATCTAAAATTTGGGTGTTCATGCAATGAATTATATTAAGCCATCGTTCTCAGTCTTTAGTTGACCTCAATGTTTCTTTAGAATGAAACAGCCGTTCACGTATATTTTTCGGTCGGGAAGTGGCAAAAATGAAAAAAGTTGTACAATTGTAGTTAGAAATAACTAATGATCAAGTTATAGCTTGATCATGATAACATAATTGATATTTTGGAGAAATATTGTTGATGTATAGCGAGGAAACATTATACTGTCCCGGACAGATGGTATAACAGACTGAAAGTATTTCTAGTTAAATTAACCCGCCATTCTGTTAGTAAGCCTGACGTCTGCTTTTGTATCGGCACTGCCGTTGTCATTGTACAGAAATGATAATTAGTCAAATTAATAATTTTCCTAATTAGTGTAGCATCAATTTCCATAATTAATATTGAAGCTCTAAATTAACTGACAGGGGAAGCTTTATTCTCTTCATGTCATGTCTTAAGCCACTTATAGCAATTAACTGTAGCAGATAAATAGCTGAAACGATCACGTGCTTATGTTCAGTTAGATCTGCAAAGGCGCTCTGTAAATGCATACCCTTTGGTGTACATTTGCAGCAGCAATTGGAGGCATATCATTATAAAATAACACACCCGTGTGACAAGTATCACCAAACCGGTTAGTTTTCTGATCACTTGTGATATTTTTCTTATTTATTTTCTAAACATAGGTTTTAGGTGTTCGTTAGAACCCTAGTTTTCTCTGTATAAAGTTTAGAGGAGTGTTTTATTACACGGACCTGTAAACATGGTGCTTTCTGACCGTCTAGTATCACCCAGATATCATTTACACTGGGTATTCCAGTTTTTTTTGTTTTTTTTTTTGTTTCATGCCTCTGTCGTTTGGAATTCTTTCCTTGATTGTCTACTTGGTTTAGCCATTATTATAATATGCCTCTTTATGTGCTCCTACGTGGGCCGAAAATTCGCAATAAAATTCTTGTATCTTGTATCTTGTAGTCGCAGACGGAAATGCGACGGTTTAGTTCTGACAAAGGAGATACATCTTTATTGTACAGTTCTTACGGAAGATATACTCTGCTAGGACTTCCACCCGAGAAACAGACATTATAAATGAGGAAGCCCGTGAGACAAAGGCAGTTGGGACATGGAATGCGGAGACAGCGCCTCTAACTAATGTGTTGAACTAGCTGGCATGATTTTTGGACGAACTACACCACGCCCTTTTTATAACACTATTAATGGGGTCAAAAACAGAAACCGTGTTAAACAACCATGTTATAGCCAAAAAAATGTATAGATAATATTGAAAAATGACCATTTATGGTCATTTTTCTGTATAATCTATTCATTTTTGGGATCCGTCTTGAAGCCCTGTTATATCCAAAACCGAGTTATAATGAACCGTGTTATACTGAGGTTGTGGTGTACATGTCTGGTAGCTGCAAAACCCTGATGAGACTGCCTTTGCTTCTCGCCTACGTGACAAGTACCATTGTCCCATGAGCTTGCATAAAAGATATCCTTTATAATCCTTGTTATAGTGCAGGCTCTGATTGAACAGAGTAAGTGCCGGCAGATCGCATCTTTCTTTAACATTATACATTAGTACATCAATGTGTGTGTGTGTGTGTGTGTGTGTGTGTGTGTGTGTGTGTGTGTGTGTTTTGTAAAAGAGGATGCACGTCTTGCCATACTTTGCCAAAAATTCAACGAAGATAATGGATAATATAATTCAAAGTACGTTCGGACCCTGCATATAAGGTGTATGTAACCTTAGTTTATTAGTATTGAATACGTATTTATCCTTCATTTATGTGTTTAGAAGCCTCGGTGGTGTATTGGTAATAAACCAGGGGTCGTGGATTCTATCCCGGGCTTCTCCAGACTTTCGGATGAGTCTTTAAACCGAAGTCCAGTCTCCGTATGACCTAAGCTGTTAGTGGGACGTAAAGCTCAAACACACTCACTCACTCATTTAGGTGTTAATATGTTTTCACAAATAGCTGCTGTGTGTGACGAAAGGCTTCCTACGTTTTTTTTTTGTTTTTTGTTTTTTGGTTTTGGTTTTAAGGCCCTTTCAAGATTATTTCACTCATATCGAGCCGATCGTTAATCAGAGGTGGGCGAAAACCGGAGTACCCGGAGAAAAACCACCTGACCTTCCGTTGCAGAACTTGGCGTCTCACATGTAACCCGATTGAGGCTCGAACCACAGCGGTGAGAGACCTAATGATCAAGAGTCAGCGCTCTTAACCACTAGGCCACGGAGGCCCGTGGCTTCCTACGTTACTTAGCTTATTAAAAGACCATGCAAAACACGGTTTGTTGCAAATTCAAGTTCCTATACCAGTACTGAACTTTCGAAATTATTATCTTCATGACTTACTGCTATCAAAAAGCATGTGATTAAATATTGCGACAAAGACTATGTAAGATCAGGGAGAAATCTGTTTTGGCCTGTTAAAACTTCGAACGATGTTTTAGATGAACTAAAATCCATATGTTTTCGTGCCTGTCTACATATGATTATTCCACGCTTTAAACCACACTTCCTCATAATCTTATAAAAGAAAATCTTAATGGTTTAACTGAATAGACATTCCACAGAGAAGGTTCTCTCTATCTTTCACGTAATGTAAGAAACGCCTTTTTCACTTCTGAAGAGCATACGAATTACACATTATGGTCATGTCAGAAAGTGTGTGAAGCTCTCACCTTTTTACTTGACAATATTTATATAAGATTTAGAACTAAGTTAGTACTAAGTTACTAAGTTATTAAGACAAACTGTGGGACTCCGATGGGTACGAAATGCACACACCTTGTGGCTAATTTGTCCTTGTTCTGATATGAAAGAAACTTTGCTCTGTCTCTGGTCGGGCCCATCGGAGTCTAACTGTTGGTTTTCTTTTGCTCCAGCATTTCAGTGGTTTCTTGCTGTCGAGTCTTCACCGTTGTCTCACCTCTGTGGTTCTTTGATTATTTGTGTTTACGGAGATGTTGCACTGATGAGTTAGGAGGCCTTCATGCGGACTGAACAAATTATTTGTCTAAATCGCGGCGGAAGTAAGGGCGAGGATTGTGGCCACGTAAAATCGATTTAAGCCCCCCAGTGGAAATCTTTCCACTGACCGTTCCAAGGCGGTTCTTCTGTGGCGATTTATTTATGTTGTTGTTTGTAACTTACCGTGTGTATCACTTGTGTCTTTTAATTTTGGATGGCCATATGGCCATTTTGTGGGAAAGTAACTGTCCTTATGGCCTTCCTTTGTTTAGGTTTCCATTATGGTCTGGTCGCTTAATGTTTGTATTTCTTTCCCTTTGGTGTCTTTGATGGGTGGAGTAAGTTAATTGTATCGATTCCTGATCTTTGTTTACTTCTACTTTATTATGTCCGTTTCTAATGAAAAGCAATTTAAAGTTATCGTAGCTTTTAGCTCGACGTCTAGATATTTGGATGACGTAGTATATTATATATTGACAATACCTACTTCGATGGTTTCTTCAGTCAGTCAAGTTTACTCCTCCAGAACTTCAGTTAAATGGAGCATATTTTTCTGATACCACAGTATGCAAAAGTTCTGACAAACGCGATGATTTTAATTTTGAGATTTGTAAATTTGTCTTTCTTGCTTTTTCTCGTGTGCCATACTTTAGTGTTTATATTTTGCAACTGATTCAGTTTACTAGATTGTCTAGTCATGTGTCTGACTTCAGCAAATACTGACAAACATCTTAATCGGAGTTATCAGTATCATAAAATTCGTAAATCCTTTTCTAAGTTTTACAGACATCATTTCGATTTGCTTTAGAAATTCAATGTTAAACTTAAATCTCTTCCACAATAAGGCCTATCAGAACCCGAACTTTATGGTGAATTAGTATTTGAGTAAATCAGAAAAAAAATGTTTGCTTCCAATAAATCATTCTGCGATATAAAAAACTGGGTACACCATAAATTTTATACGACAGACTGCACCAGTCACGGTTGATAACTTTGCTTCTCTCTTTATATATTTCCACGCCGGCGGGTCGGACCTCAGATTCTACAGCTCCTGCCTAAAGACTTACTTAGGTTGTGCCGGTTTTGGTGCCTGGTGTCCTGCCTCTGGTTGGGCCCACCGGGGTCTAACTGTTGTTTTCTTTTGCTCCAATATTTCGATTATTTCAAGGTCGTTGTCTCATCTCTGTAGTTTGATTGTTCTCGGAGATGTTGAGATGTAGAAATCCTTCATGCGGACTGGATTTTTTTTCTAAACCACGGCAGAACCAAGGGCGAGGATTTAGACCACGTAAAATCGATTTAAGCCGCCAATAAAAACTTTTTGCTGGGTTCCAAGGCAGTTCTTCTGTCGTTGTTTATTATTGTTATAGTTCGCCTTTGCATGTAAGTGTTGCAAATACGATTTTTATTTTGGATAGCCGTTTCGCCATTTTGTGGTCCTTTTGGGTTTCCTGTTGTGACGTTTTCATTATAGCGAAGTTTTTTCCCTTTGGTGTCTTGGATGGGAGGTGCTGGATAACTGTATCGATTCCTGACCCCTGCCACCCCTTCTGTTTCGCATATTAGCAAAAATAATGTGTTGGGATCTGCAAGTGACTCCTTACGGACAGGTGCGGTAATCAGTACCTCCGGAATCGATTTTGAACTCCCTTGCTATTTTATGTCTGGAATTGTTGAGATACTATTCTACAAATTAGGCTTAACTGCCCTTTTGGCTTTCCGCTATTGATGTTTCCAGTACTGTCTAATTATTTAATATGTATGTTTCTTTCCCTTTGATGTTGTGGGTTAATTTATCGATTCCTGTTCATTGCCTTCCCATAATAAACCAACCATTCGACAATTATATTTACATGATTTAAATGATGCTGACGATCCTGAATGAGAATGACGCGTTTGAATAGAAATCCGTGCTTCGTTTGAAGATACAACTGTCTATGGGCGGTATCATTAAATACTGGTAATCCGCTTTGAGAGTCTAAGCCTGTCAAGCAACGATGATGGTAACTGATTGGCACGACATGACCGTAGCTGTTATATAGAATAACAGAACCGTATAACCACACATCTCATTCGAGGGTTTGCACATGTTACTGTTTCAAAATAGAAGTGAAGGAATGATCAGGAATCGATACAAGTAACCCACAGCACCCATCAGAGACACCAAAGGGAAAGAAACACAAACATGAAATAACTAAACCTAACGGAAACATCTATAGCGGAAAGCAAAAACGACAGTTATTTTCCCACAAAATGGCCAATTGGCTATCCAAAACAAAATTATAAGCGTTGCACACACTCAAAGACAACCCAGAAGAAAAATAAACCGCGACAGAATAACCGCATTGGAACGGTCGGCAAAACGAATTCCACTGGGGGCGGGGGGCTTAAATCGATTTTACCCGACAGCAAGAAACCACTGAAATGCTGGAGCAAAAGAAAACCAACAGTTAAACTCCGATGGACCCGACCAGAGACAGAGCATCAGGTACCAACCAACATAAAAAATAGAAGTCGAATCGATACAATCAACTCACAGCTCCCATCAGAGACACCAAAGGGAAAGAAATACAAACATGAAACAACAGACCTAATGGAAACATCTATAGCGGAAAGCCAAAAGAACAGTTACTTTCCCCCAAATTTGCCAATAGGCTATCCACAATAAAATAATATAAGCGACACAAACACCAAAAGACAAACCATAACAAAAATAAACCGCGACAGAAGAACCGCCTTGGAACGGTCAGTGGAAACCAAAATACCACTGGGGGTGGGGCGCTTAAATCGATTTTACGTGGTCACAATCCTCGCCCTTCCGTCGCGATTTAGACAAATAATTTGTTCAGTCCGCATGAAGGCCTCTTATCTCATCATTGCAACATCTCGGAGTACACAAAAATTAAATAACCACAGGGATGAAACAACCATACCGAACTTTTTCCTTCATAGGCGGCGATCGGAATAAGTCGTGAATTTCCGTTAAAACCTGTCTGGGCGATTATTCGAGTTATCTCCCTGTACACCACTGGGATCAAGGTACAGAATATCCAATATTTTTTCTCGAGTCGCTGACCTCAGGGAATCATTAATCATACATCTGCAGATATGACACTTTGCTTAATAGATCTACCTGTAGGTATTCAAAGGAGCTCAAATTAAGGCTATCTAAATGTGAAAAAGCACTTGAAGTAACAACCATGCCTTTTCATTTCGAGGCATCTAGTATGAACGAACATATTTAACATATTGAAGAGCTACATTATGTAGAATTGCTTAATAATAATAATAATAATAATTACAATTATCAATAGCATTATTATGAGTAGTAGTATTAGTAATAGGGTTTTTTGTTGTTGTTGTTGTTGTTGTTTTTTTTTTTTTGTTTTTTTTTTTTATTTTTTTATTTTTTTTTTGACACGTGGGATAGTGGGTCTATATGTTAAGCTGCCTGTGTCATGAACATCCTTGTTAATTGGTAAGTTCGGAGTTTACAAGAGTATATATTATATTCCTTTTTCTTGCTCAAAAACATAGCTGGGGTACTGGTAAGACCGTCCGAATCAGGGTGCTGCAAAGAACACCCATAATCTATTTTTGTGCCCTAAATTCCCACTTCATATAGAAAAATATTGGAAACTATTGCATAACTTTGGTGTGGCTAACCACACGTGTACTGTTCGATAATTAAGGACAACTTAATGTATTTCTTAATCTGGCCGGTTATTACCACCATTATGTATTAGCGCAGTCTCTTGTCCAGTGATATTAAATAAGGATTAAGGTCAAATATGATACGTGAAATTAGATTGGTTCCCCTTCGTTATTATCTCCCCTTCGGTACGCACATAACGATAGGTAGCTAGTAAATTGATTTGAGGTAGAGAATCCTACTCTTACCACTGCGCATGCCTACAAGAGCGCGTCTGTTAATTTAAAATACTGCAGAAGTGGGCCAGCTGGCTGTGTATTACTCATTGTAAATTGTATCTGCGAGTGTTGAAAAGATACATATTTCAAGATAATGATAAGAATGTCACTAGTCTATGTAAAATAAATTATTATAAATTATTTCAGTATACTAAGTATCGATCTTTTTGTTTCATCAGGTATGACTGACTCAGCAGTTAACCTTGTTGAACTCGGGTATTTCCAATACCGCGTCAGTGCTTATGTTATAAATAGACGTAATGGCTTCTGCTAGCTACCAATCGTTATGTTGTAGCCACCTAGCGGAGACATTTACGACAAGGGAACCAATCTAACGTGAAATCTCTCTTGACTCCGATCTTTTTATGCATTTATTTTATCTATTTATTTAAATAAAACAGACAGATTTTCAACGAAAATATGATTTATATTCTTAACATCACCAGTTTAATTGCTGAAGAGATTAGTGGCCGTAGTATTTGTTTATCAGTAGGTTATGACCTTGGTCATTATGCAGGTTGACCAATGAGAATGAAGCGTGTGGTTCAGATCTTGTTGTCAGAGAAAAGAAGTGGCTGCGAAGGTCCGTCGTGATCATTTTTCTTTTAAATTTCATTTTTACGTCGTGTTTTGTGTCTTCAAATGGTTTGCAATAGTAACTTTACTGTTTTGTCGTATTGGTTCTTGTTTGCGGGATCAATAATTTATGACCTGTAATGGGTTTTCTGAACGTTATCGGTTTTCGATGTCGTGTGTAATGTCTGCAGCCGGTTTACACACCATGGCGGCGCCCGCAGGGATGGCAACACAGACAACAATATTGTTGTTAGGTGATTCCTTCTTGAACAGACTGCGGGGCTGGGCAACAGAAAATGATAAATTGAATTTGAACCTTGAGGCCTCGCGTGTTAAGGTGGTTTGGGACGCATTGGGAGGCATGCACGCAAATTGTAAAGGAAAGAAGAATGTGTGGCAACACAGTGACACAGTAGTCAATGTAAAACCAAATGGGGTTGTATTATCAATTGGCAGTAATGACCTTGGGGTCTGTTCTGTTTCTCCAGAGTGTGTATTCAACCGAATAATGGAGTTTGTGTATTTTTGTGTACAGCAGAATGTCTGTACCATTATTGTGTTAGAACTGCTGCCTAGAATTGGGCACTATTCTGCGTTCAATGAAAAAGTTACAGCAGTGAACAATCTTTTGAAAGAGGAATCGACCAAAAGGGACTGTTTATATTTATGGGAACATTCCCGACAGCATTTTAATCAGAGGTTCTTGACTGAATTTGTGAGTGCTGACGGGGTTCATATGAATCAGCAGAGGTCTTCAGCATCCCAAACCCTAAATATTGTAAAGCATGTTTTTAAATCTGTTTTTAAGTTTTCACCCTGTTTTAAGCTGGTCGATCCAAGAGTGTTGTTTTTATTCTCCCCCTCATTATCGAACTAGTCTTAACCTATCACCTTTTAGTAGCCTCACTATCATTCTTTTATCTTTTTCTTATTCATGACCCGACGTGCAGTCACCTGCCAAAAATGCCCGCGAGGGCGTAGGCAGTATTACGAAGATAGATAGATCAGACTGGTTTGGTCAAATTTTACACATCAGTCAGAGGGGCTGTTTTGTGGACTGAGAGCCAATCTAGACGAATTAGGCAGCTCCATGATTAGGTATATGTCTAATATATTTCTTTCGGTTGTGACCTACTCCCATTTAAAGGGAGGGTTACATTGTTGGCAAGTCATGTATGTGTTTCTCCCATGCTGGCTGCCATTTTAAATGCTGTTATCAGTTGGTACATCAATTCTTACTTTTTCTTTTCCTAAATCTTTGTTCGGTTATTCATGTATGTGTTTTTCCCATGCTGCTAACCGACCAGTATCAAATAATAGTATCAGCCTGGTGTTTTGTTTATGAAAATTGTGTTAAATAGCGTTTCATGAATGAACCTGAGGTGTTCACATGGTGTTGTTGTGTGCCTGTTATTGGCACAGGGCAGGTAGGAATAGTGCAGATTAAAAAAAAAAAAAAAAAAAAAATTATCATTAATAAAATTAAATTTTTAATAATAATAAGTTTGCGACAGTCATGAAAGTGTTTGTTTTTGAGTTTCTTGTCTTTAGGCGTGGAGCTTGTTTGTGGCTTGTGTGCCAGTTAGTAGTTTGAGGTGTTGTGCAAATGTTGGGTAAATAATAAATATTTATTACCGTATTCGCCCCAATTACCGCACTGTGCGCTTAGTTTTTTCAAAATCGTGTCAAAAAATCGTGGTGAAAAATCTACCTAATTAGCGCACACTGATACGAAAACAATAGCTTCCGAGATGATGCATACTGATATTTAATGGGACAGAAAATTTGTTTGTTTGATTTGAGGTTTAACGGAAAAGGATACTTAAGCATTGCCTTCACTGTTGAAGAAATAACAGTACGTTTGTATAGATTTACTGTGAGAGCTTCAAGGGGAGGTTACTGTAAAGTGTGCGCTTAAACATTTCCTTTTCAAAAATAGCTTTGGTGTGCGCTTATAGGAGCATGTGCGGTAATTAGGGCGAATACGGTATATCAAAAAAAAAAAAATAAAAAAAAAAAATATATATATATATATATATATATATATATATATTTATATTTATATATGTGTATATAGAGGTTTGTAGACCTGTAACAATTGAGCAACAGTTTGCTACATGATCATTATTTCAAATTTCTTGTTCTAAATGATCAACCCCAAAACGTGTGGAGTCAGTAATTATTTTGCAAATGTGGGAAAAAAAAAAAAATCCGAACATTTGGGCAAGTCTTTTGAAGGACTTTAGGTTTGAATTTTATTCTTGTTGTAGTGCTTATTTCATTAAGCATTGGGGTTTGTGCCAGTTTAAGCTGTGCTTATAATGCATTTTGAGAAGTAAAAAAAAAAAAAAAAAAAATAAATAAATAAAAATAAAAAATAAAAAGCTGTGCTTATGCATTTTGAGAAGTAAAAAAAAAAAAAAAAAAAAATAGTAAAATGAAAATAAAATGCAAACTCAATGGAATTGTTAACAATTTGGCAACAGTCAAGGAAATGAGCTGTTGCCTCGGTTGTGCAGTAATTAAGTAACCTTTTCATCTAATAAAACCGGTTTAGGTTTAATCCTGTGCAAGTTGGTCCTTCCAGGCTCATTGATAAACCCTTTTGGTTGCATTGGGCAACAGGGCTTGAGATGTCATTTCATCTCATTGTTAGGTAAAAGTCCCCCAAAATTGCAAGCAACATCTCGAAAATGATCTATAGTTACATGGTTTAGCAGCATCGTTACTGAAATGAGCACTTAATCGAGATGTGGGGTGATTTGTGCCACTAGAGATTTTATACTGAAGTACATGTTTGTTTTCAGACAGTTGTTGCTTCTTCATACAAGTTTGTTAATTATGCATTCCAGTATCTGGATATTGTTGCTTGTATTTTTGTTGCAGGATGACAAGAACCCGTAATCAGGTGGCTGGGGGACCCTCTACATCCAGGGTTTCCCAATCAGCTCCTCGCCTACAAGATCAAATTACCTCTGTTCGGGAATCACGGTGTCGTGTTAGGCAGCAACGACAGCCAGGCAGGCATGGTCAATTACGGAGTAGTCGTTTTCGCTCCTGCAGTATGCCAGGGTCCAGAAGGAAAAGAAAGCGATTACCTCTAAATTCAAAGGGTTTGGGTCGTAAGTCTCGTCTTGTTCGAGAACCTACAAAGTCATTGGACAATCAAAGGAAACATAAGTCTGTCAGATCTCAGAAGAGCACAAAGGCTAAAAGAGTGCTCAGTCATAGGCGGCGATTAAACACACCAGAGAACACATCTGAGTCATCTGAAAGTTCCAGTGGGGATTCAAGTTCGTCGGCGGAGGAGATAGGGGTCCGGAAACAGAGAAGACGGAAACTTATGGACATTTTTAATCACTCGTCCTCTGATGAAGATACATGCAGTTCATCATCAGTAAGTGATTCTGAGGATTCTTTTGCCTTAGGAATTTTCACTGATTCCACTTCTCCTCAGATTTCCAAAACTATAAAAAAGAAAATTTGGAACAGAGAATTTGTAAATCTGTCAAAACTGTATTATGGGAGAGATTCAAGTAATCTCAGCATAAATGTTAGAAAATCTAAATCAAACACATTAACTTCACTAAGGAAGGCCCCACAACGTGAAATAAATAATATATTAAGTTGGTGCAGAGCATTCCAGCTATATGCCAGCATTTATGCAAGGAAATATGCAAGTGAAGGTTCTGGCATGTTTCAATACATGACCATTATTCAGACTTTGGCACACAGGGGGCAAAATTGGTTGTTATATGATAAAAAATTTCGCCAACTTCGTGCCAAACGTAGGTTACCATGGGGTAGGCTGCATGTGCAAACCCATCTGTTTCAGTCTCTAAGTAAGACTCAAATCAGGTCCCAGGGTTCCAGACCAAATAAAAGTCAGCCAACAATCAATGTGTCCCAGCCACAGCCAGGGGTAGCAACTCCTGTTCAACGGTCGATTTTTCGAAATGGATTCTGCTGGTCCTATCAACGAAACGGGGAATGTAACCGCCCCAATTGTTCAAGACTCCACAAATGTTCCTTATGTAATGGACAGCACGCCGGCGCTTTGTGTTCCAAGTCTTCATACCAAGGCCACTTTGGTCAGTCCAGCCAGCAATCTCAGGGAAAACAAAATAAAGGTTCCCTTGATACTTCCAACACCAGTAAAAGCCCAAGTGCTTGATCGGTATTTAGATGGGTATACCCAGGATGACAGGAGGTTTATCATAAAGGGGTTTTCTGAGGGTTTTGCTTTAGGAGTAGTGGGTTCAGTGCCTTCTTCAATTTCGCCAAACCATTCTTCAGCTCTGGCACATCCTGATTTTATTGAACGAAAGCTACAGAAAGAGCTCAGATTGGATAGAATTAAGGGCCCTTATAAATCAGCTCCTTTTGACAATTTTAAGGTCAGTCCTTTAGGCGTGGTTCCCAAACGAGAGCCTAATTCTTTTCGTTTAATCCAAGATCTTTCTTTTGGACCTCAAGGATCTGCTGTTAATCACTTCATCCCAACTGAGAATGCAACTGTGGCTTTAGAGACCTTTGATGATGTTGCTAAACTAGTTTTACAGTGCGGTGGAAGCTCTTTAATTTCAAAGGCAGACATAGAGGAAGCTTATAGAATAGTTCCTTTGAGCCCTATGGAATATCCTAGATTAGGGTTTGCATGGAAGGGACAGTTTTACTTTGAGCGGGTTTTAGTGATGGGGGCTTCTTCCTCGGTAAGAATTTTTGAGACAATTTCTAAAGGCATTCAGTGGGTTTTGCAATCAAAATTGGGGGTAAACCATGTGTCACATATTATCGATGATTTTATTTTCGTTGGTAAGAGTGGCACTTCAGATTGTGCTGATGCTTTACAAAAATTTTTGAATTTTTGCAACGAGGTTGGTATTCCCATTAAGCAGGAAAAAACTATATTTCCTACCACTTGTGCCCCAATTCATGGCATAGAACTGGATACAGTTAAATTAGAGGCTCGTTTACCTCAAGATAAACTGTCCGAGTTGAAACAACTACTGAAGAGTAATATGCACAGAAAAAAGATAAAATTTAGGGATTTGCAATCTCTGCTTGGGCATTTGAATTTTGCATGTAGGGTGATCAAACCAGGTAGGTGTTTCCTTAGAAGGTTATATGATCTTACATGTGGAACTCATAAACCACATCATCTTATTCGTCTTAACAAAGCAGCGCGTGCTGACCTTAAAGTTTGGGCTTCTTTTCTTGATCAGTACAATGGGTGCACAATTATTACAGATGATATATTTATTTCATCAAATTCTTTGCAATTGCATACAGATGCGGCTAGGTCAAAAGGCTTTGCTTGCATTTTTCAAGAATTTTGGACTTGGGGCGCTTTCTCAGCTTCTGTTAAGCAGTTTCATATAAATATTTTAGAATTATATCCCATTACTCTGGCTGTATATTTATTCGGATCTCATTGGCAGAATAAAAATATTCTGTTTATTTGTGACAACTTGAGCATTGTTCATTGTTTGAACAACCAAACCAGCAAGGATAAAACAATAATGCATATGTTACGAATTATTGTCTTAAAGAGTTTGAAGTACAATTTTCGCTTTTCCAGCAAGCACATTAGCTCCAAATCTAACATCATTTGCGATAAACTCTCCAGATTTCAGATCTCAGAAGCAAAGGCATTAGCAAAGCACCTAAAAGAAGAGCCAGAAGAAATTCCACCAGAAGTCTCTCCAGACAATATGCTACTATGAGTACTGTTTTGCTGAAGGCGTCTTTGGCAGCAAGCACAAGGAAGGCTTACAAACGATTCTGGGAAAGATTTGATGACTTTTGTTCTCAAACTTTGGAGGTGGACAATTTTCCCAGCTGATTCTGTAACAGTTTCCCATTTTATAGCTTATTTATATATGCAGAACTTTGCTGCATCTACTATATCTAGTCATCTGTCAGCGATTTCTTTTTTTCATAAGTTGAAAGGATTTCCTGATCCTTGTCAAGATTTTGTGACACAAAGAGTGTTGCTAGGTTGTAAGAAATCTGTTCCATCCACTGATTTAAGGCGTCCTATCTTATTGAAAGATTTACATAGGATGGTAAAAGCATGTAGATATTTGTTTTCACTTTATGAACGCTATCTTCTTTCAGCATTATTTTTAGTGGCGTTCCATGGTTTCTTTCGCATGGGCGAATTAATCAGCTCCACTAGGAAGCGTACAAGGAAAGTCATTCAATTACATGATCTTTCATACAAAAAAGGATCATTGCAAATTTATCAACGTTATTATAAAACAAGGCGGTCACAGAGACCACTTTCCATTAACATTACTCCTAAACCAAAACATTGCCCTGTTAAGGCCCTGAAGCGCTATCTTGAATTAAGAGGCTCTTGTTCAGGGCCTTTATTTGTGCTCTCTAATGGGAAACCTGTTACATCATACATTTTTTCCACTTATTTCAGACAAGTGTTAGATTTGGTGGGTTTGTCACCTCGTTTTTATAAGGGCCATAGCTTTCGTATTGGGGCTTGTTCAGAGGCCATAATGCAAGGGATCCCACAAGAGTCAGTAATGGCTTTAGGTCGTTGGTCCTCTAGAGCAGCCTTCAAACGGTATATTCGTATCCTATGATTTCGTCAAGGACATTATTACAGTTGTGGGGCCTTCTTATGTGAGGATTAAATTTCATTCAATTGGTACTGAGAGTAGAGAGGGGCATTGGGGTGTGCCTCTTTTATGCTCATACATTTAAGACTACTGGGAGTATATTTTGGTACGGTGTAATCAGTTATTCCGACACAAGTGTGTATGCAAAGTTGAGATTCAAAGACATATATTGGATTTTGCATTAATTCTACATATACACCAGTGTATGCCAAAAGGGCCAGAAGGGTTCGACGCTCTTGCAGTGGAGGAGTAATGTGTGAGCTGGGGTTGTTTGCATCATTGGGGTGTTTTGTGGATAACCCCGGCTGAGAGTTGTTCACGTGTATCATGTATACATCATACATGTATGTCATGTGGGTATCTTTTTATATTGCAAGGTCAATGTTTACAAATAAGGCAATCATTTTGGAAGGTTGCAGTAGTGGGTTGGGGTCCGGGTTGGTGATGTTTGCACCATTGGGGTGTGGTGTGATCATCCCAGCTTGGATTTCTTTCCATTATATAGGTTCATTGTTAAAGTGTTTAAAGAGGCAAAGACATAACTTGCTATTTCTGGTTGTGTAGTCGCCGCCTGTGTTTAGGAGTATTATACATTGTGTTTTAAGGATCTGAATTAGTCTTGGATTTCTTTCGTATGACTGGTTCCCCTGGGGTTGGCGGGCTGGTGCGGCCAACTTGGTGGCTTCAGACTTGTAATTATTACTTTTGGGTTATACAGAGTTATCTCTCTTACATGGTTTTACATGTATCTTACATGATGTTTGTATTTGTCTGGTTTTTGTATTAAGAGTTCGTCAGGGATTCATTTCCCTGACATTATCAAGTCGAACTCTAATAGTTATTTGTCTATTACATCCTTGCCACCAAATGAATCCCCGGTGTCCCAGTCTTACGTCAGGAGTCTCGCATTCTGAGGGGACTGGCTTAGTGGGGTGAATGTTATGAATATAAAACAGACAGATTTTCAACGAAAATATGATTTATATTCTTAACATCACCAGTTTAATTGCTGAAGAGATTAGTGGCCGTAGTATTTGTTTATCAGTAGGTTATGACCTTGGTCATTATGCAGGTTGACCAATGAGAATGAAGCGTGTGGTTCAGATCTTGTTGTCAGAGAAAAGAAGTGGCTGCGAAGGTCCGTCGTGATCATTTTTCTCCCTATCCTCCCCACCACCCTCCGCGGGCTGGTGCGGCCAACTTGGTGGCTTCAGACTTGTAATTATTACTTTTGGGTTATACAGAGTTATCTCTCTTACATGGTTTTACATGTATCTTACATGATGTTTGTATTTGTCTGGTTTTTGTATTAAGAGTTCGTCAGGGATTCATTTCCCTGACATTATCAAGTCGAACTCTAATAGTTATTTGTCTATTACATCCTTGCCACCAAATGAATCCCCGGTGTCCCAGTCTTACGTCAGGAGTCTCGCATTCTGAGGGGACTGGCTTAGTGGGGTGAATGTTATGAATATAAATAACGCCATGAAAAATATTTTTAGCCAATCACGAAAACACGCCTATAAGACTCGATCAAGATCAAGTCAGATTTTGTTTGTGTGTTTGATTTGAGGTTTAACGCCCCCGTCAACACTGTAAAGGTCATTTTGTAGACGTTGCTTCCAATTTTGTGAGACTTTTACCCGACATTGAGATGAAATGACTTCTCAAGCCCTGTCGCCCAATGAAATCAATAGGCTTTATTAGCATACGCCTCGCACTGCGGTTCCTGGACAGGCTTAGATCCTCTAAGCGGTTTACCAGTACTAGTGTGCGGGCCGGATTCAGCCCTGCCTGGAAGCATCATGCAGCCCATATATTTCTTCAAGCCAATATGGGCGGGGGCCGAGATGAACTCAATTGAGAAAGTTCTTACATTAAAACCAGTTTTGTTCCATTACGAAAACACGCCTATACATATGCATTGTAAATTTTACCATCAAAAAATGAAAATTTTCAGATGAAAAAAATTTGATATTTTTCTTATTTCTGCTCAAGACATAGATTGTGGATACCTCGGCGAGGCGGTTCTAACGAGAATCAATAATCTATGTTTTTAAGAAGAAATAATGTATACCCCTGCAAACTCAAGTTTTACTATTACTATGAAAATGGGGTTATAGGGGGTCAAATTTTCGTGATGGTCTGCCGCAGTCATAATTGACACCTTAAGAATTAACATTACACCGATATACAGTATATTGTATAAGATATTTCCTTAATAATTAAAAGGACGCCATAAAAAGTAACATGATAGGTAAACACATTTTGAAAAATGTTGTCTGCCCAATTCATGATTGACACTTCAAGAGTTAACACTGCACTGATATACAGTATATTGTATAAGATATTCCCTGAATAATAGAAAGGACGCCATAAAAGTAACATAATGTGTAAACACAGATAAGCCTATTTATTTAATTATGTATTTATTTATTTATTATAAAAGACATTTCACTCATATTTGAATCGGCTGAAATTTTTGTTCTAAACAATTTTAACACAATTTCGAAAATGTTGTTTGTCGAGCTACGGTTGACACTTTAAGAATTCAAGAAAGATATAAAAAGTACCTTAAAAGTCAGTCACAGAAGGTATTTATTAAAATGAGACATGCAATTACTATGTGAATGGGCTGCAATAGTTTTATGATCACATCACAAAAACACCCCATATTACCCACTTTTATGTAGTAAAATGGGGATCATTATTTTTCTTATTTCTGCTAAAACGAGTTCCATCAATTTATGTTTCAAGAAGAAATACGAAAAGTAGCAATTTTTTTATCTGAATACTTTCATTTTTTTTTGTGGTAAAATTTTCAATATTTTTAATAGACGTGTTTTCGAAATAAATCAACTCAAAATCAGGAAAATGTCATCTGCACTAGTTATGATTTACACTTTAAGAGTTAACAAAATTGTACATAAATCAAGACACCACAAAGATTGTCTATCACAAAAAGTGAACAAAGATGAGAGTGTTACTTTATTTATTTATTTAATCAAATTGTTATCTTCAAGATTATGATTGGCACCTTAAGGGTAACACATGATTGACACTTTAAATGAACACATATTGGGAGACGAATCCGGGACGTTTCGCCCCCAAACCGTTTCCTCCCCTAGTCGTTTCGCCCCCAAGACGTTTCCTCCCTGGTCGTTTCCCCCCTAGTCGTTTCGCCCCCCTAGTCGATTCGTCCCCCTAGTCGTTTCGTCCCCCTAGTCGTTTCGCCCACTTTTCACTGTAAGGCTAATTTTCAATGTTGACCTTGTATTAGAGGTGAGAAGAGGCAAATATTTAAGTAGCATCATCACCCTGTCACGTCAGCCTAAGTATCTGTATCTGTTCGTTAAGGGACATCATTCATACTTGAACAGTATGTCTCTGATGGCGCGTAAAAAAGAGAAAATGGGAAATATTGGAGACAAACACCTAGCTGTGGGTAGACAAGAAAGAAAAGAAAGGAAAGATTCCTACCGGCTTTTTCAAATCATCATTGGAAACCAGACAGCTCCGGCTAAGTAGCGTCACCCAACCGGCACAGGGTCAAAAATCCCTCAGACTTTACTTACACAGACGGGCCCCTACCTAGCTGTTAAAACGAGAGAGTAGATGGTCCCTGCTTGAAAGATACCAAGTCAGGGGCCTCAGAAACAGATGCTGGTAAAGAATTCTAACCGGGTATAGTCATAGGGAAGAAGCTGTACTTGAATGTATCAAGCTAACCGCGTTGCCTGATCAGGGTCTGCACTATTTGTTTACAGTTCAGGAATTACTGGGTCGGACGCCCAAATCTGATCAGAGTTTACACAAATTGTTGACAGAACATTGATGAAAGGAATCGATTTGCTCATTGCTTCCACTTCTATTTATTACGTTGCATCGGCGTTGACGCGTCGTTGCGTAGACGACATTTGCGGAAATACTCAACCATAAATTAACTAGTAGGTACACAATGTGTATGCAACGTCGTATCAACGCCGATGCAACTTCATTACGTTGCATCGGCGTTGACGCGATGTTGCGTAGACGGCATTTGCGGCAATATTCAGCAATGTATTACTGGCCGACTCTGTCAACGAACCAACCGACCCATTTAAAACAAAACTGGTTTTTTGTTTTTTGTTTTGTTTTGGAGTTTTACGGCCCAGTCAACACTATTTAGGTCATTTTTGAGCCGGTCAGTTTACCTATCAACACTTTCCTGGGCAGGCTTATACGTAAGCGGTTAACCAGTACAGTGCACATTCTTTCGCCAGAAACTGACAACTGCCCTTCTTGAATCAGCGGAAGGGAGAGAATGACCGTAGAAAAAAAACAAAACTGGTAAAGGTGCTTAAGCGATAATTAAGGACGTTTAACTTTGCAAAGAGCGCATGTTTTCACGCCTTATCATTAAGGGCATTAATTGCGTGATTAATGTGTCAAACCAAATAAACAATGTGATTAGCGGTATTGATCAAAACAGGTAATAATTCCTACTTAACATTTTCATTCAAACAGGTTCTTCTCTCTCTCTTTCTCTCTGTCTCATATATGAATCTTTTTATATAAAATATAGTAAAATAGTTTGGGGGCGAAACGACTAGGGTTTGGGGGCGAAACGACTAGGGTTAGGGGGCGAAACGACTAGGGGCCAAAAAAGGGGGCGAAACGACTAGGGGGGAAACGACCAGGGGGGAAACGTCTTGGGGGCGAAACGTCTTGTTACCTTGGGAGACGACGGGCACGCGCCAACTCATTGTTAAATTAAAGGACGTTTGTTAACTTCGTCATCACGATAACACACCTATATAATTCTGACCTACGTGTACCCCAATTTTATATAGTAAAACTGGGGTTTATAGGGGTATACATTATTTATCTGACTGTTACTCTAAAACCTCAAATCAAACAAGCAAAAGAAATGCCTTTATTAACCTTTAAACAAGACATACCTTTGAAATGCGGAAAATAGTGGAAAATTCGGACAGAAGAACTTTAAACCGGTTTCTTCTAAAGTAGATTCTTTCATCTCTGAATAATTATACGAGTTACTTTTATCACCTTATATTGCCATTATGCATGATGGATTGAGAGAATAAAATATTTGATTGATTGATTGATCCACCTCTCATCACAAAAACACACCTATATTATTGTGACTCCTTAAACCCCACTTTTATACAGTAAAACTTAGGTCTACAGTGGTATACATTTTTTTTTTCATCAAAACAAAGATTGTGGATACTCGTTAGAACTGCCTTACCGGGGCGGTTCTGACGAGTTCCTATAATCTATTCTTGGAACAGAAGTATGAAAAATAGCAATATTTTCTATCTAAACATTTTCATTTTTTTTTTTTTTTTGGTGGTAAAATTTATCAATATAGGATAGGCGTGATTTCGTAATGTGAATTGAGACAATTCCATTTTTATTGACGGTGGTTTAGTCAAAGTCATCAACAGAATGGCAAACAGTGTAGAGCTGGATAGAAGACCGCTCATTCTGAGCAGTCGAACCATGATCTACACTGTGCGGACAGGCAGAGTTGAATATCATTAACAGAAATAACAGAATAGCAAAGAGTGTAGATCCAGATTAGGCGCATCAGCTGGATCTGCATTGTTTGCATAGAAATTTGCACTGGTCTGTATGGCGATAATAGTTAAAATACCATACACTGCCTCATCTGGATCTACACTTTAAAGTAGTGTCTTTTCCAATAAGTGAAAATATAAAATCATTCAGGATGGCAAACAGTGTAGATCCAGATAAGACGCTTCGTCTGGATGTACAACAATGAACAGAAATTTGATTTACACAGTTTATAAAGTATCGGGATGCAAATTCAATCATTAACAGTAGAGATCCATCGCGAGCATCCTCATCCGTACCTACTACACGGCTTGCAGATATGACATTACCCAGCGGACCGGTATGGTTGACATTACAGGACTTTGGACACATCCCTGAGACTGAACCCCAAGAACACCCTCTAATTCCCAGCGCCCCCCCCCCCCCCAAATAAAAACACGCCTGTTCAAATACATTGTATAAAAATGAACAATTTCAGATGAATAACTGAGATATTTTTCTAAGTTCTGCACAAACATAGATTGTTGGTGCTCGTTTGAACCCCCTCGACGAGGCGAATGTGCACTGTACTGGTTAACCGCTTACGTATAAGCTTGCTCAGGAAAAGTGTGGACAGGTAAACCGACCGGCTCAAAACTGACCTAAATAGTGTTGACTGGGCCGTTAAACCCCAATAGAAACAAACACAATCAATTAATGGCTTCAAACTGCCAATTAACTTTTCATGGTGGTTTTAATCGGCATTTAATCGCCATTTCACAGTTAATGATTTCGACAATGTTTGTCCTTTTGACATATTTGCCGCCCATTCATAATGAATGAAAACATAAATGTAACAAAAGTGAGACAAAATTATAATAAAATAAAATAAAGAAATCAGAGGAATATAATCACTGTATCAAGTATATTATCCGTATGTTGTTTATTACTAGTAATTACAAAATTAATACAAAAAAAGCTTTACATGTTTGATACGATTTCTGGTACATATAATGTGGACTTAGCGATTTTTGCATCATGAACTGCAGTACTGATAAACAGCTTATAAACGATTTTTAAGCTCTCGGGGAAGCAATTTATCATTTTTCAATAGAAATAATCTTTATATCATCGTAAACTTTGAACAACAGTCTAACAGTATATAACAGTGACTTAATTCCAAACAAATCATTTCTATTTAATTCTGGCAACCAAACATGGAAATCTGACGTTTTTTTAAAAAATACATTGCCGTCTATGGAGCATATAGGCATGACATTAAATTGCAGATGGAAGCAATAAGAATTAATTATTCATCACTTTGAAATGCACCAAATAAAAACTGAATAATTTTCCTACATCAGGATAACAGTGACTTTTTTCTAGTGTTAAGGATAAATAAGATACGAGGAGTTAATATTTTTTTTCCTTCATAATTATAGCCCCGCTTTGAAAAAGTGGGGCTATATTGGATTTGCCATGTCCTTCTGTCATTCCGTGATTCCGTTAATTTGTGTTGGCTCCATAACTTTGTATCTGCTTAACATATTTTCATGAAACTTCACACAAATGTTAAACACCATAAGACAATGTGCAGAGCGAAGGAATTATAACTGTGGATTGCCTACTTTTGGAGTTATTGCCCTTTGAACATTTTCCGTAATTCCGTAATTCCGTGATTCCGTTAATTTGTGTTGGCTCCATAACTTTGTATCTGCTTAACATATTTTCATGAAACTTCACACAAATGTTAAACACCATAAGACAATGTGCAGAGCGAAGGAATTATAACTGTGGATTGCCTACTTTTGGAGTTATTGCCCTTTGAACATTTTCCGTAATTCCGTAATTCCGTGATTCCGTTAATTTGTGTTGGCTCCATAACTTTGTATCTGCTTAACATATTTTCATGAAACTTCACACAAATGTTAAACACCATAAGACAATGTGCAGAGCGAAGGAATTATAACTGTGGATTGCCTACTTTTGGAGTTATTGCCCTTTGAACATTTTCCGTAATTCCGTGATTCCGTTAATTTGTGTTGGCTCCATAACTTTGTATCTGCTTAACATATTTTAATGAAACTTCACACAAATGTTAAACACCATAAGACAATGTGCAGAGCGAAGGAATTATAACTGTGGATTGCCTACTTTTGGAGTTATTGCCCTTTGAACATTGAAAAGTGGCAATTTTAATTGTGTCCGCTTCATAACTCGAAAACCGTTTGAGATATTTTTAGGAAACTTCACACAAATGTTAAGCACTATGAGACGATGTGCAGAGCGCAGGAACCATAACTCTGCATTGCTTATTTTTGGAGTTATTGCCCTTTGAACATTGAAAAATGGCAATTTTAACAGTGTCCGCTTCATAACTCGAAAACCGTTTGAGATAATTTCATGAAACTTCACACAAATGTTAAGCACTATGAGACAATGTGCAGAGCGCAAGAACCATAACTCTGGTTTTCGTATTTTCTGTGTGTCTGTCTGTGTCTGTTAACAATTTTCGTGTCCGCTCCATAACTTTAAAACCCATTCACATATTTTCATGAAACTTCACACAAACATTAAACACCATGAGATGGTGTGCAGAGTGCAGGAACCATAACTCTGGATTGCCTAATTTTTTAGTTATTTCCCTTTGAATATTGAAAAATATCAATTTTAGCCGTCTTTGCTCGATAACTCAAAAACCGTTTGAGATAATTTTATGAAACTTCACACAAATGTAAAGCACCATATTACGTGTGCAGAGCGCAGGAACCCAAACTCTGGATTGTCTACTTTTTCAGTTATAGGCTTTTGAATATTAAAAAATGGCAATTTTAACTATGTCCGCTCCATAACCGTTTCTGATATTTTCATGAAACTTCAAATAAATGAAAAGCACCTTGAGATGATGTGCAGAGTGCAGGAACCATAACTCTGGTTTGCCTACTTTAGGAGTTATTGCCCTTTGAACATTTAAAAAGGCAATTTTGACTGTGTCGGCTCCATAACTCACAAACCATTTGAGATATTTTCATGACACTTCACACAAGTGTAAAGCACCATGAGACAATGTGCAGAGCGCAGGAACCCTGACTCTGATTTGCCTACTTTAGGAGTTATTACCCTTTGAACATTGAAAAATGGAAGATGAAATTTAGTATAAACATGGACATTCTGGTAATGTATCATGCTCATTGAAATGAGGGACAAGGGCTCACAACTCTTAGAGTTTTTCCAGATAATGTAAAATTTTCAACAGTTATTTCTTGTTCATAACTGTTTTCTCTGCAGCTTAAATAACTTTCTTCTCTGACAGCGCTGAAGCGGGGCTATAGTCAGATCCTCTGACAGCTCTAGTTTTAATATGAAAAGCCTTCAAAATAGACAGGTAACTTTAACTGCCGAGTTCCTACGGAAATCGATATTCAACTCGGTAATTTCCGGCGAATGAAGGAAAAAGTTCAACATGGGTGAGAGCTCGACAGCAAGAAACCACTGAAATGCTGGAGGAAAAGAAAACCAAAAGTTAGACTCCGATTGGCCCAACCAGAGACAGAACATCAGGCACCAGCCAACATTACTCCTTTTTTTATTCTCAGTAAGCCTTTACTTTTGAACCGTCATAGAATCTGAAGCCTGACCCACCGGCGAGCAATTAAAGAGGGAAGCAAAATTTTCAACCGTGATTGTGTTAAAGACACATTTTTTTCCTTATATAAAAGGGGTGGCCTGTGTAATGATCTTCAATAAACATGTCCTTCGGACCATAGTGCACATCAAAGGCTTGTCTTATCTAAGTGATTATGAGGTGATTATGAGCAGATTTCTTGTTTAATAGGGGGCTCAATAAGGGTACTTGAGTGATAGTATATTTTACTGAGATTGTTTCCAACAACATATTGTTTAAATAACTTCTTTTTTATTTAAGAAATAGATCAGCTCTAGCTGTGATTTGTTGTGTAATAAATCACAGTTTGGAGGTCAGTTGTAAAGTAGACAAATCACAAGCGCGTAGCGCGCGTGATTTGTCTACTTACAACTGACCGACGAACTGTGATTTATTACACAACAAATCACTGGCTAGAGCTGATCTATTTCGATTCTAACACGCTGAAAATCGGCAATAATGTTGTTGTTTCCTTCAAAATCTCACAAATTTTCGCCATTGTTAGAAGAAATCCCGCTAAAATTATCGACTGAAACACATGCATTTATATCCTTTTCTAACGTTTTCGATGCGAGAAAATGGCGTTACACCGTCTAACGTCAAGTAAATCGACTAGTGACGTCATAAATTTGCAGTTTTAATGACGTCACACGTCACGCTCTTCCGAGCTGTGATTTGTTGCAGAATAAAACACAGTTATTTTGCATTGCCTATATAGGCACGCTGTGTTAGAATTTAAAATAAAGTAAAGAAAAATACTGATATCCATTGTTTCCTTCACTCAAAAGTGCAAAGAAGTAAACAAACAAGGTAAATGAATTGATTAACCTCAAAATTTAATCAATCAATTTACCTTTATTTATTTAGTATATTTATTTATTTTTTTATTATGTATTTATTTTATTTTGGTTGAAAGTATGTGATACACAAATCATATAATGTCTAAAACATGAGCAATTTATAGTTTCAGTCAAGATGGAACTATAAAATGTTCTTTGTTTAAGACACAATCATATCAGAAAAGAGAGAAAAGAAACGATTTTTTTTTTAAGATTTTATTTTTCACCTTTTTCAAGTTTAAAACTAAAATAAAAAACACAATTAAATTTATTTTTCTTATTGATATTACAAACATAGGTTGTAGGTGCTCGTTAGAGCCGCCTCATTGAGGCGGTTTAAACGAGTACCCACAACCTATGACTCAATGAGACGATTCTAACGAGCATCCGCAACATATGACTTGGAGCAGAAATAAGGAAAATAATATATACCCCCTTAAACCCCCATTTTCTCTATAGAAAGTGGGGTTTAGGGGATGTTCGTTTTTCCTCAAAACATATTGTGTGTCCTCGTTAGAACCGCCTCATGGAAGCATTCTAACGAGCAGTCACACTGTAAAAACAAATTGTGGGTACTCGTCTGAACCGCTTCGCCGAGGTGGTTCTAATGAGTACCCACAATATATATGTTTAGAGCAGAAATAATAAAGTTATCAGATTTTTATCTGAAAAAAAAATCATTTTTGGTGGAAAAAATTTACCAATATATTTGAATTGGCATTTTCTGTATAAATAATGGTTACTAAATATAAATTCGGAAAAAAGTGCTGTTGTTTCTTCCATGCAAATCAAAACTAGAGAAAGCGACCTGTCGGTCACGTATACCCCCGGCCAGTGCCACCCTCTGATATATCTTTCGAGCTTGTATGTAACATGAATGAAGAAGTGTAGAAGCTAGAAGAATCTATAATGTGCTTATAAAATCTAAACCAAACATAATCTTTCTAAATGGTCAAGGGAGTGAGAGCATCAAGTTACTGAAGGGGTGGGGGCATCAATGTTACTGAAGCAGCAGGGTGGGGTATGCATCAATGAAATCTTTGAACTGGTATGCAACATTGATGCAAGTATCAATTGAATTTGTCTTAGAGTTTAGAACATTATGTAACAGGCATCTATAAACTTTGTCATAAAAATTTAACCAAATGTAAACTTTTAAGTCCATGACCCTGAGGTCTAGGTCATTGTGGGTGGAGAAGCGACATGCATCTCAAAATCTTTGAACTGGTATGCAACATTGATGCAAGTATCAACTGAATTTGCCTTAAGAGTTTAGAACATACAGGCATCTATAAACTTTGTCATAAAACTTTAACCAAACGTAAAATTTCTAAGTCTGTGACCTTGACCTCAAGGTCATTGTGGGGGGTGGTACATGCATCAATGAAATCTTTAGACCAGTATGTAACTTCAGTGTAAGTATCAACTAAATCTATCAAAGGGTTCAGAAGATACAACCTCTTAGAAACTTTAACGCAAAACTTTAACCAAGATGTTAAATTTCTAAGTCTGTGACCTTGACCTCAAGGTCACTTTGGGGGGTGGGACATGCATCAATGAAATCTTTAGACCAGTATGTAACTTCAGTGTAAGTATCAACTAAATCTATCACAGGGTTCAGAAGATACAAACTCTTAGAAACTTTAACGCAAAACTTTAACCAAAATGTTAACGGACGGACGGACGGAAGGACGGACGCACGGACGGACGGCAGGACGAAAACTATATACCCCCATAGCATACTTCGTATGCCGGGGGTATAATAAGGACTTAGGTGTAAATGAATAGATGTCATTTGTCAAAGTCATATCCCTAGGTAATTTATTACCCTCTCTTGGTCCCCTACCTGTATGACAGCCTGAATACCCCAAGTGTATTTCATCTCATTGCTGGATTCTTCAATAAACGGTCATTAGGATGTTATGTAATCGAAAAATGTGTCTTTAACTACCATGCATGCAGTCTGTCGTATAATATTTATGTTGTACCCATTCTTTTTATATCGAAGACTGATTTTACGAAATTGGGTGCTGAAGTCATTGCAAGTATATATTTTTCTGATTTTATATTTTAAGTCACCATAAAATTTGAGTTCAGATAGACCTTGTTGCAGAAGCGATTTAAGTCCCAACATTGAATCTTGAAATTAAATCGGAATGACGTATTATACACTTTTGAAAAGGCTTCGCGTAGTTTATGATACCGATAACCTTGATTAAGTCTACGGGACTGAAAGGGTTACGACTTGTGCACAAAAAACCGAAATGAATTTATCAGGTTCTTGAGCCAAGGGACTTTTGTTGGTCTGTGGAAAATGGTATTAAGTAAATCAAAGAAAAAAACACTCAGCCATTCAAGACAAACACATACATACACATTCGGACGCCTTCGCTTGTAAATGGATGTTCCGTGGTAAAAATATGCTCCATGCTATGTGCAAACACAGGCCCTATCATATTTGAATCTCCGGCCCCCGCCCATCGGGACTTGAAGAAATAGACGGGCTGCATGATGCTTCTACGCAGAGCTGAAACCGACCCGCACACGAGTACTGGTAAACCACTTAGAGGATCTAAGCATGCCCAGGCAATGCGGTGCGAGTCGGACCGTCTATGCTTATAAACCCAATTGGTTTCATTTGGCGGCAGGGCTTGAGATGTCATTTCATCTCAATGTCGGGTAAAAGTCCCACAAAATTGAGAGCAACGTCTCCAAAATGACCTTAACACTGTTGACGCGGACGTTAAACCTAAAATCAAACAAACATAATGGAGTCTCAACAATTGTGCTGAGAACTTGACTATGGTTTAGGTGGCTATTCACAGTTTTGCCGTGTTGGCCGGGGCCAAAAATCTTAATATAAAGCGGTAGGCCTCCTGAGTGGCCTGTAAAATTTTGTTTCCTTCTAGTATTCAAGAAACTTATTCACTTTCTGGGTGCAAAGGTTTTGAATAGTAGAAAAATAATCTTTTTGGCACCTCAGAAGTGTCCACAGGCTTTGCATGTCAGAAATACGAACTTGTGCCTGAATTACGGCAGTCCACTGTTTACATGTGCTATTCAGAGTGCTTCCATTGAAAGACGATTATCTCAAAAAGTAAACGGCTGGCAGGGTATCACTAACCATTTGAAGAGTTCACCTGTAAGTCCTCTAAATAACCATATGTACATTGAGGGCCATGGTTGCTCCAGTACTTGGGTAAAGGCCTCCAAATTTGCAGCATTTTGAAGAAAAATTGTACTCCAAAACAGTGGGTGGGGTAAAATTTCATTTCTTGTCACATTGTTCCAAGAGTCTGAAGTATCCCAGAAATGGCTTTAAAATGTCTTTAAACATTAATACAGCCCATTTGAATATAAGGGGTACACATATGTGCATTAAACTGACTGATTTTTATCTTTGTTTTGGTGACGGATGTGCTGCGGCTCGGAAGTCTCCAGAAACTGGAGTGCTACCTTACCGGAAAGATGTACCCTCACGTATTATCTGCTTATCTGTGTCGGTATAGCAGAGTCCTTATATAAAGGGCGATGCGATTTTGATCTTGAAATGCAGCATCTTTTAACCTACGGGAGATCATTAGTACTGAGCCGTGGACAAATAACTCTATAAAAGGTAAATTTCCAATATTCGGACAAACTGAAGACCATTCAAATGTGGTCTTATAAGAGCTTTAAAAGCTAATTATGGGCGAAATTGTTATCTATACTGGTAGGAACAATATCTAATACTCTAGAATACGAGTCGTATTTACTGAAAAAAAGGTGATTAGATTTTGCAAAAGCAATTTTCAGCAAATGTATAAGCATATTAGGGCCCCGCCAAGCGAATTTGTATCTTCGAGCATTCCGTCATGACAAATTTTAACTGCGCATGCCCTGCCATTCAGAGGGGCCAGGGATCTGGCTTTCTGTCTGAAGGTTCCTATTGATTCACTGCTTGTATGAGCGAGCAGCGAAGGTTCTGGCGAGACTGCGCGGATGCGCAGGCTCGCCTGAACCTTCGCTGCTCGCATAGGCGATAAGTACCAAAATCGCTTGACGGGGCATATTTGTCAAACTGAATAATCAAAAGTCTTACGGTATATTAAATATGTGTTAACCAAATGAACAACGGGGCACGGGCTGACAACTTAGGTGGCAAAAAGATTAACGTCACTTGCGTTAAAAACTACAATTACTGTACCACTTTATAAGATTATTTCCGGTTGCAGCGTGAGTGCACCGTGGATGCTACAGTTTCATACCTGAACAACCAAAAAGTTAACATGGGTAGCCCGGGTACTCGGGACTTAGTTGAAATTTTCTAAAAGTGCTTCTGATTTCCGGTAAACTAGGCGGTTACAATATTAAAGCATTTTAGTTGAAAAAAAAATGATAACTTTCCAACTATGAAGACACGTGTCACAAAGATGGCTTAAAAATGCTTTAGAGAAAAAGCCGAGTAATTTTATCTGACTGAGCATACGCTGTAGACAAGGTAATTAGTGTCCGTCAGCAATTCATTTGAATCAGTAGCGAAGTTGACTTCGTTGCCACCCAAAGACAGCTGTCGAATAATGCACATGTCAATGCCAATCATGTAGCAGACAATACTGGTACCATTAAAGACTTTCGTTTCATCGCTCGTAATTAAATGGTATTCGAAATTCGCCTTCTATAAATGATTTTAATTCTTAGCAAGAGCCTGCAGTATTATGTCCGCAACGAATAGGGAGTGAACTAATATCTTGGTGTGGAACCTGTTAGCGTCAGCATCAGAGTCGGCAATTGAATTTCTTGTTTCGAGCACACACCTATATAATTTTGACCCCCTTGAACCCCACTTTTATATAGTAAAACTGGGGTTTGCAGGGGTAAACCTTATTTTTCTTATTTCTGCTCTAAAATATAGAGTGTGGGTACTCGTTAGAAACGCCTCGATGTGGGTACTCGTTAGAACCGCCTCATCGAGGCGGTTCTAACGAGTACCCACAATCTATATTTTGAGCAGAAATAAGAAAAATATCACAATTTTTCCACTCAAAATTTTCGTTTTTTCGACGATAAAATTAACTATGTATTTATATAGGCGTGTTTTCGTAATGTTGTTTCAAGCACTACATCAAGAACTAATGGGTGACTTTGCCAAACCTGCATAAACTTAACAAAGGGGGGTTTGAGTCTGCTATTTTCGCTTATTTGCTGTTTTCCTTGGTTCCAAATGATCTAACTTTTCAGAACTTATTTGATGACTGTTACATAATTTGCAAAGTCCTGCAGTTCTATTTCGGGCCTCCGTGGTCTAGTGGTCAAGAGCGCTGACTCTTAATCATTAGGTTTCTCACCGCTGTGGGTTCGAGCCTCGCTCACATGTGAGACACCAAGTTCTGCAACGGAAGGTCAGGTAGTTTTTCTCCGGGTACTCCGTTTTTCGCCCACCTCTGATTAACGATCGGCTCGATATGAGTGAAATAATCTTGAAAGGGCCGTAAAACCAAAAAAAAAAAAAAACCTGCAGTTCAAAAGATTTTAATATTTTGAGCAGTATCTCTACATTACAGGCACAATAAGGGGTATTGCCATGGCAGATAGAATTGTGCTATTGACTTTTCATAAAGATTTTTATTATGAATGTTCATACCTATGGGGTGCCATTTTACTATTTAATACAATTTCGAGATATCTAAAATTCTAATCTATAAATCAAATTATAAATATCTATAAATCAAAATATAGATAATATTATATATAATTAACATCATTGATACATATAATAATCAATGTTTTTGAAATCATAAAATGTAAGCAATGATATGTAATATATATTTTTTGATATCAGTAAATTTGTTTTATTATATCCACTATTCCGTTGCATGTAAGACATCTAAAAATACAATTATGGGTATTAATTAAAAGGCTGAATTATAGATTTCACAATTTTCAATAATGATTTGTTTGATTTAAGGTTTAACGCCTCCATCAATATCTCCAATATTTGATATCTATATATCGAATAATAGATATCTATAATCGGAATTATAAATATCCATCAACATATTATGTATTTCATATAATATCTTTATTAAAGATTTCTAATAATATTTATTGATATCCTATATTTTTATTATAGATATCATTAATTTTATTTATAGATATCTTGAAATTCGATTAAATAGTAAAACGGCACCTCATACATACCCACCGAAGTTTATATTTACGCCAGTGGATGGATTCTACTTACACTTGGTAAAACGAATTATTCTGAGTGTTTGCATTGCTAATACAGTTTTTGTGGTGTTGGTCAAAGTTTCAAAATCAATGCAGAACCTGAAGTGTAAGGTCCCATTCCACATGCAATACATGGATTCTCGTGGGACTTGGTGTATCATCATATGGAGTGTCTCATATAGACAGTGTTTTGATGACCTTGGACCAAAATCTAAGGTCACTGTGCTTACTAGAGCGCTCAGAAAACGTTTTGGAGAATGTTTAGATAATCCATGCAATCCATCCATGGATTAGTACCAAGCAGACTTAGGTCCAATTGGCCAAAACTAGTTAGTCTGGCACAGAAATCTTGAAACCTTCACAAGTTTCAGGTCTATGGAATATTTTACTGCCAAATTATTACCTTTAGATATAACATATTTGATCTCACTTTAAGGAATGTTTGGCAGCCATACATTTCTCAAATTTCAGCTCTGTGATGTATCTTTTGCTTCCAAAGGAATACCTTTAACAGAATATATTTAGGAGGAATTTGATTTCAGACATTGTTATGAAACTATGCACAGAAGAAGCTTTTCAATGTACTTGTTGGTTGTTCCTGATGAAACTTGTTATAAAGTATTTTGATAATGTTGTCCCTGTTATAAAGGGCACTACGAGCTCGTATATAACTTAGAAAATTCGGACTTTCTCCTGATTGCTTGGGTTTCTAACCCCTGATTTCTCTGAAAACTGTTCTCAGACTACTTGAGCATACTTTCCGAAGAATTCCCAAAGTCAAACGTCAAGGGCTCGAGATAACTTGGGGACCGTAAACTTTGTTCGAGATAGGGGTAGTTCGAACTCCAGGCCGTGAGTCATTATGAGAATGACTTACAAATATCTTTTAGAATTTCTATATTATAATGGAAAGTTGTGTGTATTCATTAGAATCGCCTCATTCCATTTCAAGATAAAAAAAAAACTCCATAGATTATGCAAAATATCTGGGGCTACTGTATGGTTTCTCTAGGGATTCCAGAACGAGTTCGAATTAGCACTGGCAAACGACAAATCCGTGTTCGAGTTAGATTGTTAATTTCGCCCTTGGCGTACACAATGTCAACGCCTTGCTTACACATTCGGTCGCGATTATTGTCGATGCCTTACCTAGGTTGTGATATTCGTGGTCAATTGGAGATTGATCGCCATGTCATACGATTACCCGAAATCTTATGATGCTGCTGCATAGCCAGTCGTGAGGTCGTACTCGAATCGTTAGTAAATCGAAAGTTAACCGTAAAACTGCCACGATTAAGCCTGAGTTAAGTAGGATAAAGGCCTCATCGGGGATGTTTTGGCTACGATGAATCGAAGGTATTTCTACATCGCACATTGTATCTTCTACAGACTGTTGAAGTCACATTGTCTTTGAGGTGTGCGTAAATAAAGGTAAGCAATCGGAACAGAAACGCATGATAATGAGTTTAATCATATTTTAATGCATATAAACCGTGCAATGAGGTTGGGCCACAAGTTCTCACAACATTGTGTTTGAGGTGTGCGTAAATAAAGGTTAGCAATCGGAACAGAAACGCATGATAATGATACGAGTACAGTATAATAATCGGATTCCTAAGCGATGCTCAAAGAGTGCATGACCAGGTCACATGCGATTCACGTGCAAGGCACGTGGTATCAACGCCGACGATAAGCGGATAAATCGTGTTATTGTCACATGAGCATCATGAGGAAAATAAACAAAGAAAAAAGCATACGGGACTCGGACGAATAGTCAGACAGACACAAAATGGTATCACTTTTGGATAGGATCGAGCCTCGGGAACACATCGGGAGAGCCAACCGACTGAGGCGCTTCTGTAATGCGACCATGAATTTAGAATCTGCTTTGACTTACAAACCGTACTGAAAGTTCCATGATGAGCCCTGACTGTTTAGAGTTCAAATCTGTTGTGACCCTTTCCGACCTACCACGACCAAATCGTGACAATGTTCGTACGGAAAGTAATCTAATGAATTTCTTTAACCCGTAACCCGTTCTTTAACCCGTATATACCTGACCGCAGATCAGGCTCTACACAGGTTATTTAAAGTACAAGAACAAAACAAAGCTGAAAACCTGGAAATGGATCTGTCCAGAACTAAGACAGGGAAAATTCTATATGTCATATTATGAGATCGTGTTGTACATGTAGGCGCTAGAAAGAACGTCATAATAGATACCATTACGAAAACACGCCTATATCAATACATTGTAAATTTTAACGCGCAAAACCGAAAATTTTCAGATAAAAAATTGCAATATTTTTCTTATCTCTACTCGAAAAATAGATTGTGCGTACTCGTTAGAACCGCCTCATCGAGGCGGTTCTAACGAGTACCCACAATCTATATTTTTGAGCAGAAATAAGAAAAAAATGTTTACCCCTCTAAACCCCAGTTTTACAATATAAAAGTTGGGTTCAAGGGGGTCGAAGTTATATAGGTAGGTTTTCGTGATGCGCCATAGGTTTTGTTGTTAGGACATGACCACGAATTTATACGCATTATAATGGTACTACTTGACGTTTAAAATACGAAAATACTGATCTTTTACGAAGGAATAGTAAACAAGTACACCTAAGCATCGTTTATATAAAAAGCAAGATCTGTCCAGGAAAATGGAGCTCGCAATCTTTATCTGAAAAAAAAATGTCATTCCTTGGCCCATGTGTCTTCCGGCATGTGCAAATCAGACTGTGCATGCGCTCACTCAGTCTATACCTAAACTAAGGTTAAGTTTATCCATGCAGCGACCAAACAAGACTTATAAGACAGTGCGGATGCTGACCTGAATCTTCGCTTAGCGCCGTGATCGTAAGAAATATTTTCGCTAAATCCGAGGCCCATGCGAGCACACGTATGTTTATCGTTCCTAAAATCCAACTTTAGTTTGGTCAAAACCGAAAAGTCATAAAACTGTTTTATGTAAATTAAAGAACTAAAACTGCAATATGTGCATCACGATATAAAGCAAATTGGACTGTGAAAACATTTTATTATCTCAAACGTCGGACATAACTGTCACTCTGTGTCGTATCATCTTTACCTAAATGTCTATAATTTCAATTATTTGAAAATAAAGGTGTTCAAAAAGCATACTTTTCCTATCTTTCTAAAATTTCATTGCAGAACTTTAGACTTCAAGTCGACAAAAAATAACCGCGTCTAGAGAAAACCTGTTTCTGTCATGTGCGAACAACTAAGGTGCTGATCAGCCTGCGCGCATGCGCGCCGCCTGATCAACACCTTGGTGTTCGCTGCTTGGATTATACAACGCCTCTTGTTTCTATATCTCTATAAGATTTCGAGGCTGTTGCTAATGCGTGGACCTGTATCTTACCTGGTTAAAAACCCGAACCCAAAAGGCAGGTTTTCTCGCGTCGGGGCTCAGATCATTATAACAACACCATTTTGTGTTTTTCATGTTTTTACTAGTTTTGCCAAATAAAGCTGATTCAGCTTATATGCGTTTTTTTTTTTTTTTTTTTTTGTTTTTTTTTTTTACATGCGACTATAATCTTTTAATGTGAAAAGGACACCTTAACCAATATAGGTCTAGTGCCCAATAAAAGAGGAATTTACAGTGAAGACAACTATCAACCGCTGAAGAAGCCATGGCTGATTCGGGTTTACACCGTCTGCTTAATGAATAGAAATTTTATTCAAACTTCCATAAGGCTACAAACCCCACACGGATACAAGCATCTACGGCACTTGATGGCATATGGCAACGTTTTGTACCAAGAGCATATTACAGCTTATGTGCTACTTGCCTCACCCAATACATAGACAAGCTATTTGGTGGATGACTATCTACAGCGCCTGATTCACGGTGCCAAGCTGTTGGGATAAACAACATAAATATGAATAAAATTTCTTTCAGACGAGGTTTGATTATGCCCCCAACTTCGAAGAAGTTGTGGGGGCATATTGCTTTTGCCATGTTCGTCCGTCCTTCCTTCCTTCCGTCCGTCCCACTTTTTATACCCCGCCACACGATAGTGGCGGGGTATTATGTTATACCATCCGGTGTCTGTCCGTCCGTCCGTCCGTCTGTCCGCACCAACAAATGTATAGTTAGGTGGCTATGTAGATGGACAGAATCAATGTAAGTCTATGGGATTTATTCCGTTAGACACCGAAAATACTTCTTTTCTGTGGCTAAAAGTAGCCACTTAAGTGTCAATCCTGCCAAAAATAGCCACATAAGTATACATCCGTGAGAACGTCCGTCCGTCCGCACTTCGTTTCCGATCGATAACTTGAGTATTTTTTCACGGATTTTGTTCAAATTTTGCATACATATTGGTATCGGGGATGAGTGGTTTGGGATTGTAAATGGGCAAAATCCGTTAATTTTTAGCAGAGTTATTGCCCTTTTCAGTATCTAATTCCCTTACTATATGGAATATCTGGATGAAACTTCACAGATATATAGAGGACTAAACGGTTCATATTGTGGCCAAGGACTGCTACTCTGGCTGTTCCAGTTCTTGAGTTATCTGCCCTTGACGTATTTAAAAAATGCATTTTAGACTGTAGTTCGTTTATCATTTACAATATCTTGCCGAAACTTCATAGATATGTACTAGATGAATTTTTATATACTGTGGCAAAGGAACATGACTCTGGCTTTCCCAGCGATTGAGTTATCTGCCTTTGAAATATCTGAAAAATGGTTTTTTGGCCTCTAGTTCCCTTACTATATGGAATATCTCGATGAAACTTCACAGATATATAGAGGACTTAATGGTTCATATCGTGACCAAGGACCGCTACTCTGGCTATACCAGTTCTTGAGTTATCTGCCCTTGAAGTATTTAAATGCATTTTAGACTGTAGTTCCTTTATTATTTACAATATCTTGCTGAAACTTCATAGATATGTAGTAGATTAAATGTTACATACTGTGGCAAAGGAACATGACTCTGGCTTTCCCAGCAATTGGGTTATCTGCCCTTGAAATATATAAAAAAGGGATTTTGGCCTATAGTTCATTTATTATTTGAAATATATGGATAAAACTTCTACACCCTCTGCTGTCTGTCTGTCTGTCCATCCATTTGTATGTCTGTTCATCTGTCTGTCTGTCCCTTTTCAGTATCTGAAAAATAGTTTTTGGCCTCTAGTTCCCTTACTATATGAAATATTTGGATTAAACTTTACAGATATATAGAGGACTAAAGGGTACATATTGTGACCAAGGACCATATAGAGGAGTAAAGGGTACATATTGTGGCCAAGGACCACTTCTCTGGTTACTGCATAGCATAACTTTTGAACCGTGCATGCTAGAATTTTGAAATTTCATATATGGATTCCTTATGAAAAAATAATTGACACGGTTTGTTGTCTCATCAGGATTATGCCCCTTTCTCAAGTTATGCCCCTTTGCAAAAAATGTTAAAAATTCTTGTAAGCAAGCTAGCAAGATATCTCACAAACCATTATAGCTATTGTGCTGAAACTTTACATACTGATTTGGGATGATGAGAAGATGAACTGATTAACTTTTTTTTAAAAAAAATGCATGTTTATACTTGAGTTATGGCCATCTGAAACTTCGGGCGTCTTTAGCTTGCATCACGTGAACAAGTCCGTAAAATGAACACCCCATACACCCCACTTTGTATAGAGAAAACTGGGGTTTACGTGGGTAAACATTATTTTTCTTATTTTTACTCCAAGACATTGGTTGTTGGTACTCGTTAGAACCGCCTCAATGAGGTGGTTCTAACGAGTACCCACAAGCTATGTTTGCAGTATAAATAAGAAAAATATCATGGATTTTCATCAGAAAAGTATCCATTTTGGAGATGTGAGAAAATGCACTATATCGCAAGGGTGTTTTATCGTAGTGTAAGCAAGATATCATATTTGAGCTTTACAGACTGATTCGGGATGATGAGTAGATGAACTGATTAACTTTTGAAAAAAAAATCCGATTTTTTTTCTTTCAAACGGCCCTTTGGAACTATGGGTATTTTAAGCTTGTAAGCAAGATATCTCAAAAACCATTACAGCTATTGCCCTGAAACTTTACAGACTGATTGGGGACGATGAGAAAATGAACTGATCAACTTTTTGGAAAAAAAATCAGAATATTTTTTTTCTTGTTTTGTTTGGAGTTTAACGTTCTTGTGAAGAAAGATCCGTTGTTCTAAGCCTCGTTAACTTAACGTGCTCGTAAGTGGTTTTTAACTGTTCTAGCAAGTACAATATTCCAAAGTTTGGTATTTTGCTTAAAAAATGTGAGTAGCTAACGCAAAAGCTAAACACACTTTTTTCTTCTCAAAAATATTAGTATATTTGTCATATTACACGACCAAAAGATTCGTGAACTTGCGACGTCGTTAGTTTTGAACAACTAGTCCCTATTTGTTAATGATAAGGAAGAACCACTATCCAAAAAAGGGACTTTGTTGGAGTTGGTGTACAGAGAGATAGTAAGTATATACAGGAATGGGTGCTCATTAAGCATATTCAACAGTCGCTCGATCTAGAGGTTATAAAGCACACAGATTCCTAGAAGCCACATGGGATACTTTAGGAAGACACACACGCATAGTTCGATTCCAGGTAGAAAACGATAGATGATTTTGATAACCATGGAAATTACTTTCGTTGCACGATCCGTCGAAAGCAACGGAATTCTTTGCAGATTCTCACACTGATAGAACTTTATGCTGTCAGATTGATCTTCATAATATTGAAAATCAAAATTCTTCTGCAAAGTGGAAAGCCAGTCGACGTTATACTTCGCAACACCCTAAAACATAGATTCAAGGCAACATACCCACATGAGTCCCGACAAGCGAAAATGTGTCATTGGACATGCGCCCACAGCGAAGACTCTGATCAGACTGCGCATGCGCAGTCTGATCAGAGTCTTCGCTGTGTGATATATGGTTGCCCAGAGTCTTTGCTGCATGCTATATGGTTGCCCAGCGTCTTCGCTGTGTGCTATATGGTTGCTCTAAGTCTTCGCTGTGTGCTATATGGTTGCCAAAAGACTTCGCTGTGTGCTATATTGTTGCCCAGAGATTTCGATGTGTGCTATATGGTTGCCCAGAGTCTTCGCTGTGTGCTATATGGTTGCCCAGTGTCTTCGCTGTGTGCTATATGGTTGCCCAGAGTATTCGCTGTGTGCTGTATTGTTGCCCAGAGTCTTCGCTGTGTGCTATATGGTTGCCCAGAGTATTCGCTGTGTGCTGTATTGTTGCCCAGAGTCTTCGCTGTGTGCTATATGGTTGCCCAGAGACTTCGATGTGTGCTATATTGTTGCCCAGAGTCTGCTGTGTGCTATATGGTTGCCCAGAGTCTTCGATGTGTGTTATATGGTTGCCCAGAGTCTTCTCTGTGTGCTATATGGTTGCCAAGAGTCTTCGCTGTGTGCTGTATTGTTGCCCAGAGTCTTCGCTGTGTGCGATATGGTTGCCCAGAGTCTTCGCTGTGTGCTGTATGGTTGCCCAGAGACTTCGCTGTGTGCTATATGGTTGCCCAGAGTCTTCGCTGTGTGCGATATGGTTGCCCAGAGTCTTCGATGTGTGCCGTATGGTTGCCCAGAGTATTCGCTGTGTGCTATATGGTTTCCCAGAGTCTTCACTGTGTGCTAAATGGTTGCCCAGAGTCTTCGCTGTGTGCTATATGGTTGCCCAGAGTCTTCGCTGTGTGCTATATGGTTGCCCAGAGTCTTCGCTGTGTGCTACATGGTTTCCCAGAGTCTTCACTGTGTGCTAAATGGTTGCCCAGAGTCTTCGCTGTGTGCTATATAGTTGCCCTGAGTCTTCGCTGTGTGCTACAAGGGATGGTCGAAAAGAATTGCTTATTGTCCTCTAGCTGTTTATCCACGTGGGACACAATCAAAACCAATATACATACTAGTATAGGCCTATTCAATATCTACACAATGGTGTATAAATGTACATGTTAGACTAAGTGTAAGACATAAAATTTGCCATCTGAATACACGCAGTCATTGACCGCTGCAGTGAAAATGATTGGTAGAAGCGTCGACTAAAACGATAAAAATACGGGCTTACATCAAAGCTTGCTCAAAACTTTGTTGTTCTTTGAAGAAGCTGATGACTGAAATTTCTACTGCTTTTGGGCATTCTTGTGTGTCTTATGACACAGTTCGGCGGTAGAAAAAGAAATTTGAGTCGGGTGTAGAGTCCATAAAAATGCACCGAAATCAGGTAAGCCAAAATCTGCTTCTCGTAAAGAAATCGTTTCCAAAATAAAGGAAATCATTGACGGAGATGCCTGATTTACAGTTCGTGATATTGCACGAAAGGTAGGCATATCACTATCAACGGTTCACCTTATTTTGAAGAAGCATTTGAAATAAAAATAAAAAATGAGTCCCTTTAAGAGCAATGAAAACATTCATAAGAAAGAAGATGGGCCATACTACGTAGTTTCGGCTAATAAAGCCTCATCAGTGACCCTGTAATGATCCGGCAAAGAAAGCCAGAGGAAACATACTGCAATTTTGCAAATTTCGAATAGGCAGTCGATACAAAGACTGATATAAATCAAATTGGGGTCCAAAAATTAAAAACCTGTCTAGAATATGAGTCTAAACCAATAATTTATTTCTGATTTCTCAGAATATTCACGCTGATCTCAAAGGACCAAAAGTAAAATATAAACTACACTATGGTTGATGTACGGGGAGACGTTTTACGGCCGCCACATGGCACAACACCAGCTGCAGTGAAGGCAAATAAAAATAAAAAATGAGTCCCTTTAAGAGCACTGAAAACATTCATAAGAAAGAAGATGGGTCATACTACGTAGTTTCGGCTAATAAAGCCTCATCAGTGAAAGTCAGAAAGATTTCGGCTGGATGGGTGCCACATCTCTTGACTGACGAGCAAAAGAGGCAATGGGTTAAAGTTGCCAAAACGCTGCTTCAAATGTTTCCAAAATATGACAAAAAGCAGTTTGCCAATGTCGTCACAGGTGATGAAACCTAGGTCCATTATTTTGAGCCCGTCAGAAAGGTTAGCAATAAGATCTGGACCACTAAACACAGCAAACGCCCAATAATTTGCCAAACGTTCTTTGAGTACAAAGAAGGTTTTGTATGCAATCTTCTTCTCTGGTGAAGGAGTCGCAATAAAAGTACCGGTGTAAAAGGGCAAAATCATCACCGGAAAATACCTCAAAGACGTAGTACTGAAGAAACTGAAAAGGTATTGTCAGAAACGACGCCGTGCCACTGGTTCTAAACATGTCCGTCTTCTACATGGCAATGCAACCACTCATACCTCCGCATAGTTACGGCGTTTTTGAAGAAAGAAAAAGTAACTGTTTTTGCCTCGACCCACGTATTCCCCAGACCTTGCCCCATGTGATTTCTTTTTTCCCTCGAAATTAAGGTCATTCCTTGCTGGGCGAAAATACCGGCCCCGACAGGCACTTGGATCTGCCATTCATAAATACCTTATTACTGTGCCCAAATCAGCGTACCGTGACGCCTTCAAGAAGTGGATATATCGGCTGAAACTTTGCATTTCTAGCCATGGGGAGTACTTCGAGGGCATGAAATGAGCACTTTTGGGCTTACTTGAAATTTGAAGTCTCCAGATAGAAAAAAGCAATTCTTTTCGAACATCCCTCTTATATGGTATTCGCTGTGTGCAATATGGTTGCCCAGAGTCTTCGCTGTGTGCAATATGGTTAAAAGAGACTTCGCTGTGTGCTATATGGTTGCCCAGAGTCTTCGCAGTGTGTTGTATGGTTGCCCAGAGTCTTCGCTGTGTGCAATATGGTTAACCAGTCTTCGCTGTGTGCTATATGGTTGCCCAGAGTCTTCGCTGTGTGCTATAAGGTTGCCCAGAGTCTTCGCTGTGTGCTATATGGTTGCCCAGAGTCTTCGCTGTGTGCTATATGGTTGCCCATAGTCTTCGCTGTGTGCTATATGGTTGCCCAGAGTTTTCGCTGTGTGCGATATGGTTGCCCAGTTTCTTCGCTGTGTGCAATATGGTTAACCAGTCTTCGCTGTGTGCTATATGGTTGCCCAGAGTCTTCGCAGTGTGTTATATGGTTGCCCAGAGTCTTCGCTGTGTGCAATATGGTTAACCAGTCTTCGCTGTGTGCTATATGGTTGCCCAGAGTCTTCGCAGTGTGTTGTATGGTTGCCCAGAGTCTTCGCTTTGGGCTATATGGTTGCCCAGAGTCTTCGCTGTGTGCGATATGGTTGCCCAGAGTCTTCGCTGTGTGCTATTTGGTTGCCAAGAGTCTTCGCTGTGTGCTTTATGGTTGCCCAGAGTCTTCGCTGTGTGCTATATGGTTGCCCAGAGTCTTCGCTTTGTGCTATATGGTTTCCCAGAGACTTCGCTGTGTGCTATATGGTTGCCCAGAGTCTTCGCTGTGTGCGATATGGTTGCCCAGAGTCTTCGCTGTGTGCTATATGGTTGCCAAGAGTCTTCGCTGTGTGCTTTATGGTTGCCCAGAGTCTTCGCTGTGTGCTATATGGTTGCCCAGAGTCTTCGCTGTGTGTTATATGGTTGTCCAGAGTCTTCGCTGTGTGCTATATGGTTGCTCATAGTCTTAGGTGTGTGCTATATGGTTGCCCAGAGTCTTCGCTGTGTGCTATATGGTTGCCCAGAATCTTCGCTGTGTGCTATTTTGTTGCCCAGAGTCTTAGCTGTGTGCTATATGGCTACCCAGCCATCGCTGTGTGCTACATGGTTGCCCAGAGTCTTCGCTGTGTGTTATATGGTTGCCCAGAGTCTTCGCTGTGTGCTATATGGTTGCCCATAGTCTTCGCTGTGTGCTATATGGTTGCCCATAGTCTTCGCTGTGTGCTATATGGTTGCCCAGAGTCTTCGCTGGGTGCTACATGGTTGCCCGTTGATTCGAAATATTTCGTGCAGACAGGAAATGGAAATCTGTATAATGTCTAAATGTTGCTTTGAGTCTTCCCTGATCGCACATTTTCTGTCGACGCGGCATATATCTGGTGATTATCACAACTTATCAAATACATCATCAGTTACACGATGGCCATCTCCCAGTTGTCTCATTAATATCTCACTATGGGCAAGAACAGGAAACCAAAGTTTGTGTTCCTGGTGATTCTGCAAACGACAGTTGGTGATTCTGCAAAGAACAATTGGAAATTCTACAAAGAACGGTCGTTGATTCTGCAAAGAACATCGGGAGAGTCTGCAAACACTACTCTGTGATTCTGCAAAGAACAGTCAGTGAAGCCAGTGATTGCAGCATCTTAGAGGGCAATGGAAAACGGGGAAAAGTGGTCAGAGATCGTAATGAAGTCATCCAAGATGCCTCATTTTCTTAATATATTCTAGTTGTAACAGTCCAGTCGCCAGATAGTACTACAACTATTGCACAGGAAAAGAACCAAATACGGAGCAAGTTCTATCCCACTGGATTTTTGTAAATATGTATTTAAATGTCATATTTGTGTTGAATAAAAATGTTTAAACCAAAGATGCAAAGGGTTGTCGGCGACTTTGCAAAGATCGGATGGTGGTTTAGCAAAGAACAGCAGGTCATTCTGCAAAGAACAGTGGGTGATTCTGCAAAGAACAAGTGGCGATTTTTCAAAGAACAGTTGGTAATTCTGCAAAGAACCGCCGGTGAGTCTGGAAAGAATAGTTGGCAATTATGCAAAGAACAGTTGGACATTTTGTAAAGAACAGTTTGCGATTCTGCAAAGAACGGTTGTGATTCTGAAAATAACAGTCAGTGCAAAAAGCATCCGATGATACTGCAAAGAACAGCTTGTAATTCTGCAAAGAATGGTCGAAAATTCTGACAGCACAGTTGGAGATTCTGCAAAGAGCTGTCCGTGATTTAGCAAAGAACAGTTAGTAATTCGATATTCCTCAAAGAGCAGGTGGTGATTCTCTAACAACAGTTGTGGAATTCGCAAAGAACCGTTGGTGATTCTGCAAAGAACAGCTGGTGATTCTGTTAAGACGAATTGGTCACTCAGACAATAATTCTGAAAAAAAAAAAAAAAACAGTGATGCTGCAAAACAGTAATTCTGCAAAGAACAGTCGATGGCTCTGCAAATGACAATTGGCGGTTCTGCAAAGAACAGATGATCATACTGCAAAGAACACTTGGTGATTTTGCAATGAACCGACGCGATTCAGCAAACAGTACAAAGAGCAGTTGGTGATTCAGCAAAGGACAGTCGGTGATTCTGCCAAAACAAAATAACAAAAATATAATAAAATAAAAATTAAAAACGTCGATCCTGCATAGAACAGGTGGTGATTCTGCAAAGAACAATTTGTGATATTTCAAAGAACAGTCGGTGAATCTGCAAAGAACTGTTGGATATTCTGCATAAACAGTTGGATATCTTGCAGAGAACAGTCTGTGATTCTCAAAAGAACAGTTGGAGATTCTGCAAAGAACAGTCTGTAATTCTGCAAAGAACAGTTGGTGATTCCGCAGAGAACAACCGGTCATTCGACAAAGAAAATTTGATGATTCTGTAAAGAACAGTCGGAGTTTCTGCAAAGTATAGCCCGTGATTCTGCAAAGGTCTGCAGTGTTTGCTATAAGTACAAGAATATAAAGGTGGAACGAAAAACTTCCCGTTTAGGACCATTTTCCCAGTATACAATCAGGCAATCGACCCAGCAAACATTGCAGTTATATGCGTACATAAGTACATAACAAATAAGTGATTAATAAGAACTATAATATATATATATATATATATACTCAAGCACTTTGAAAACGCAACATTATATTTTTTAAATATTTTTGAAATGGCCCAATCCAAAATCATATTAGCAGATATATGCTTCCATACACCATAAATAAAATCATATGAGGTGGTCAGATCGATAAAATATCGGTCGACTACACGTGATATCGTAGCACGTGCACACCGAGATATGACCTTGTTTATATGGTCAATTCCGCATGTACAACCGATATCTTTCATTCAATCTCTTCAAAAGTTGTCTTCAAATCGGTTTTTGGTTGAAATTTGGATCAATTTACAAAACTGAGCATGCCAAGGCTAAATAACGAAAATCGGAATCGGATTTTAGGCCTTTTGGACGCTGGCATTTCACAGAAGGACATTGCTCGGCGTTTTAATGTTGACAGAACCACAATATATCGTCTCGTTCAACGTGTCAGGTTAACAGGATCTGTTAATGACCGCCCCAGGCCTGGGCAAGTGCGCGTGACGTCAAGACGTCAGGATAATTACATCCGTCAACTCCACCTACGGCATCGTTTCCAGACGGCCGCGCAAACAGCTTCCGTCGTCATTGGCAACTGAGGGCGACGTATTCATCGTATGACAGTGTCCCGACGACTTAAGGAATTTGGTGTTCGTTGCCGGCGTCCGTACCACGGACCAATACTTACACGACGTCATCGTCAGCTTCGCATGAACTTTGCACTTAATCACCAGAGACGTGTCAACTGGCACGACGTCGTCTTCAGCGATGAGTCCAGGTTCAATTTGTACCAAACCGACGGGCGGGTACGCGTTTATCGACGTGACGGAGAAAGGTTTGCTGATAACTGCGTTGTTGAAAGAGACCGGTTTGGAGGCGGTGGTGTCATGGTCTGGGACGCCATCAATTACAATTTTCGCTCGCGTTTATTGATAATTCATGGAAATCTCAACGCCAGACGTTACGTCGATGAGATTCTTCGGCCAAAGCTTGTTCCATTGTTGCGACGTCAACGTAACCCCATGTTATTTCAGCACGATAACGCCCGCCCGCACACGGCAAGGTTGACGCAGGACTTTTTACGTCAAGAAGGCATCAATGTTCTCCCTTGGCCGTCGAAATCACCCGATCTGAATTGTATCGAACACCTTTGGGACGAATTGGGACGTCGTGTACACGGACGTCAAAACGCGCCACAGACTGTGAGGCAGCTCGCGATAGCCCTTCAGCAAGAGTTGGATAACATCCCCCGACGTACTGTGCGACGTTTGTGTTGTTCAATGCGGTCCAGGTTACGTGAATGCTCTCAGCGCGCAGGTGGGCATACCCGATATTGATGTGGCTGGGGATTTGACTGACACATGGTGTGTTTGCCGCAGTGTAGACTGCTAATGTGAAGGGACAGCTCTAATGTGATTGTGGCAAACGAAAGTCATTTGATGAATATTGTTTGTGATGAAATTCGTTTTTTGAAAAAATTGGTGAGTTAAAAAATATTTACATTTTCCTTATGGTGTTGCGTTTTCAAAGTGCTCGAGTATATATATATTTGTTACGGTGGGGAAAAGCTTCCACGGTTTACAATTTGTCCTTTCTAATGAAGTGTAGCAGGTTTTTAGAGCTAAGAAAATGTCTGACATTGTTTCCCTTCACTACATAAATCACTGCGATGCACATAATTGGTTATGTGCCAAAACTACGTCGTATAAAATTGTCCGATCAAACGTCGTGAAAGTTTCAGGCATATAGTATGATGTGTGACCCCCGTCGCCAGAAAACCTGTCATTTGGAGTTACGACCAGATAAGATACAAACCGGACTGCATGCCTTCACAAACTTGCAACAGTTTTGGAATTTTACTTTAAGTACGGAAACTAGAGGCTCTGTATGCATTACGAAAACACGCCTATACTAATACATTGTAACATTTATTGCCGAAAAAATGAAAATTTTGAGATGAAAAAATGTGATATTTTTCTTATTTCTGCTCAAAATATAGATTGTGGGTACTCGTTAGAACCGCCTCATTGAGGCGGTTCTTACGAGTACCCACAATCTATATTTTAGAGCAGAAATAAGAAAAATAAGGTTTACCCCTGCAAACCTCAGTTTTACTATATAAAAGTGGGGTTTTAGGGGGTCAAAATTATATGGGCGTGTTTTCGTGATGGTCCAAACAGCGAACATCAGCAAGTATGTCGGCACCTGAGCTGTTCGCAAACGACAAGCGTACTGGCGATCCATCGTTGATTTTCATAATACCTGTCATTGTAAAATGACATCCAGGAGAAAAATCTTCAGCGACACTATTGTTTACTCGACCCTATATTATTGACTAGAATCTGGTAAATGCAGATTCAGGTGTTATAGCTCTTACGATTTTGTCCTGCCTTCGTACCCTGCAAATAAAACTTCATTTATTTGCGTTAAGTTCCTTTTACAAGCACTGGAATCTTATAAATGACTTAGTATATTGAATAAAGATATGGCTCAGTCTGGACTATTTTCTGTCGGAGTCCCGTTAAATTTGAGTACCCTGCCCATAGGCTGGTCTGGCTGTGAGGCTAAAAGTCACAAACAGTTCATGTTCAAGCGGTCACAACGGGAAAACGATATGGTCACCAATAGACTGTTGTCGTTTCTGTAGGTCATTGTTTTCATATTTTTGCTGTAAGATAGGGCATGTGTCATATAAGGACAAAAGAAACCTCTCAGAATGTCAGGGTGGGAACTGGTTGTCTGGAAAATGTGTTTAGTAATGTTCTGAGGCCAGTTGTTGAAAAGTAACGATGTCGTTAATACTTTAATCAGTTGAAATATCAAATAAACTAATAATTTGCTGAAACATATGAGTAGCTTTTGCATATGAAAAGCTGCTCATATTGTTTTCAGCACAACTGTATTGAATATGGTACTTGCCATGCAGCAAAGCTAACACTTGTACCAATACCGATCTCGTTATCCCATCTTGTACCAGAAACCCCAAGACGGGTACCCTGGCAAACAGGACGCGGCGTCTGATCAGGACCTCCACTGTTTGCCAAAAGTTCAGTAATTTTTCAAATAACTTTTGATGAAAACACAATCTGACACCCCTAAATTTTATAATGGACACCTGCTATTCACAAGGAGAAAGATTCCATTTGGTATAAAAAGCGTTAAGCTTACAATACTTTGAAAAACTGGCCCTGGAGTAGAATCAGTAACGAAATAAAAACATTGAAAACAATTATAACATTGACAGCATTTGGTGTATATGAACAGAAGCAGTCAGCATGTTGCTTTAGGAACGACAAATTGTCTATGGAAGGGTATGCATGATATATTCTTGCCACTAGGATAGTTTCGCAAAAAAACAAAAAACATTCTTTCGTTATTTTAGCTTTTACTTAATAAGAAATGAAGAAAGGGAAAGAAGAAAAAATTGGAATTTTCACATGTTTTTTAGATTAAAAACTACCTTTTGATAGAGGAGAGCGTTTTTTTTTGTTTGTTTGTTTGTTTGTTTGTTTGTTTTATTTTTTTGGTTTGTTTGTTTGTTTTATGGCCCTTTCGATATTATGTCACTTATTTCGAGCCTATCGTTAAGTAGAGGTGGGCGAAACCCGGAGTGCCCGGACAAAATCCCCAACCTTCTGTTGCAGAATTTGGCGTCTACCATGAGGCCCGAACGTGGCTCGAACCACAGCGGTAAGAGCCCTAATGATTAAGGATCAGCGTTCTTACCCATTAGGCCACGGAGGCCAAAGAGGAGAGCTGTTACTTTAGTTAGTATTGTAATTGGCACCTTTGAGTTACCTCAGTTTTCGCTATATAATACGATATTAACAATGGTATACTTCATTTGTCCTACGTTTGCTCCAACCAGTGTTGGTTAATTCAGTGTGGCTACTCACTTGAACCACCCCATCCAGCGCAGAGAGGAGATTCTAATTAGTAACTAGAACATTATCAAGAAAAGTATTGTATTTCTTTTGCCTGAAATAAGGCCTCTCATAAAACATGAATCATCACGAAAACACGCCTATATAATTTTGACCCCCTTGAACCCCATTTTATATAGTAAAACTGGGGTTTCCGGCGGTATACCTTATTTACTTATTGCTCCTCTAAAATATAGATTGTGGGTATTCGTTAGAACCGCCTCGATGAGGCGGTTCTAACGAGTGCCCACAATCTATATTTTGAGCAGAAACAAGAAAAATATCACAATTTTTCATCTTAAAATTTTCATTTTTTTCGGCGATAAAGGTGGCAATGTTTTTGTATAGGCGTGTATGCGTAATTACAGCATTAACGTTATGCGAACATTGTATTATCCTGTGTATTTTACCAGTAAGTTTGCCCTTTCAACCCTGACCACCAACACAGATACCTACGCAAAGAGTGTAGATCTTGATGTGTAAACTCATACCGAGCCGTCTCATCAAGAACTGTACTGTTTAACATTCTGCTAAGGATGTGGACTATTGGCAGCATTGGGGTTGTCTAAATTCAAAGATGAAAGGACCCATTTCAGAGACTCAGGGATGGAAATGTAAAATCAGTGGCACTAATCGATAGTAATGTCTTTAAGTTTTTTTTTCCTTTTTTATTTTCATTTTTTAATTCTTCTGCCATATAGCCTGGATTTAGCTGAAATCCATTACTTAGTTCCTATGATTACCGTTATTTACCTAAATACTAGGAGATTGATTGATTGTGGTTGAGTTTAGCGACACGGGAAAACTGTCGGTGACCCAGAGAAAGGAAGAAAAGAGATAGAAGAAGAGATAGTAGGACACATCTATGCAATACATAACTGGAGCAATTTGCCGGTTTCGCCGTGATCTAACTGGTGGTTTTCTTCTGCCTCAAACCTGATTCATGATTTTATTCATTGACTAGCCTGTTTTGTTCGGAGATCATCCGTATTAACACTGAATAATCATGTTTTCAGTTGTGTCAGTTAATAAAATTGTCATTAATCAAGTAATTCCGTATTGTCCCAGTTACAGGTCATCGATCTGCTGTATTGGCCTCGGCCTTCGGCCTCGAGCCAATACAGCAGACCTCGGACCTGTAACTGGGCCAATACGAAATGACTTGATTAATAACATTGTAGTATTAATCTATACATGATCGTTTTACTGTGCATTTTATTATGACTCGGAAGCCTCCATGCGGATCATCTTGTTTTTCGTATTATGTTTGATACTGCACTGGGATTGAGGGCGGGGGTTGACATTTCATAAACTCCGGAGTTGAAGTAACCCCTCCACCCAGTATTCCAGTATTTGAGCCCCGCCAAGCGAATTTGGGTCTTCGAGCATTCCGTCATGAGAAACGTTAACTGCGCATGCCCAGCCATTCAGAGGGGCCAGGGATATGGCTTTCTGTCTGAAGGTTCCTCTTGATTCACTGCTTGTATGAGCGAGCAGCGAAGGTTCTGGCGAGACTGCGCGGATGTGCAGGCTCTCCTGAACCTTCGCTGCTCGCATAGGCGATAAGTACCAAAATCGCTTGACGGGGCCCATTTATACTACTGATTGTTCCAAGGCGGTCGTTCTTTTGGCAGCGTCTTCTTTGTTAATTGGCTTTGTGTCGTTGGTTCATGTTTCGTCAGATGTTTTTGTGTGAACCTTCATGTAGCTTACTTCCTTGGGTGACTTGAGATGACTGGGTTCTTTGATTGGGGCCTTTCCTGGGTGACTTTTCCTTACTTGTTTTCAGAATGAAGACTGAAGACCTGAAGTTCTACTGAAATAGGAAGTATTCTCTCCTGTCTTCTGAGGCAACAATTTTGGAAGGTCTTCAGAATCTTCCAAATATCCGGTGGAAGACTCGGAACAGAAAAGCTCACCTGATTGGATACAACCATATTGGAAGTGATTATAAAAATTATATGATGTTTTAATATGACTGCTGACCTTCTATCGTGCAGTGGGATATTTTCATTTAAATTTTGCACTGTTCATTTTCTGCAATAATGGGGGGGGGGGCAAAAACAAGATTGCCTTCGCATCTGAGATACACTAGGCTCGATTTGAAAGCCAATCTTCCATCTTCTGTTTACCTTCTGTCTGTGACCGACACTCTTCTGTTTCCAGAAGAGATAAATCAAACAGGCCAGTCAGTAATTTCTAACGTCAGTGTCCAAATACGGATTTCCTGGGCTCATTAACACCGAATCAATTGTGTATCGGTTTAAGGGGAATGGATACACCGTCATTGGCGGCAACGTTTTGTCTCCCGTGCCAATAGGGTCTACCTGAAGAGCAAACACTTTCCTTGTGAGTAGACCCTTTTATCTACATGAAAGCAAGCATGATGTCAAAAACGTTGTCCGCCTTTGCAAAATGCGAGAAAATATGCACGCTTGGGGTCATTTTATGTCGTCTCCCAGAGAAAGGGAGAAAAAAGGTGCACGTAAAATGGAAAGTAGAAGAGATGAAAAATAAAGAGACAAATGAATGAATGAAGAAACAGAAAATGTTCACTGCTACAAGATGGAAGGTCTATCCCAACTGTAAGCCAACTTCAGGACGAAAGAACCGTTTATCGAGAGCATCGTGTCTCTATATTTAGTGTAGTGTTGGTAAGCAGAAAAGATCAGTAAGCAGCATGTATGCTTTTTAAAATGATCTGCATGTGCATTATCTGATTAGTTGTAACTGACGTTGCTGTCAAAATCAGTTTCCAGAAAATTGAATAATTATAATCTATAGGCTGCTGCCCATTTTGAACTAAATAAACCTTTATCACTATATATAGCAGTTTCCATTTCGATATTTATGTTTGTCAGGTCGAGTTCTCTTTAAAAGTTTATTTGGAATATGGCTGATTTTTTTTTTTTTTTTGCAAACAGCGAAGGCATTGATCAGACGTCGCAGATGGGATGGGTCTGCACTGTTTGGCGGTGTCCTGTTTTGGGGTATCCTGTATGAAATGGGCTAAAACTGATTTCAGACTGCTTCTTAAGGGTTTAAGGGTATAAACAATTAAAATACAGAGAAGCTGGTCGTATGTCCACCATGGTGCCTTATCCGTGTCCTCTATAATCAGTTCGAAGAAAAAATTAAAACACACAGTATATACATGTACATCACATTATAAGGCTATCTGCAGCACTATCACACATGCCGCACTTGGAACACAAATTCGACTATGTCATTTGACTCCTACAGTGTCATAGTGTGTGCTAACAAATGTACACCTATCAGAGCATAGAACAATTCTGTACATGCAATATTGACCACGCAGCTAATTTTGCTGCTGTGGCAGATATGGTCAAACAAGATGAAGACTCACGTGGAAAGAAATTGCTGATAACGTTGACAATTCATAAACTTAGAAAGTTTGGTGCACGATGGGTCCTGCATCTCTAGACCAAAGAACAAAAAGACATTCCGTGTAAAAATAGCGAACATCTTTTTTAAAAAGTACAACAATTTTGACAAACGTAGAATTTCGGAGCTGTTTAGAGGTGATGAAACGTGGGTCTATTATTCTGAGCCACAGAGACGCGTCAACAACAAGCAGTCAAGCAAGGCCGATCATTGTCAAAAGAAATAAAAGCGCGGCCAAAGATTTGTATGTGCGTAGTACCCCGTTTATAAGAATGGTGTGTTGTCAAAAGTAATGGCACACTATGAAAAACGTAGTCCTGCAACCGGCTTAAGAGGTATGTGTCTTATCCATGACAACGCACCTGTTCACAAGTGTATTCTTGCTAAGACATCTTGAAAGAGTTAAAGGTAGTTCAGCTCCCTCATCCACCTTATTCGCTAGACCCGAGTCCGTACATAATTTTCCTGTTTCCTTTGCTAAAGAAAAACCTTTCTGATCGTCGGTATGAATCCCGAAGAACACTTGGTAATGCAATTTACCTTGACTTCAGGGTATACCTAAAAGGGCCTACGTCTCTGCCTTTACAGAACAGATATCAAGACTTACAAAATGTGTTACCGTCAAGGGCGAATAAGTCGAAAGGTAGAAGCAAACAAAATGTGAATGGGATTAATAACGCGTCCTGTAGATCCCCGATCATCATCATCATCAACGAATTTTTTATTAACGTGCAGGTACAGTGGCGACGTCCACAAAAGTGGGCCCCCTTCCAGGTAGCTGGCTTGCTGCACGCATGGCAGATCTTACACCAGATCTCCAGGCTTGTCTATCATGAGGAGCCATAGCAGAGAGCTTCCATTCTCTGCAATCTATCTCTGTAAGCTGGTTCCAGGTCATCATGAGCCTTCCAGGACCCCGCTTTGCACCTACCTGTATGTCACAGGCAGTCTTGACTGCACCGTTGGAGCGTTCCAAATGTCCATACCAGCGGAGTCTTCTCTCTTTCAGGATGATGTCCAGGTCCTCAATGCCAAGACGCTCAAGTAACTCATTGGACCTGATGGTGACAGCGTCCTGTGGCTTGACATTGTAGGTCTGTCTGACCATTGCCCTGTCATTCCGCTGAAGACGTTGGAGGTTTGGCTTTGTCAATGGCCATGTCTCACTGGCATGGAGCATTGCGCTCCGCACACAAGAGCTGTTCACACGGCCACATGTCTTGAACGAGAGGTGGCGGGAAGAGAGAACTGGTAGCAACTCCATAAATTTCTTCCAAGCTGTTTTCACACGTGGTGTGGCTGAAAGGTCGCAACCACCCGCTGCTGAGAGCATATCATCTGGGTAGCAAAAGGACGCTACAACCTCCAACTTGTCGGATCCGACTTGCACTTCCCTCTGTGGTCTGCCATCGAAGGGTCGCGCAGTTCCTTAGCACCCTGTACACCTGTAATCAGGGTCCTCTATCAAGCGCTTGACCCACTGCATTTCTTGTGCACCCAGAACTTGCAGCCATTACAAAAGATACTGTTGCTGCCCACTCCAGTGCGACATACAGCGCATGGGAACTGGCCTGCACTCTGCAAATCTGAACCACATATCATGATCTTTGTCTTTCCTGCATTCACTCTCAGCCCTTTCGCCTCCATTGCGTCTTTCCAAGTTAACAGCCTCCTGACACATTCATCAAGGGATTCAGCTATGATGACAAGGTCATCACCATACAGGTCCTCCCAGGGCACTCCCGAGCGGAACTCGTATGACAAGGTTTCGAGCACAATGAGGAAAAGCAGTGGGCTGAGAACAGAGCCTTGATGAACACCCACCTTCACTTCCAATTCTTCACTGTAACCATCACCAACACGGACACGGCTCTAGATCATGAGCATACATCCCTTGGACCAGTCGCACAATCCACTCGTCCACACTAAGTGTTATTAGTGCCAACCACATGACTTTCCGAGGCACTTCAACAGGTCTACAAACGCCATGTAGTGTCTCCTGTTGGCCGCCAGATACTTCTCTTGCAGCTGCCGTACAACAAAAAAATTGCGTCTGTTGTGCCTCTTCCTGGGACGAAGCCAAACTGGGAATCGTCGATGGACACCAACTGCCTAATGAGGCCATCCACAATCTTTTCCAGGACTTTCATGACCTGTTCTGTCAGCTTGAGACCACGGTAATTGCTCCGTTGCATCGCCCTTGCCCTTGTAGAGACAGACAATGAAACTCTGTTCCCAGTCAGAGGGTACCTTTCCATCACGGATGATTGCAGCTGCAAGGTCACGGATCATCGTGGCACCCGCATTACCTGCAGCTCTTATCATCTCCACCACTATGCCAGAAGGGCCGGTGTTTTGCCCGTCTTCATCTGAGAGATAGCCTGCCTTCTTAACCATATCGATATTGATTGGTATGGGCTGCCCTTCCACTGGTGGTTCATCAAACAGGTGGTCTGGATCCCAGTCAAACTCAACATTGTGTAGCCTTTGGTAGTGTTCTAACCAGGCCCTCTGATTTGAGTCTTCACTCATTGACATTCTTTACTGGTTTGTCACCTAAAACATTGGCATTCTCTCTTCTCATCTGGTTAGCAAGGCTGTATACTTCTGAGGACTTAGGGTCAATATTCTTGTAGATCTCCTTCTCAGCTTCTTGGCAAGCATGGTGCACCGCACGTCAGGCTATGCGTTTGGCAACATTTAATGAACGCCCTCGTACTTGCATGTCCTTTTTGTGAACTTGACTGAGATGCTGTTTTTACAGCCGAAAACACGTAAAAAATCATCGACTTTGATACTCTGCATGTTATGGTACTGGTGTATGCTACATCAAAGCACCATTTTTTTCTATTTTGCATTTTTGTGTCGGAATTAGGCCTGGGATGTTTTATTTATGATTTTATAATCTTGGAGCTTGAGCGTTTTAATGCTTTTAAATGATTTTCTAATTTATGATGTCAAAATGATTGTTGAGAAAATGAGTTTCGTCTTGATTTTCTCGCAACTCTTTCAACCCTGAAAAATGGTGCATATTCCTACGCAAACAGTGTGGCTCAAGATGAGATGTCTCATAGCGAGGCTGCCGCCGAATCAGAATTTACATTGTTTACCACACCGTTATGTATTATATTAGAAATACCTTTTTTAAGGAATGGTTCATTCCTAATCAGAAGGTAGAAAAGTTTTCTTCAGAAACTCAAGGGTAAAACGGCCAAGTCTGAAAGAATACTTTAAACCATATATGCCCAGCCTCGCAGAAATGGAACATTTGCAGACATAGTAGACCAAGAGTTATGCGGCGTCGGACCTAAGGTCTACGTCGCTTGCGTAAAGTGCGGGCATTTCTTTTCGAAAACTAACTTCACACAAAACAAACCTGTTACCCGTAATATTGATTAAGTGCTGGTCTCAAGCAAATAGATGGAATGTTATGTGCGTCCTATATGGGTAAGAATAATGCGTTTATGGCAGCTGCACATGCAAATGGATTCAGTTCTGTTCGTGTCTTGTTCGATTACGCTTTGTAAAGTTCTGAATCCATTACGAAAACATGCCTATACCAATACATTGTAACCTTTATGGCCGAAAAAATGAAAATGTTATGATAAAAAAGTGTGATTTTTTTCTTATTTCTGCTCAAAATATAGATTGTGGGCACTCGTTAGAACCGCCTCATCGAGGCGGTTCTAACGAGTACCCACACTCTACATTTTAGAGCAGAAATAAGAAAAATAAGGTATACCCCCGGAAACCCCAGTTTTACCATATAAAAGTGGGGTCCAAGGGGGTCAAAATTGTATAGGCGTGTTTTCGTGATGATGTTAATTTTTATGTTGCATATTCATTTGAACGAAAGTTAATAAAACTGCAGTAGCCTCGTTGCTATTGTATATGTGATTTTAATTGGCCAATAAAAATGGACATACGGCTGACGCACTATTTTGTCGAAAAATATCTTATTTGCAAACAGTTAAGACCGTGATCAGACGGCGCATTATGCGACGTCAGATCCGGGTCTGCACTGCTGCATATTCTCCCTTAATGATTTGCATCACGAAAACACGCCTATATAATTATGACCCGCTTGAACCCCACTTGAACCCCCACCCACCCACCACCCACTTTTACGGGGTGGGTGGTGAGTGGGTGGGGTTAACCTTATTTTGTTATTTCTGGTCAAAAATAGATTTTGGGTACTTGTTAGATTCGCCTCAATGTGGCGATTCTAACGTGTAACCACAATCTATATTTTGAGTAGAAATAAGAAAAATATCACAATTTCTTATCTTCTAAATTTTCTTCGGTGGTATTTACGGCGTATTTTCGAATTGCAGGTAGGAATGGGTAAAACACGAATCCGGTTTGCAGTGTGTCTGATAAGATATGCAGCTGTTAAAGCAATTAGGAGTGCACAATGTTGTAATTTAATCAAATGGAAGCGTTCACTCCAGTGAAATCAACTGTAAACGCCAAACGTAAAAGATCAAAGAATTGCTAGGCATATTATGCAAGTTTTACACATGTCTGTCTTATTAAACAAACAAATCCTAGAGGTATTCATAGCACGTGAAACAGATCAAGACAAATAAGCTGCAAATCACGAAAACATGTCTGCATAATTATGATCCCCTTAAACCCCACTTTTATATACGAACTGGGGTTTACAGGGGTAAACCTTATTTTCCTTAGTTCTGCTCCAAAATATAGATTGTGGGTACTCGTTAGAGCCGCCACAATGTGGCGGTTCTAACGAGTATCCACAAGCTCCAAAATATAGATTGTGGGTACTCGTTAGAGCCGCCACAATGTGGCGGTTCTAACGAGTATCCACAATCTATATTTTGAGCAAAAATACGAAAAATATCACAATTTTTCATCCTTAACTTTTAATTTTTTCGGCGATAAAATTTGCAATGTATTTGAATAGGCGTGTTTTCGTAACGGGCAAGTAAAAACGAAGTCTTCGCGTATCTGCGCCTAATGAAGACTCGGATCAGGCTGCGCATTCGAGAGAAAGAAGGCTTTTCGCATGAGGATCTTCGCTGTGACTTTTCATTATAGTGGTGTTAATTTATATTCACGTTTCTCTCCCTTTGATATCTTGGGTGGGAGGTGTGCGGTAATTGTGTCCATTCCCGATCATTGCCGTTACTTCTATTTTTCATTGACACCAAGCCTCCTTCATACTGTCAGAATTTTGTTGTATTGTGAATATGAAGTGAGGTTTTACGTCCCCGTCAAAACTATTTAAGTCATTTTGGAGACGCTGCTACCGATTTTGTTGGACTTTTGAAGAAATGACTTCTCAAGCGCTACCGCTCAAAGAAATCGCTAGGGTTTAAGGAGCGGTCCGACTGCCACCGCTTTCGTGGTCATGTTTAGAACTCAAGTTCGGTCGGTTTCAGCCCCGCGCGGAGACCCCCGGGGCTTGAAGAAATAAATGGGCTGTATGATGCTTCCACGCAAAGTTGAATCCGACCGCACACCAAGTACTGGTAAACCGATTAGAGGATCTAAGCCTGCCCAGGCAAAGCGGTGCGAGTCGAACCGTCCATGCTTATAAACCCTATTGGTGTCATTGGGTGACAGGGCTTGAGATGTTATTTCGTCTCAATGTCGGGTAAAAGTCCCACAAAATTGGAAGCAACGTCTCCAAAATTACCTATATAGAGTTGACGGGGACGTTAAACATGAAATCAAGCAAAATCAGCTCTGCGCGGAAGCACCATGTAGCCCTGTCTAGTTATCTAAGCCCCGATTGGCGAAAATTGCAAATACCAATGGCGGTGGACAGTACTTCGGACTCTATGACATCTATGACAGCCCCATCCTAAATATTTCAGGAGGGATTAAGTCCGATGTTTTATGTATATCTGATACCAGGGTCCAGTTGTTTAAAGCATCGTTCACTTAACGAGCTCGTTAGAGGTCAACTTGTTAACATTTCCAACAAGGACAATATCAAATGAGCCCCGCCAAGCGAATCTGTGTCTTCGAGCATTCCATCATGACAAATTTTAACTGCGCATGCCCAGCAATTCAGAGGGGCCAGGAGTATGGCTTTCTGTCTGAAGGTTCCTCTTGATTCACTGCTTGTATGAGCGAGCAGCGAAGGTTTTGGCGAGACTGCGCGGATGCGCAGGCTCACCTGAACCTTCGCTTCTCGCATAGGCGATAAGTACCATTTTTTTCTTCTTATTTTCACACAAAACAGGATTTGATATTTTATGCAAATTGTCTCCTATGAAATTAAGACAATTTGCATGAGATGTCAAGTCCTGTTTGGTAGGGGAAAAAACAACAAGAAAAAGTATCAATAATTTGTCGCCAGAGAGCCGTAAAGGTTAAAGCATATAAGTACTGTGTGGAATTGGTGGAATTTGAGTGACAGCTGAAAGACTTTTTTTCTCGATGTAAATTCTAGAGCAGAATATCAATTTCATAGCTCATTAAAGCAGCAGCATGAACTAAACGGTTTCGCCAAACACACCGATGCATATCAGATGAGTTCATAAATTCACCGTTGCTGATACGAAAATAATCGTAGATAGCGCCATCTGAAACATACTTGTGTGTTGCAACACAATTCAAGGTTTCACGGTTCGATACGTTCATCTTGATCTTGAATGTTTGATTTCACATGTATACACATGAAAGTGATTCTGAGAAACCGATTACATAACAGAAACGTCTGTTGTGGTCTTTCATGTTCATTAGTAATGGACAAAAAACGTATACCAGCCGTTCCAATTTTCGATGGAAATACCCTATGACTTTTATAATACATTTCATGGTAGTATCATCTTTAACTGATATTTTCTCCACTATTACTTGTTGTATTTTCATTATCCTTATTACTGTCTACGCGTAGGGTTTAAGTTAAGTGCAAATTCGTCAAAACACAATGGCACACCAAACAAGAATTTCGACACAAGTGACATGTTTATTCATCAAGAAAACATGCCAATATTATTCTGACCCCATTGAACCCCACTTTTATATGGTAAAACTGGGGTTTCTGGGGGTATACCTTATTTTGCTTATTTCTGCTCTAAAATATAGATTGTGGGTACTCGTTAGAACCACCTCAAGCAGGCGGTTCTAACGAGTGTCCACAATCTATATTTTGAGCAGAATAAGAAAAATATCACAATTTTTCATCTTAAAATTTTCCCTGTCCCCGCGATAAAATCTACAATGTATTTGTATAGGCGTGTTTTCGTAATGTTTTGTTAAAGTACAAAGAAACCGTAATCCATATTTAGCATTTTGAATACCTGTAAATTTCACTTGACATAGAAAGTGGGCGCAGTCCTTAGCGGTTGTCAAAAGATCCATATCATTGCAATCACGCCTTCTTCAGAGTAACGCTGAATATTCAAGAATGATTTTAACATATCAGTTGTCTGAACGGGACGAGAATGTTTTTGTTTAGTGTGTCTAATGAATTTTCGTATGTTATATCTTTCTTTCCAGAAGTTTTGAAGGAAATCCCTGATACATTTTAAAGGGCCTATCTTGTTCATGGTTTTCTGAGAAAAAGGGCCATTTCGAGCTGCTTGATAAAAAATATGAATCCATAAAAGCAAACCAGTGCTAAATTCGTCTTGTCATCACGAAAACATGCCTATATAATTTTGACCCCTTGAACCCCACTTTTATAAAATAAAACTGGGGTTTACAGGGGTAAACCTTATTTTTCTTATTTCTGCTCTAAATTATAGATTGTGAGTACTTGTTAGAACCGCCTCGATGAGTACCATTAATCTATATTTTGAGCAGAAATACGAAAAATGTCACAATTATTCATCTTAAAATTTTCGTTTTTTCGGCGGTAAAGTTTACAATGCATTTGTATAGGCGTGTTTTCGTAATGTTTCCAAAAATATCATTGTAATAAATAAACATGCAATTAGCCTGATAACAACTTCAGTTCCAACCTATAATTTGATATTCAGATTATGAAAATACACCAAGTAATGCATCACGAAAGCACGCCTATATAGTTCTGATCCCCTGTAACCCAAATTTTAAACAATGTAAAGTTGGGGTTTACAGGGGTAAACCTTATTTTTCTTATTTCTGCTCTAAAATATAGATTGTGGGTACTCGTTAGAACCACCTCGATGAGGCGGGTTCTAACGTGTACCCTCAATCTACATTTTGAGCAGAAATAAAAAAATATATAACAATTTTTCATCTGAAAATGTCCATTTTCCGGAGGTAAAATTAACAACGTATTTGAATAGGTGTGTTTTTGTAATGATAGTGAAAATGGCAAATAAAGATGACCACTGTCGTAAGTCGAAGTGCATCCTTAAACTGACAGCAAAGCTTATCCCATCCTTTACCATAGAGAATATTTGTTCTTCATGGTTCTCGCCTATTAATAATGTTTCAATTCCAAAAATGCTGTGTACCACTAGGTTAAATCGTCAATGAATATGCGCTTTTTTGGAATAAAAATCATTAAAATTGACAAATCATCTTGTAGTGTATCCTTGGATTAAGCGTTCTTGTGTGTGTGTGTGTGTGTGTGTGTGTGTGTGTGTGTGTGTGTGTGTGTGTGTGAATTCGGGTTTAACGTCGCTTTTAACAATTGTTCAGTCATATCACGACGGTGTCTGGTTGCGACAGGGAACTCAATGCTCACTTTTATAGTGCTGCCTCACTGAAGTATCATGTCCCAGACACATTTCATGATACCATACCCAGTCACATTATCCTGAGACTGGGTCGACCAGTACTAGCTCTACCCCGTAAATCTGAGTACCAAGCGAGGAGCAGCTAGTACCATTTTTAACGACTTTGGTATGTCGCGGCCCGGGATCGAACCCGTGACCTCCCGTTCCTCGGAGCGGACACTCTACCAACTGAGTTATCGGGGCCGGTTGAACCGTTCTTATACTATTTTATAAGGACTACGGTTATGAATCAGGCTATTTACATAATATCGTCAATTTTCGATTACGTAAACGTAATTATTTTTTACATTGACAGCATTCCTCAACGTTATTATTTTCATTTTCTTGCAAGACTTATAACCATATTTCATCAAATTACGTTTTGTTTATTTGAATTTGTTTGGATTGAGGTTTTACGTCCTCGTCAACACTGTATAGCAATAATTATAATTATTATGATAATAATGAAATGACAAGAATACAGCAAAACTTATCAAAACCGATAACCCATTGAAAAATAAAGCAACAAACTTGACGTTTTAAATAGGTTGCTGATTTATCGTGGTAGTGTATGGATAGACTACACCTTGGGATAGTGGTCATCTTTAAATGAACTGCAAAGCGCTATCATATTATATCATTCATCAAATTAAAGCTAAGAAACTGAAGTTTATTATAAGCTATTTTATATGTTGTAAAATAGATTTTTTTTTTCAAGTTAATAACTGAAAAGGCAAAAAAAAAGCTGCCACTGTAAACGACCAATGCCCCCCCCCCCCCCCCGTGGGAGCCAATTTTTAAGTATAAGAGATCGTTTGGTAAACTGGGCCCCTTAACGTGGTTCTAGGGTTATGACCCTTGTAGCACTTGTGATGGTAAATAAGTGTCTGAAGTATCATAAGGCTAGGCCAAATACATCTGAAGTTATGACAAATGTTAAAGTTTTTGTGATTTTTTCATCAATCAAGGGGAGATTATTCGGTCAAAAATGACAATAGAGTTATGACCCTTTGTCAGAATGTAGCACTTGCGATGATGAATAAGTGTGTGAAGTTTCATGAGGCTTGGTCAAACACTTTTGAATTTATGGCCAAGGTTAAAGTTTTTGTTATTTTTTATCAATCAAGGGGAGATAGTTTGATTTAAAATGACAATAGAGTTATGGCCCTTTGTCAGAATGTAGCACCTGCGATAATGAATAAGTATTTGAAGTTTCATGAGGCTAGGTTTTGAAGTTATGGCGAAGGTTAAAGTTTTTGTGACGGACAGACAAACAAACACACAAACAAACAGACAGACAGGCAGATGGACAGACAGACAGACAGACAGACAGGCAGACAGACAGACAGACAGGGCAAAAACTATATCCCCCCCCCCTAATCAAAGATTCTCGTGGGGCGAGGGGCATAAAAACGAGTTTGTACATTTATTGATTCATTGTTTTACCATTTGCTAAAAAAGAGCCGTTATCCGTAGATAGGTAACACGAATATATGCTCTACAGTACTGTGTCACAGATTTATTCTAACCTTGTTCAAAAGAAAGAGATTGACATTTTTATTTTCTGGAACGAAATTAATTGGTCAGTCTGAACAACAGTTTAATTTTATCCCAAATGGAATGAGATATCAAAACTCTGTGACACATTTATCAAGTTGTGACTTCAAAGATTAAATTGACAAAGTTTTCTTTTGAAATGTCAATTCCCTCTAGAAATGTCAATTTCTAAATCACATGAAAAAACAATTGCTCTATCACATGGAATGATAATCCCACCGTAGGGGTAATATCTGTCTTTTAAAAGCAACCGCCAATTCTATATATGAAAATGCAACCCCTAGCTTTCTGGAAGACTCCAGTACTTTTTCTTGTTATCAAGTTATTTACCAACTGAAATTTATCTGTGACTCATTTTCCGGAAGCTTCTTTAAGAAGAGTATACAAGATACTAAAAGCTTTATTAGGTCACCCAGTGGGGAGAAATTGGGAAACAGAAAAATAAATTCTTATGCATAACAATAAACATTCATCAGCTGCCAACAGGTAAATGATTGACAATGATGCTAAATGAGTGCAAAATCACTTAACACCGTGTTACAGACTTGTAAATTTATTAAAAATGAACCTAGGGAGTTTTATGGCTATAAACCAAGGCTGTGCCGGTTTATTTATGGTGTTGTGGCGGTTTATTTATGGTGTTGTTTGTTACTTACTGTGTGTATCACTTGTGTCTTTTTTATTTTGGATGGACATATGGCCATTTTGTGGGAAAGTAACTGTCCTTATGGCCTTCCTTTGTTTAGGTTTCCATTATGGTCTCGTCGCTTAATGTTTGTGTTTCTTTACCTTTGGTGTCTTTGATGGGTGGTGTAAGTTAATTGTATCGATTCCAGATCTTTGTTTTACTTCTACTTTTAATGTTCAATGTCTAATTTGTTCCAACAATCAAAAGGCCTAAGCCTGCTAATTTAAAACAAAAACAAATCTCTGATATTTACAGTTAATAGAAAGTCGGGCTTTTGACATAAGATGTGAAATATAAAAAGGATTTAGAAGATGTAAATTGTGCAAAATCCAGAAAGTTTTAGGGTCTAGTTGTTTCATGTCTGTGCTTCTTTCCCGTTTGTGTCTCTGATTGGAGATGTGGGTTACCGATCATTGCTTTCACTTCTGTTTTGATATCATGGTGTAGTCCATTCTAAATTGAATTGTTTTCATACCAAAAATACAGAAACGCATGTCCAAACCGAACAAATAAGAAAACAAAGTCATCTATATAATATTGATCCCCTAGAACCCCACTTCCATGCAGTAAAACTGGGGTTTGCAGGGGTTAACCTTATTTTGCTTGTTTCTGCTCTAAAATATAGATTGTGGGTACTCGTTAGAACCGCCTCTAACGGGCGCCCACAATCTATATTTTAGAGCAGAAATAAGAAAAATACCACAATTTTTCATCTGATTTTCGTTTTTTTCCGACGGTAAAGTTTACAATGTATTTGTATAGGCGTGTTTTCATGATGCAATTTTAATAGGTTGTTAGTTTATCGGGATTGTGCATATTATTGTTTTGGGGCATTTTGAATGTTCGTTTCTGTTCATGGCATACAGGCATAAATAAGAATAGATGCCCACTAACAGGGACATAGTTTTTGAAAGCGATGCCTCCTCTGAAGGTGTGTTCAGTTCCCTTAGCAATGTATCAAGGCCACCTTTGGGACTGTTTAAAAGTGGTCACTTACTACGGAATACTGGAACAACACAAAGACAATAATAATAGAAGTGGAGGCAATGATCAGGAATCGATAAATCAACCCACAGCTCCCATCAGAGACAACAAAGGGAAAGAAGCACAAACATGAAACAACAGACCTAATGGAAACATCACTAGCGGAAAGCCAAAAAGACAATTACTTTCCCAAGTAAAAGCAAAATAAGTCTAGATTATAGCTGATGTAAATAGCAGTATGTCGGTGTATATTGCGTCATTTCAAGTAATGTGTAAGCACTGGAATAAATGAAAGTAATGGCATTAGTTCATATCAACTTCAGGACCAATCAATCTTATTGCCTGACACTTTTAACGAATTTTCTTCTTCAATGAATATGGAGTAAATCAACCAGAAAACAGAAATAATCAAAGAGAAAATCCAAAAGACATGCATTTGGCTTGTTTGGAAATGTAAGACTTGATCATGTAGTATCCAAGAAAAACGTGATAGCTTGGTGGTAAGTGCACTTGGCGGAAGACAGAGGTCCCATGTTCGATCCCCAGCGACGGCGATAAAATTTCGGTGTGCAAACACGCTCCACTGGAATCATTTGCAGGGATGGGTGCAATAAAGTGTCTCGTCCTTCTGATCGAGACGTCAACTGGAGTCCCCCAACCCTGCCCCCACTTGTGAAAAGAGATTTATCCATGTGCAGTGTGGTTACAGAAACCACACTGCCGTGTAGGCCCATCCTGGTTACAGTGAAAATCGAATACCGCTCAAGCCGGAGCTAGGGGGCGTATGCAACCTTGCAAACTACATTGCTGTATATGAAGAGACTGATGGCGCCTGATGCTCCATCATTGGTCGGGCCCCTCGGAGTCTAACTATTGGTTTTCTTTTGCTCCAGCAATTCTGTTGTTGTATGCTGTCGAGTCCTCAACCTTGTTTCGTCTCTGTAGTTTTTTTATTTGTATGTTCTCGGAGATCTTACACTGATGAGTAAGGAAGCCTTCATGCGGACTAAACAAAATTGGTGTATACCGCGACAGAGGTAAGGGCAAGGATTATGGCCATGTAAAAGCGATTAAAGCCCCCCAGTGGAATTCTTTCCACTGACCCTTCATAGGCGGTTCTTCTGTGGCGGTTTATTTATGTTGTTGTTTGTTACCTACTGTGTGATCACTTGTGTCTTTTTATTTTGGATGGCCATTTTGGCCATTTTGTGGGAAAGTAACTGTCCTTATGGCCTTCCTTTGTTTAGGTTTCTATTATGGTCTGGTCGCTTCATGTTTGTGTTTCTTTCCCTTTGGTGTCTTTGATGGGTAGAGCAAGTTAATTGTATCGATTCCTGATCTTTGTTTTACTTCTACTTTCAATAAAACAGAGTCTCCGATTTTCGTTCTTTTATGTGTTCTTTGTTTCCAAAGGCAACCTTTCAGCTTTTTATTTCGTTCTGTGAACACGGTGTTTGTAATGAACACCTTCGAGTTACATGTATGATCAAATAAGGCCGATCGCAGTAAATGTAGAAAGAAAGACGGTCTACTCAACACATTTGGAATACTTTTCCTGTTCCCCGCTTTATGGATGCTTTTCAATGCAAACTTTTGTTCATTAGGCTTTGTAGTAACTGAGTGGTTACACAAGTGGGTCTGCCTCTCTTGTTGCGGACCATTTGAGACACAACCATGTCACAAAATACAGTATTACCTCCTAAAGTAGCATTTGTAGGTGAAAGTTTGGATATTCACATGTGTATTTGCATTTGACATCATATTAACAAGTCTGTGTAATGAAAACCTTGTACACCCCACTTCAGAAACACGGGGCTTACAAGTGTATACTTATTTTCCCTTTTCTTCTCAAAATAGAAATGAATGCAATGATCAGGAATCGACACAATTACCTCGCACCTCCCATCCAAGACATCAAAGGGAAAGGAACAGGAACATTAATTACATAACTACATGTATAATGGAAACCTCACTGGTGGATAGCCAAAAGGACAATAACTTTCATATAAAATGTCCTAGTTGCTATCCAAAACAACATACATGCAAAGACGAACTATAACAATAATAAACCACAACAGAAGAACCATCTTGGAACGGTCAGTAAAAAAACTTTTTTATTAATGGTTAGCGTCTGTTTATCACCATTAAGAATCTGGAGGGATTGAAGCGACCGTAACCTTCTTAATGGTGAAGTTAAAAAAGCATGCGCTCTCCTTAGCGTTTGCCAAATGATAATAACCACTCTCGCTCTACACTGTTGAAAACAAAACAAAAAAAAATAACCTCTAAAAAGTCACTTAAAATATTTCAAAATTAAAGCCCTTTTTCTACTTTTGGTCCCATGTTTTGGAATAATTGGTAATAGAATGACCTGTGTTGACCTGCTTCCATTTCCTGTCTCTATCCAAGTCATGACTCACCAAAATTACAGGTCACGTTGATCTGTTGAATTAGGATTATTTACTTAGCCAGTAAAAACTAATTAATAGCAATCTCTACAGAAGTTTTACTACTGACCGTCCCATGGTGTTTTTTTTTTTTTTTTTTTTGGCAGTGTCTTATTTGTTAATTGGCTTTGTGCCGTTGGTTCATGTTTCGTCTGTTTTTGTGTGCGCATCCAAATCAAAGAACACTCCGCAATACACTTGCCTGTGCTTTCTATACCAACTGTCCACTAAGGCTAGTAAAAATACCTAAGGGACTTTTTGAACAGATCCAAAGGTGGATGTAATATAGGAATCATTTAAAATTTAATTTTGAAAAACAATACAACAAGGTTGCTCATCCAAGCACATGCGCTTATATCAGTAATTGATCATATTCACCTTAGGCATCATGTAGATGTAGAGCTCTATGTATATTCTACGGTATCAATAGGTGTGGTTAACCGGATTTCTTATTCACGTTTGACGTAACGAGATATAATCTGTTACACAATTTGGATTTTCTTATTAGTTGAACATTAATCAAGATATAACAGATTAGCAACAGTGTAAGGTCTAACGGAGTGTGATCTGCGATTATTAGTCTTAAACCTTTCTACAGCATATTTGCAATGATTGATGACTCCTAAACGTTGGTAAAACAACCTGATTTCTAGGGCTGAGAAGAGTCTTCAGAGATTTTCAAGTTTTGTTTTCTTTTTCTATTATCCGAGACGAATAAAGAATATCAGGATAGAGTATGATACACCAAAACACATATTGCAATATAACACAGAGATAGTGAAAAGTGAGTCGTAGCCCAAATGCAAATTTGTTAGTCTTTAATATCACCCGTAAACACCATTGATACGTTAATCAGACTGCAACAGTCAACATTGTGTGGGAATGTGTGGCGGCGGTAAAACGTCTCCCTGCCCTACATCATAGTGTAGATTATATGTTCTTGTCCTTTGGGGTCATTTATTCCATTGTGGAATTTTGAAAATATCTTAGAGTCACTGATGAGGCCTAATGGGCCGAAACTAGCTAGTCTGGCCCAGAAAACATGTACACTCCATATTTTTCACTTCTGTGGTGTATTCCTTGCTTCCAAAGGATAACCCTTTTATAGAACATATTTAACTTAACTACAGCTGGTGTGTGAGAATGTATGGCGGCGGTAAAACGTCTCCCTGCCCTACATCATAGTGTAGATTATATTTTCTTGTCCTTTGGGATCATTGATTCTATTGTGGAATTTTGAAAATATCTGAGGGTCACTGATGAGGCCTAATTGGCCGAAACTAGCTAGTCTAGCCCAGAAAACATGTACACTCCATATTTTTCCATTCTGTGGTGCATTCCTTGCTTCCAAAGGATAACCCTTTCATAGAACATATTTACACTTGTTCAAAATCATGAATATCAGTAACATTAATAAAAAAGTCCCGAATGTTTGTCAAGAACATTCATAATGACGTGCCAGCAACATTAATCAATTAATCAGAAAGTAATGAACTACTTGTGCTATTAAAGATATGTCCTAAATCATGAATGTCAGTTACATTTGCAAATAAGTCCTGAACTATGTCAGCAATATTTATATAAGTATGTCCAGAATCACGTGTCAACATAACGTCCTAAATCACAAATGTCTGCAGCAATAACATGCAAACCATACCCTTTTCACGATTTATACTGTGTCATAAGGCCATTTTTTGTCGCACTTCAATTTGGTTGGAGGACATCTGTGTAAAAAGAAACACCACAGTCCGCAATTTTCTTATTTGTATAATTTCGTTAACCACGCCATTCCGGGAAAAAGAGTTTTCTCTTCGTGGAAAGAAGTTACTCCGGAATAAATTTCTTTCCCTACGAGCAGACCCGGTTATTGATAATATAAAGGGGGGCTTTTTTTTAAAAGTTGCATTGCCTTAAAGTATATTCCTTTCTCAACTGGCGGTCAGTTGTTCGCACGGTATACTATTGTGTAACCTGGCCGATACCAATGTGCGCCCGTGTAGGAACAGAGCTTTGAGACGAGCCGAGCGTAGCAAAAAGGAAGTGAGCAACAAACTTAAAACATCTAACAAAATTTATCTAAAATCCATCGAAGTGTTTCTTGCGTTGCATTAAAAATTAAGAAATTAACAAATATTACTTAGCTCTACTCTAACATGCCATTTAAGTTGGATGTCTGATCTCCACAGTATGGGCACTAAGTCCGAAATAAATAAAAATACTTTTGTAATCAAACTAAGACTTTCTCCATATACAGATTCATGGAGTGCTAGAAAAAGAATTTGCTACTGCATAAAAATGCAACTTATTTGGCTCATAATCCTAAATTTATATTATGCACATAGCAATATCTAATATACATTTTCTTGAAAACAAAATTTGTTAGCAGCTATTATTATCCTTTCATTTTCTAGATCTTTCGTTCTACATAGAGAAATGATCAGTGGATTATACATGTGGATCAAACAAAGTGCTTATATACATAACAGTATGAAAACTTAAAACAAGTTTATCTTAACGTTGCAAATTTATCAGAAATGCAATATTGTGCTAATGATAATATCGTCTATACTTTCCATTATTATCATGAGTGCAGATATAACTGACAATAAAGTTCAGTTTTAATCTATAGTTTCTGGTTTTGAGAAAATATCAGTTATTTCGCCATTTTTTTTTTTTTTTTTTAAAGGTTGATACAGTTTTCATCTAAGAGGTATTAAGTCGCAGTGAATCTGGACTGCTGGCGATTTCACGTATAAAAATCCGTTTTATACAAGAAAACTGCGGCGATCGAAACCTTCTCCTGGAATAACTCATAATTATACCTAATTCGGACTGACATCAAATTATGCGTTAATGCACAGCTTAACGGAAGGTCTTTTGCACTTTCTCTTGATAAATTTATGTATATTTGGACTCCACGATAATTACAACTGTCTGTCTTTGGCGTTGTTCGATGCGAAGAACAGAATGTTGTTAAAACTTCCAATGTAAACATTCTCATCACGTTAGCAATTAATACCATTGTAATCACCACGTTATATTGTGGATACTAAGGTGTAAAAACGAACATTTTATTTTCTTATCCATGCTTTTGGTACACGAGCACTAGCATTCTATGCGTTTTAAAGTAGTAAGACAACTAACTCAACTTCCCGTCCGAACACAAATGTAATTCTAATGACATGACTGACTGCACCCTTTCGCAAGGGTGTAGCTCTAATGTCGGCATGATCCATCTTATCGAATTCAACACTATTAATCGGGTGGAGGGTATTTTGACAATAGATGAACAAATGAATATGTTCTGGAAACGTTGAGCCTGGCATTGTGATAGATGTTGACATCTCAGTTGAATTCGACAGCGTCTAAATCCACCCTCAATTTAGGCCCAAACATCATGTAGACATGACCTTATATACATTTTTCTTCAGTGTCAATATCGATAACCACATTTTCTTGTTTATCTTTCCGGATAGTGTAGAATGACCAAAATATGAATTGCAAGAACCCAACGAACATGGGAATCCAACAGATAAGCAGAAACATAACGTTGTTCAGATTGAGTATCCCTAGACTAGACAGAGTTTTCGTCTGCAATTTCTCATACCCATATCTGTTTAATATCGCAACTACTAACATAGGAGCGAGCGAGATAGCTGGCTTCACAACCAGAGCGTTGGTTCCATATACCATAGACGTGATAGGATGCCTGTAAAAAGAAACAAGCTTAAAAATTTACAAGCAGCTAGCTTATTAAAATAAATCAAGCTCTCACTGGCAGCACTGGTAGGTGGATTGTGCCTGAGTGTCGCCTGAATCTGGACGTATACCCATGAATTTCACAAGTCTCATTCTTTTGTGGAGATTGTGAGATGTAATCTTTTTTATTGTCATTCTCTCCTTCCGCAGATTCAAGAAGGGCAATCGTCAGTTCTGGCGAAGGAATGTGTTGTGTGTTAACCCCTGACGTATAAGCCTGACAGGAAAGGTGTGAATAGGTGAACTGACCGGATCGATATGACATAAACAGTTTTGACTAGGCCCTTAAACTCCAAAACAAAACAAATAATATAGATGTTAATTGTATAGACGTTTCGTCTGATCTGGAACCACACTGTTTGCCAGTGTTCCATTTTGGAACCCTAGGCAGATGCATTCCCTCCGATATAAATACTGATAGATCGTTCCTAGCTATATCATTGATTATGTCGCTAATAATCGCAAGTGATAAAACACATTCAGTATTATCTGCCTTCTTGCTTGATGCGCAAAGTTCTTTAAATATTTTCCAGACTGACTTAGAATCTTCCTTATCTGCCTCATTTTTTATTTATATGATGCCGCACACCTTAATCATTAGGTCTATCATCGCTATGGTTCGAGCCTCGTTCGGGTTGCACGTGAGAGGCAAAATTCTGCAAAGAAAGGTCAGATGGTTTTTCTCCGGATTTCGTCAACCTCAGATTAAGGATCTGCTCGAAATAAGAGAAATAATCTTTAAAAGGCCGTTAACCAAAACCTCTCCTCAGCAAACTGTGTAGATTTAGATAAGTTGGCTTCGGCAGGATCTATACCGTCTTTCTACTGTTTGTGAATTAAATGGATACATAATATCAAGTAATTTGATTTGTGTTGCTAAATAAATTTATTCAGCAGGATAAGGGTTAATATAACTGCTTCAGCATTTCTACACCACTGATTTTGCCATGGGTTATGTACAGTAAAATGCTGCTATTAAGACCACCTAAAGTTGAGACTAAATCTGCTTTTAGAAGCTTATTGAGAAGGTTTCAGATATTTTTTCTTTGTATTTTCTACACCCATTGAGGCCACGTTTGGGACTGTTCAAAAGTGGTCTTAACACCAATTTTGAACAGTCACAAAGGTGGTCTTAATATAGAACTTTTACTGTTTATGTAAGCAAAACTGTACAGAAATGTTCAACTCTGCATTTGAAATTTGAATACCTACTTCCTCTTATATCTTGTGGTGTCTTTGTCCGCTATATCAGATAGTGGCATGTTAAAAATAGAAAAAGTTGCGCTGGCAAACGAGCTGAAATGAGAACCGAAAATATCATAAAACGTCACAAATTAAATACAATATTCATCAATATATATATCTATTTATTCGTTTCGTCTTGAGGTTAGGGTTCGTTTCGTTGAAAATATCGTTATAGCGAATTTAGTTGTAGTATTGAATGTCGATTTGAGCGTCCTTTGACGTCGAGTGCCTGCTGGAAAGCTAATTCTTTTCTTCAAGAGGAGCATTCGCAAAAACGACCAGGTTTCATGGTGAAAGTTACTTAATAGGCAATTCCCGATTGCCAGTTTTAAAGGTAACGTAGACTGGCTAACGTGAATCGTTTGATAGTTATCGGAACATTCTTTTTTAGCAGAGTCCACCTGGTGATCTGCTACTATCCACATTCAAATGTTGGCACCCAAACACGTGAAACCGAACCCACAATCTCTGCAGCGTATTCCTTTCGCGAGTGAGCATTACGTATCCAGAGAGACTATAGCATTACGCATCCAGAGAGACTATAGCATTACGCATCCAGAGAGACTGCATAAACTATGAAACTATTTCAAAATGATGACTCCAACACCGATGCCTCATAAACAATGGCTAATTCTAACTCGTCCTTGTGTCCAAAGAGTGAGTGAGTGTTTGAGTTTTACGTCCCACCAACAGTTAATATCATACGGAGACGGGACCGCGGTTTAAAGACTCATCCGAAAGTCTGGAGAATGCGATCCCTGGTTCACAAGTGGCGTAGCATAACCACTACACCACAGAGGCTTCTACCCAAAGGCGTTCGAGCCATCGAGTTCAACTGTATACTCAGACAAGAAGGCGTTGAAAGTTCCTACATTACCTGTCGCAGAGTAAGAAAACCATTAGTAACCAAATATTTTCTGAACCCAGAAAGAACAAAGCTGATCCGCCTAATATCTTCCAGATAAAACTGTAACGCATAACTCGGAAGTAACCAAGATGACCTACCAATGGAGTTCCCAAGATAACCATCAGCTGCAATGTCGAAAATACAATTACAAATAACGATGATAAAATGTCATTTGCTTGCCTGTTTTCATAACAAAATGGCTTACTTAGTATTATTGAGCTTACCGGAAAATAGAGGCTGATGTCGCCTATCCAACAAGTCACTTGGCAATATGAAGGAAAAAAGATCATATGAATATCTGCTTTGCTGGTTTGTTACGTAATTTTAGTCTTCCATAAAAAAGCTATCCTTTGGGCCAATTATTTTAATCTTCCATAAAAAGCTATCCTTTGGGCCAAGTAAGCATCATGAGTGACCCTAAAATATTTTCAAAATTCCGCAGATTCCAAATGGCTAGAAAATAATACCACAATTTGGGGCAGGAAGACTTTTTAAAGCCGCAATACATTCCCTTAACATGAGTTGTGGAGAAGTTAAATATATAATCTATATACAGATGTAATAATCGACTACAACATACAGTACATGTAGTGCACAAGTTTCTTCTTTGTTCACACTCATGCATAAAAGTACATCCTAGTTTCGTTTCACTGACCTTCATCTACATACATGTATTTGTACGTAGAGCCACCGATGAGGCCCAGTGACTGAAACTAGCTAGTATGGACCCTCCCGTCTTTTAAGTGATATCTTTATGAGCCACGTCGTCAAACAACCAATTTTATGGTACATATATTTGCGAATAACAAAGGTACAGATCAGTCAGTCTGCGCATCCGTCAGTCCGCGCATGCATGCAGTCTGATCAGCGACTTTGTGTTTGCTGCCTGGATAGTACAATATCAAACAATTTCAAACTGCACGACTATTGCTAAACTAGACAGCGGAGGAGGCTAGTTCATCACGAAAACATGCCTATATAGTTTTTACCCCCTTGAACCCCTCTTTTATACAGTAAATATGTTGTATAAAAGGGTTATCCTTTGGAAGCAAGGAATAAACCGCAGAAATGGAAAATATGAAGTGTATATGTTTTCTGGACCAGACTAGCTAGTTTCGGCCAATTAGGCCTCATCAGTGACCCTCAAATATTTTCAAAATTCCACAATGGAATCGATCCCAAAGGACAGGAAAATATAAACTACACTATAATTTACGGCCGCCACACATTCCGAGACATCAGCTGCAGTGACGTTAAATATATTCTATGAAAGGGTTATCCTTTGGAAGAAAGGAATACACCACGGAACTGGAAAATATGAAGTGTACATGTTTTCTGGGCAAGACTAACTAGTTTCGGCCAATAAGGCCTCATCAGTGACCCTCACATATTTTCAAAATGCCACACAAGCAATGACCTAAAGGACTACACTATAATGTAGGGCAGGGAGACTTTTTACGGAGTGTACATATTTTCTGGGCCAGACTTGCTAGTTTCGGCCAGTTGGGCCTCATCAGTGACCCTCAAATAGTTTAAAAATCCACAATAGAATCATTGATCCCAAAGAACAAGAAAATATAAACTACACTTTAATGGAGGGCAGAAAGACTTTTTACGGCCGCCATACATTCCAAGACATCAGATGTAGTGACGTTAAATATGTTCTATAAAAGGGTTATAGAGATGTAAACCTTGTTTCAGAGGGTACACCTTGTTTTAGAGGGTTAAACCTGAGGTTTAGAGGGGTAAACCTTGTTTTTCTTATTTCTGCTCTTAAATATTTTGAGCAGAAATAAGAAAAGTATAACAATTTTTCCTCTTTACTTTTTCATTTTTTACGGCGCTAAAATTTACAGTGTGTTTGTATAGGTGTGTTTTCGTAATGTTGTGCTATGCCATGTCAAAACATCGAATACCATTCGAGCCAGCGCACGACAAAACCTACAATAAGACATGTGCGTCCAACGAAGACTCAGATCAGCCTGCGCATCCGCGCAGTCTGATCAGAGTCTTCGTTGTGCTCTCTGAAGATAGCCAAGGGCCCAATGCTCCTTCATGCAGCAAGAGAAGTCTCTGGTTAGACTATTAAGGATGCGCAGGCTTATCTGAGTCTTCGATGGGCGCACATGTTTTATTGAAGGTTTTGTCGTGCACTGGCTCATTTTTTTTTTATTTTTATTTTTTTTTTTTATTTTTTGGTGGGACTGGGCTCAATATGAACAGAGATGTGCTAAATTTAGTCTTCTAAGTTGTGTATACATCATTCTATCATATCTTCAAAACAGTATTTTTTTTCTTATGAAATTTGCGATACTTTCCTTATTAATGCTCCAAGCCTCATTAGAGGCGGCTCTCAATACGAAAACACGCCTATACAAATACATTGTAACCTTTATCGCCGAAAAAAAAGAAAATTTTAAAATGAAAAATTGTGATATTTTTCATATTTATACTCTAAACATAGGTTTTGGGTGCTCGTTAGAACCGCCTCATTGAGGCGGTTCTAACGAGTACCCACAACCTATGTCTTGGAGCAGAAGTAAGGAAAATAATGTTTACCCCCGTAAACCCCAGTTTTCTCTATATAAAGTGGGGTTTAGGGGAGTCATTATTTCACGGTCTTGTTCACGTGATGATTTTTTCTTTTGAAATTTGCGATATTTTCCTTACTAATGCTCCAAGCCTCATTAGGGGCGGCTCTAGCGAGTATACACAACCCATGTTTTTGAGGAGAAATAATAAAAATATATATCTTCTCAGTGTAAATCTCAGCTTTTGGGTTGACAGAAATGTTCATTACACGCATTTACAAACGTAAGTTCGGAATAACCAGAATAACGTGATTGAATGTTTGCTGTTTGTCCATCCGAAGACAAACTTTCGCTTATCCTGTTCCATAATCACAGTAAATTACCTATATTAAGACCACCTTTGGGACTGTTCAAAAGTGGTCTTAAAGACCAGTTCAAAAGTGGTCTTTCAGAACACTTTTGAATAGTCCCAAAGGTGGTCCCTGGCCAGTAGACACTATTGGCTGAAAACAAAAAAGTTTTCAATGCACCCATCAAAATAAGCTTTTTAAAGCAGAATTATTCTTAATTTTAGATGGGTCCCGTCAAGCGATTTTGGTACTTATTGCCTATGCGAGCAGCGAAGGTTCAGGCGAGCCTGCGCATCCGCGCAGTCTCGCCAGAACTTTCGCTGCTCGCTCATTCACAAATTCGCTTGGCGGGGCTCAGATGGTCTTAAACCACATGTACTTACAGGTGAGAGTATTTTGGATCCGCCGTAGAATGTGCTTCTGGTCAGGTTAGAGACGGCATCTTTTGGTATCAGCTGATCACAAAATATAGCGAGAAAGCCAAACAGAAAATTTCTGTGGAATTCCTGTAGAAAATTGCATGAGACAAACGCCAAAAAGTCACGATTGAAGAGAACCTGTTTTGTGAGGGTGATATAGGAGTAGCTCTGATATTTTTCTTCAACATGTTCCCCTCTTTCTGACCGCTGTTGGTCATGTATTTCTTTTTCAGTATGACTATGTTTACCGGCATAGACCATCAAGCCACAGCTCACAGCAGCCATAAGAACACACAGAAACTGAAATATGTGAAAGTTGTCCAATTGACTAGAGAACTGCTGAAGAACGAACACACTCTGTGATCCAATCAATCCACCGATTTTGTTATATCTTATCATCTTTAACCGAACATCATTATTTTTGGACATTTCAGTGAAAATACAGCAGGCAGCGAGACCAACGTATGTAAACATGGTGTCCCAGAAGCAAAGGGCAACAATTAGATGTAAACCAGTCAGCCAAGGTTGACTCCCATCTCTGCTTCCCCATGGAAACCAGAAAACCAAGAATGAAAAAGCAAAAAGTGGACCCGCATACATTATACTTTCTCTTCTGGTTCGGGTAAAGAAAAAGTTCGTACTGTCTTGTAAGTAGGCGAACAAAGTGTCGTTGACGGTGTTCCATACCATGAACAACACCTGCAAGAAATGGAAAAATCAAGGGTATACAGGTAGGAAAGATCAGAGATGTCTTCCGTGTTTGCTCTACCAGTTCACGACTCATATGTGTTATAATCATTATGAGTTTTTTTTTTCATATCTATGGAGCTGACATTTTTCAATTGAAATCTTTTATGCTTTCAGGATATCTTAAAACGGGATGATTTCGAACAACTGCGGTTTAAGAAGCACCTCTACATTCTTTCGTCATTACGCAAACCCGCCTTTACAAATACATTGCCACCTTTATCGCCGAAAAAATGAAAATTTTATGATGAAAAATTGTGATTTTTTTCTTATTTCTGCTCAAAATATAGATTGTGGGTACACGTTAAAACCGCCTCGATGAGGCGGTTCTAACAAGTACCCACATTCTATATTTTAGAGCAGAAATAAGAAAAATAAGGTATACCCCTGCAAATCCCAGTTTTACTATATAAAAGTGGGTTTGGATGGGGTCAAAATTATATAGGCGTGTTTTCGTGATGGTATTCTCAAATCTAAAATTTTATATTCACATATTGAAGTTGAAAGGACATATTGATTTATTTTTGTCTTGCCTGACTTCTCTCTTCTACCACTTTTTAGAATTATGCAATGCATTGTCATATGGAATACTGTGAACAAAAGGTATGGAGCAACTCAGGGCATTAAACACACGCTTTAGGACCAATAAATTTAGATGTCATAGAATTGCGTCTGTTTGAGTTATATTCCTGAACTGTGATTTCAACTGTATGTATTGATGAACATTGACGTATACAGTACCACTCGGAAAGGACTGAAATAGGCTATGCTTACGTCCAATCCAATGGTACATATATATATGTACTCCTCTGTGTGTATGTATGTAGCCATGGAATTTCTAATAAATAAATAAATTGCGTCTGTTTTTTTTTTTTTCAAGCAAAGATAATGTATATATCGGGAACAGTATATAGGAACACTGTGAGCAAATTTTAAAAGAAATGCTGCTGAGCTCACTGAGAGTATTAAATACTGTGAGAAAAAGAATAGTCAAGGACTTACCTGTGCAAACTGAAACCATGATTCTTGAATATGGAAGAAGTTGAGAAACACCTTAACATAGTAAAAGCTAAACGCAGAGCTGATCATAGAAAACCCCATAGAATATGCTGCAAGGGCAAACAGCCGAGACTGCATGGTGGGGATGTTTGACGACATAATTGTTTCAGTCGAAGCAAACCAATGTTAGCCTGAAAAAGAATAATCAGGGGCCAGTTGTTCAAAGCCTCGTTAGCTTAACGAGCTCGTTAGTGGTCAAATTGTTAACTGTTTTAGCAAGTACAATATCAAATATTTTGGTATTTTTGCTGCAAAAATATGAGCAACTTTTGCATTCGCAAAAGCTGCTCACATTTTTTCAGCAAAAAATTCAGCATATTTGCCATATTTAATGATCAAAGTTTTAACGATACGCTAGCTAACGACATCGTTTTGAACAACTGGCCCCAGACAAATAATTTTTTTAATTGCATCATTCCAACAAAAGAATGGGATAAAACTACAGTCGAACTTCAATGGCTCGGACAGGAAAAGTTGTTCGAGACAGGCGTAGTTCGAGCCACTTAGGGGTTCATCATAGCGACATATAAGGGGAGGTAATGGGAAAATTATGATATATGATAATGTTGCCTTCTAAATTTAGGCCCTACCTACATTCATTACAGTGGCATATTGATGTTTAGTACAGTGAAATTCCGCTATTAAGACCACCTAAAATTAAGACTTATTCTGGATTAAAAAGTTTATTAAGGGGTATGCAGTTATTCTTTCTTTGTGTTTTCTTAAAACAGTGTCCTCTGGTCAGGGACCACCTTTGGGACTGTTCAAAAGTGGTCTTAAAGACCACTTTTGAACAGTCTCAAAGGTGGTCTTAATATAGGAATTTTACTAAATATGTTTACGTGTCATGAAATTTCTAATAGATGTTTTCAATTATCTTTGGGATAAATATTGTATGTACTGACTAGAATCGGTTCATCGAGGCGATTCTAATGAGAACGCACAATATACCTTAACGAGTAAAAAAAAATCAAAGCGCCACTGAAATGACAGATTCTGTGAAAAATTCAGATTTACTTTCTTTAGTGATAAGGACAATGACGCTGGAGTGCCGATTTTTAGTTTGGTTCACAAAACTGAGGTGAATCGGCTGTTACACACTTTCATCATCATTTTACTTGCACATTATAGATAATACAATATGCAAATGACTACACAACAGGCACACTTCGCTAGGGCAACGTCAAATCAACGTCGATGCAACGTCATGACGTTGCACCGACGTTGATGTAACGTCACAATTACGTCATGTGCATGCTAGGATGGTTGCCAGTTTAATGACAACACAAAGCGTAGACGCAATTTTCTTGTATAAGCTTACACTTGTTGACTGAGATGTGTTTCGCGGCTCAGTCAAGAACCTGCCTTGTGTCGTGCGCTACAATAAAGGAAAATACTTTTTGTGCGATGTTTGAAGTTTTGCGGCATGTGACTTTTATTATTTATCACAACATTGTGCTTAAATATTCAGTTATTCAGACCTACAACAGAATTGGACAGTGATAACTGTTCGGAGTATATTATTGCTGGCTTGCTACCGTACGGTGAAGTTTCTAGCGTCACGTGCTTCGCATTTAATTAGGTCATGTAAGTGTTATGAGTTTGTGCCTTTCAGTCCTTAATAGCCAAGTACAGATACATACAGATGCAAACAGTGTAGAACCTTGTGAGATGGCTCATAATGATACATCGCATTCTGTTCTACATGGTTTGCTGTTGACGACTATTGACCCAATTTACATGTGTAGAATGGACGCGTACAAATTCAGTGACAGAAGAGTGAACTTGAGAAACTCTAGGGTGGAAGGGGAAAAATCTTAACCTGGCCATTTTGATTTTTTTTTTTTTTTTTGGTTTGGGTTTTACGGCCCTTTCAAGATTATTTCACTCATATCGAGCCGATCGTTAATCAGAGGTGGGCGAAAACCGGAGTACCCGGAGAAAAACCACCTGACCTTCCGTTGCAGAACTTGGCGTCTCACACGTGGCCCGAGCGAGGCTCGAACCTACGGCGGTGAGAGACTGGCCATTTTGAAATGTAGCAGAGGCCATTTCATCTCCCCCCCCCCCCCTTTTTTCTCTTAAATTGCGACACAAACCACCTTATATTTCTTACGATTCATCTCAGACAGCTGATTCAAATGAAATCCAATCGCTGAAAAATAAGATAAAAATGTAAATTCGTCTGCTTCATGTTTTGTATGGCGCTTTAAAGATAACTAATACGTTCATTGTTCGTTTTACGAAAGACATGTGTCGTCTGATCTTTCATGGAATTTTTTCAACTACAGCCGTCGCCAAACCCGTCGCATGATGCAGCTGAATCGTAAGATGAAATCGTCAAGTCGTGTGCTTCAAAAGTTTGAATTACGCTTACAGGATACCTAATACGCTTGTAAAATTTTGATTACTGCGCCAAACCGGACTACATTTTGTGCGGACTCATATTTCTATGGCTGTCAAAGCCGGAGTACTGAAGCCTGAATTACTTTAAACGTGTAGCACAGCAAGAATAGACAGATAGAATCTGTCATTAAGAAGAACAATGTTCCAAAATATCTATAATCGCAAAAACAGGCCTGTGTAATTTTAACCCGATTTAACCCCACTTTTATATAGTAAAACTGGGTTTACAGGGGTATATATTATCTTACTTATTCCTGCTCAAACACACAGATTGCAGGTCCCCGTTAGAACCGCATCGCCCAGGCTGTATTAACGAGTTCCAACAATCTGTTTTCGGAGCAGACATATAAAAATATTATAATTTTTATCTGAAGATTTTCATTTTTGGTTATAAAATTTTTAATTTATTTTAATAGGCGTGGAACAAAAGAAAACATTGTCCATTCCTAAGACGTTGAAACCACCCCGCCTAACACCCAACCGCCTTTAGTTTTGCTACTGACCGCCCCATTGCGATCATTCTGCTGTTGTGCATGCCGTTAACAAGTCCATGTAATGAACACTTCTTTAAACCCCACTTTATAAAGAGAAAACTGGAGGTTTACAGAATTATATTTTATTTTCTTATTTCTGCCCTAAGACATAGGTTGTGGGTACTAGTTAGAATCACCCCATCAACACTAGGTCATTTTGGAGGCATTGCCTCCAAATTTGTGGGACATTCACCCAACATTGAGATGAAACGACATCTCAAACCCTCCAATGCATGGACGGTCGGACTTGCACTACTTTGCATGCTTACTCATGCGCTGTCGGTTTCAGATCTGTGTGGAAGTATCATGGAGCCCAATCAATTTCTCCCAGCCTCGATGGGTTGGGGACCCTTTCGGGTTGGGGACAATGTAAGACACAAAACGGTATGCTCAACCACAAGGGATAGCAGGACTGTTTTGTTGCAACTGATACATATAGAAACTATAGAGATTTTCCAAAACTGTTCATTTTCTAAAGAAAATGTGCAACATTTTTCTTATTTCTACTCAAAACATAGGTTGTGGGTGTTCGTTAGGAGGTGGTTCTAACGGGTACCCACAACCTATGTCTTGGAGCACAAATAAGTAAAACGATGTATATTCCCGTAAAACCCCGTTTTCTCTATATTTCTCTATATAAAGTGGGGTTTACGGGGGTGTTCATTTCACGGACTTGTTAACGCGATGTTTCAAACAGCGAACGTCAAGATGCTGACCAGACTGGTTAGCAATTGGCAAAAACAAGTTTTCTTACGTTTATTGTAATCCTTGGTATAGTTTACGCACAGTGATGTTAAAAACATCCAAACGTTACTTGACACGTCTTATATAATGTGTAAGGTCCTGCTATTAAGTTAACACGTAAAAGACATTAGACGATATTCTCAAATACCTTTCTTCTGTCAAATTTCGGGCTTGACATTTCAAGTGGATCGTCTGCCGAAAACGCCAGTCACATGAAATTTTTATCTTATTTTCTCTGAAAATAGTTTTAAAAAATCGTCTGCTGTGACTTCCTTAGCTGTTTAAGGTTTAAAATGCACATCGCCGTGGGCAAGGTTAGCTACTTCAATGCGCAATGTGCATCAAGCTTATCCTTAAATGCCAAGAAAAACTGCATCTAAATTGTCGCCTGTTTATGTGGTCTTCTGCATCTTCTTGCAAACTTAAAAAAAAATGCATACAGGCAAACAGTTTGAACCATGATCAGACTGCTCCTAGAGTACAACTGCTGTGGTTGGCATTTTAAGGGTTAATGATAACGATGTGAAGAAAAGTTTCACACATTGAAATTGTACTTAGTCATTTAAATTGTATTCATAAAATCTTTATTTACCGGCTGTTCAGCTAAAAGTGATTAAAAATTAGACACAAAAACTACTGAAAATAATAGACAATATATAGATCACTCGATCAATCAATCAATAAATCAACCATAATCAATCAGTGTACATGTTTCCCCTGACATGTATATAATAATAGATGATAAAGTAAAAAGCTGTGTTTTTATATAAGCCTTAAAACTACATTTTCGACATTGAAGAGCTCATTATTTTATTATAATAAACATATACATACCTTAACATTTACACTCAGGTGTACACGTGGCAAATGCACTGAGCCATACATTAGAACATGCATAGATGTATGTGAAAAACGAAGGCAAAGGATATTTGATTGTTTTGGGTTTAACCACACGTCAACCCTTGTGGGTCATTTTGTGCAGTCTCCAAGAGAACGGGAGAAAAGAGATAGAAGAGATACATGTAGTATGAGAAAGAGGAAAATGAATGGAAGTGCAGAAACAGAAGGAATAACACTCATCTCTACCCTAACCTGTTGCAAGAACAGCAGGCCTTGCCCAACTGTAAGCCAATATCAGGTGGACGCCCCGATGACGCAAGATAAACGTCACCTTTGCTCACAACCACCCCCATAGGCAAAGGACAAATGGACAGTTTTGGTTTAAATTTTATTTTGGTTGCTTCAAGTTCAGCAAAATCATAGTGTAAAATCCAGGATCAGTCCTCTCCAGGATGGACAATGGAGTGCACAATAGACAATTTTAAGTTGTGGTTGGTCCGAACGGCCCAAATCAGATGTAAAGGGGCTACATTTTATCCGGACTGAACCGGGACGAACCGTACAGAAGCAGGCCTCCCGACGTGCGAGATCCTCCAAAATAGAAAGATCTGAACTGAACCGAGAAGGGTTAGGTAGGTATTAGACCAAAACGGGCAATCCGAACCCAAACGGACATAGCCTGACATATGACAGTTACATATATATTCAAAATAGTAAAGAAGTGTTACTAATTACTAACAAGGTACACAGCCGCCTCAAGCTACCGAAAAAGTAGAGAGTGACAAATGACATAGAGACACCTGTAGAAAACATATAACTTGATCAGACGCCGTGTTCTGTGGCGTCTGATCTGGATCTGCACTGTTTTTCAATTTCTCAGCAAATGAGCCGTGTCAATGTTTCAAGGACAACTTTCTTTACATGGCACAAAGAGAATAGCACCGCTTTAAATAACCGTTACCCGGATATCATACAAATAAGTGACAGTCACATGAACGTCAGCAATGTAAAGCTACTGTGCCACAAAAAAAAAACTACTGAACTCCGTAACGAGAAACCCTAACAGCACGAAAACACGCCTATATAATTTTGACCCCCTCGAACCCCACTTTTATATAGTAAAACTGGGGCTTGTAGGGGTAAACCTTATTTTTCTTATTTCTGCTCTAAAATATAGATTGTGGGTACCCGTTAGAACCGCCTCGATGATATGGAAACTAAGGGTGCTGCATTACACCCGAGCAGCAAACACAAAGATGCATAGAAGACTGCTCGGATACGCATGCTGATCTGCACTTTTGCTCCAATAAGAACCTACAGAAGGCCGTGTTTTCACAGCAGGCGTATTTCAACCCTCAAACTGATGGCTCAAATTAGTGGTTTAGCTGTATTTTTGTTGAAAATATTAGTAGCTTTTGCATTTTTTTCAAACGTGTTGCCGTATTAAATGAGTTAAGGTTTGACACCACATTCACCTGGCGTAATGACCTCTTAAGTTTTGAACATTTGGACAAAACTGTTGTATCATACATAATAACGGTATGAAATGGATTCGCAGGGAGGATTCCTAGGTCAACGGTGGCGACTATGTCTCAGTGACGGCCCAGGGCGCAGCAACACAATTTTTCTTTTGTATTGGAGTTTAACGGCCTGGTCAACACTATTGGGGTCATTGCTGAGCCGGTAAGTTTACCTATCCACACTTTTCCTGGGCAGTCTTATACGTACCAGTACAGTGCAAATTCTTCCGCCAGAAACTGATAACTGCCCTTCTTGAATCAGCGGAAGGGAGAGAATGACCTTAGAAAAGATTCCATGATCAATTTCTATGAAATGTTGCCGACACCGGCAGGTATCGAACCCGCGTCCTCCTGATCACCAGTCAGACGCGCATCCGACAGAAATACCGAGGCCGGCCGCAGCAACACAGACTGGTGTCAACAAGACAAAGAAAAAAAAAAGAAGAAGAAAAACACCAGTTTGATGTGGACGTGAAACATGAAGTTCCATCTCTAAACGCCTATAATTTCATATACTGTCGTGCTTCAATAGCCCGATCAGCTTTAGGACCATGACATTGGTACGAGATATGGTAAGTTCTAGCAACTGTGTGTACGTTACAGGACAAGAAATATTGAGTTCCGCCCCAACAAGCTAAGAGTTTCATATACAGTCATGCTTCAATGGCTCAGAAGCTTTTGGCCTAAATAAATTGTTGGAGGAAGGGGTAGTTTGAGCCACTGACGGCTACTGATAACGCCAGATCAGGATGTATATTGTATAATTGGGATGATATTTTTGTATTCTATGGAATGAAGGTATGTTGTGTTTACTTATTAGAATCGCCTCAGTGAGGCGATTCTAATGAGTACACACAACACACAAGCTAAAATCAGATAATTATTATTAAATTATTCTAAATATATGACTATTCCAATTGTATGACTAAAAATCTAGCGACTCAAGAGCTTTTTCGAATTAACCATGGTAAACGGATCATTGATGTTCGATGCGTTGATGGCTCACTCTTCATAGGCAACGTTGTATCAACGCCATGGCGTTACATCGACGTTGATACGACGTTGTGTAAACGTCATTTGCCGTAGGGTATAAATTTCTGTCGGTAAACAAGGTAATAAATAAAACGCATTACAAGTGTATTACTTTTCTCAGACAAATATATTCAATGATTATAAAACAAAAACTCATGAAGCCATTAATCAATGAAGGTGGAGTCACATGTGCAGGAATGCAGATAATCTTGTCTGAAATTTCAAGAAGTGTTTTTTGCAGCTGCACACAGCTGGGAAATGCATCCTACAGTCTTAATGTTTTAATAATTTCGGACTGACTCGTTCGTTAAAGTCCCGTTCTGAATCAAAGAACTGATAACACGGGTGGTTCGACTGACTGTGAGTTTAGACTGGAATAATGTCCTGAACTTGAAGTTTGTCTGCCAATGAATCGTCCAACCAGTAACTAGAAGTAAGGGTAATGATCAGATACATTACAATTACCTCACACCTCCCATCAAAGACATCAAAGGGAGAGAAACACGAACATCAGTTAACATCACCTATAATGAAAACTTCACAGGCGGGAAGCCAAAAGGACAGTTACTTTCCTACAGAATGGCCAAACGGCTACAAATGGCCAAACACAAAAGAAAAGACGAACTATAACAATAATAAACCACGACAGAAAAACCTCCTTGGAACGGCCATTAAAAAGTTTTTACGTGTGTGTGTGTGTGGGGGGGGGGGGCTTAAATCGATTTTAAGTGTCCACATTCCTCTCAGTTGGCTCTTTCGCAGTTTATACAAATAATTTGTTCAGTCCACATGGATGGTTTCTAGCTAATCAGTGCAACATCGTCGAGAACGTAAGAACCAAACACATGCATACAGAGATGAAACGACGATGAGGACTGGGCATTATGAAATAACTGAAATGCTGGAGCAAACGAACTCAGTTCGACTACGGTGGGTCCGTACAGTGAAAAAGCATCAACTCACAACTTCTTGCGTCTATCGGACCTTTAATTTCATTGCAGTGTTTATCAGCCCATATATCCCTAGCGTCAGAGTCTAATCAGACGTTGCGTCCTGTTTTCTTAACCCTTGCCCCTCTCTGTCAACAAAATGTTGATATTTTCCTTTTTTTTCAGAGAACATGACTTAACATCGCATGCAAATTGGCTCCCCAGGAGACAACTTCCACGAGATGCCAAGTCCTGCTTTCTGGTGAAAAAAATAAGAAAAAAAGCAACATTTCAAAATGTCGTCTGCTGTAAAATACCCAGCCTGCAGAACGTACGGGCTTTGATATAAAACTGAAAGTGAAAACAGTAAATGTGACACTGTATTTGTTACCGGGCCTGTCCAAAGCTTGGTGGAAGAACCTATTATGTATATCAGTTAAGAGTTAAATACGAGGTAAACCAGCCTAACGTATTTCTGAGTGATATCGAGCTCTTCTTTTTCGATGTTATTGTCCTCTAGAAGGATACATTTGAGCCCACGCTGTCCCAGTGACATTAGCCCAGAACTGAAGAAGCCAGGGTCCTTGTCTCCAACCCACTCCACAACTGCCGCCACGAATAAGCGGGGTGCGGTATAAGCCCGTACCCATTCCGCTCAACAGAATCCATTGCAGTTTTGCATTGTTGGAGCAGAATCCCTTTGGAGAGTTTACCTCGGCGTTTTTCACGGATCGCAGTTCTTAGTTGGTCGAGAAATTTTGCTTAATACGCACCTGTTATTGTGCTTTTCTTTGCTAGAAAGTCTAACATAATTACGCCTTGTTCGTCCAAATGTACAGTTGCCATCACCTTGCCAGCAGAGGATTGCGTTTTGAACTTCTTTGACCTCAGACCCCGGCCCTACCCATTGGTGACTTTGAGTTTTATTCTCTGGCTCATACTTATGGACTAAGGTCTCATCTACAGTCACCAGACGTGAGAGAAAATCATCTTCCTTGAACCGCTTGAACAATGCACTGCATACTGTTGCTCTGGTTGCCATTTGCTCATCGGCTAGGGATTTTGGGACCCAACTGGCTGTTAGCTTGCGCATACCCAAGCGATCATGTACACTTGTTGAAACGCTACCATGTGAAATGTGTAATGCATTCGCTATTTTTTCCATCAGAGTACACCAGATCCCGTACTTCGTTATAATGTCTTCATCGGTGGCATTTTGATGGGCATCCAGACTTGATTTCAACTTCTAAAGACGTTCTACCCAACCCAGAATTTAACTTGTGTATATGATGGTGCAGAAGACCCATAAACATTGGTCAACTCACAATGTGTTTCCTGACCTGTTTTCCCTTTCAAAAATTACAAGTACAGCACGGTACTCAACGTTTGACGAAAAACTTGCCATGTTTGACGTTCAATATCTTATGAGTGAATGACACGATACGAGCGCAATTTTGCCCGCATGCCTAAAACATGTATTGAAACAAGGCATTGGCATCTTGTTTGTCTCATTCAATAGGAAATGGGAATGGCTGGTGACTTATTGACTTGCCCTCGTAGTACACAAAACATTCAGTCTTGTGTGCAGTTTAAGTTAACTGGTAAGCGAAACAAAATGTGAGTAATCGTAGTGCAGCTTCTTCATTTTACTTAACTTTGGATCGGTTGATAACCAATCGGCAAGTTTAATTTGCCATATCCATCATTCCGAAACGCCGGCAAAGCCACTCTTCCTACAGTTTTGTACTAATTCTTTGTACAAATTCAGTTTTGTACTAATTTTGTACAAATCGCAACGGGAGTAAGGGCGAGGATTGTGGCCACGTAAAATCGAGTTAAGCCCCCCAGTGGAATTCGTTTCCGCTGACCGTTCCAAGGCGTTCTTCTGTCGCGGTTTATTTTTGTTATGGTTTGTCTTTGGGTGTTTGTGTCGCTTATATTATTTTATTTTGGATAGCCTATTGGCCATTTTGTGGGAAAGTAACTGTCCTGTTGGTGTTTCCGTTGGAGTCTGTTGCTTCATGTTTGTGTTTCTTTCCCTTTGGTGTCTCTGATGGGAGCTGTGGGTTAATTGTATCGATTCCTGATCATTACCTCCACTTCTATTTGGAACTATATATACAGAATGACAGTCTGGATGAATGGGATATTCGATGTTGTTGCCGGCGTCGTCGTCATTTTGCATAGTATACAATGTATAATATATTCAACAACAACTACAATTATTTTAGACACAAGTCATTAAATAGAAGCCAAATAATGAATCTTTCTTTTTAACAGCACTTGGACATTTTAGACACAAGTGTCCTTGCAATGCAGTATTTGCACCAACGATGAAAGCCCCCTCCCCCCGCCCCCCTTTAAAGTAATATAGGCGTTCCATTTAAGAGCTCACGTGGGATATTCTATTTACAAATAGGTCAATCAAGTTGCCCGGTTATTCGAATTCAACTGTCAACAGAAATCTACATATAGCACCTCATGAACAAAAATTGATCAATGTTTCACATGCCTTGTATCCCTATGACTTATATCCCTATGCCTTATATCCCTATTGCCCTAAGAAGGCATGTTGAATTCGGTCTCAGGTGAGGCGTGCCGCCAAGTTTTGTCAAAGAAACCTAATACAGCAGTTTGTCCAACTTGCAACGTTTGATTGCCTTAAATTCTATCAGTTTCAAATTCCAGCGATCACATGTTCATGCATATTTTAGAACTATTCTAGTTATTTTAATGACATACTGTATTTTATACTGTCTTTCGGACATGTCGTTGAAAACGCAAAATATCGCAAATAGACGTCGCATGCAGGACTAAAGCTAGGAAAACACATGTTTTTGCAAAATTTTGAGCGTCTTTGCTTGTTCTGATTCTAGATCTTGGTTTTACATACCATGGGTGCTACAAATGAAGGCTCTGCCATATTTGACATGAGAAATGACTGAATGTTTCTTATATCTCAGAATGTTTCAAATTATTTATAAAAAATAGAAGTGGAGGCAATGAGCAGGAATCGATACAATTAACCCACAGCTCCCATCAGAGACACCAAATGGAAAGAATCACAAACATGAAACAACAGACCCTAAGACAGACAGACAGACAGACAAACACTTTTATTTCCCTCAAGTCAAATACATGACATATGAGTAGTAACATATTAACAGTACAGGCGGCAAATGTTTTACACATAACAATATAACACTAGTTTGAGAATAGGAAAAATGTAAGGAGACTAGAGTGTTATATAAGCATAATACATGTATGTGAAGGCGGCAGGTAACTATCGGCAGAATTAAGAAACGGGAGAATATGAGAAGTAGAAAAAAAGAAGTATACATACATACAAGTACGTAGTATAGGTAGTAGCAGTAGCAATAGCAGTAGTGGTAGCAGTAGTAGTAGTAGTAGTAGTAGTAGTAGTAGTAGTAGTCATGGTAGTAGATGTAGTAAAAGTATAGTAGTAAGAGTTACACCATACCATACAGCAGATAACAAATCAAATAGGTGCATGTAACTTATTTAGCTTAAGAAGAAGAAGAAGATGATGATGATGATGATGATGATGATGATGATGATGATGATGATGATGAAAAAGAAGAAGAATGTGAGTAATGTGTTTGAATGAAGTAGCGTTCCGCATAGTATCTGCTATGTCTCTAAGGAAGTCTAGCACTTACATAATGTCGCTAAAAGTATTGTACTTAGACTAGTATATTTCTTTCATTTTTTATTTATTTTTTTTTATTTGTCTGCTCTGTTTGTCTGGATATTGTATAAACAGTGAGTAGTTTGCGAAATCATATTCTCTTGAAGCAAAACTGACTATTTTGAAACTTGGTAGCCCAGGACGAAATAGGAAGACGTGCATTTTTTTTTTTTTTTTTTTTTTGTATATTATCAACATTGATTGTTAACAAGTCCGTGTAATATATACGAGTACGAGTATAGCAAACTGAAAATTCGAATGGATGTTTTGTGAAACGTGAAAACATAAAAAATAAAGGACAAAATAACTCTCAAGAATGTAGGTACATGACCAGATTACCTTAGTTTGTGCTGAGGCTTTGCGTCCCCGTCATTTTGGAGATGCGTTGCTTCCGATTTTTGTTGGACTTTTACCCGACATTAATTGATATCTCAAGCCTTACTGTCCAAAGAAATCACTAGGATATAGGAGCGGTCTGACTCGCACCAGTTTTCCTGGGCAGGCTTAGACATTCTCAGCGGCTTACCAGTACTCAAAATAGAAGCGAAGACAATGATCAGAAATCGAAACCTCCCATCAGAGACACCAAAGGGAAAGCAACACAAACATGAAGTAACTAGACCCCAACGGAAACACTAACAGCGGAAAGCCAAAAGGACATCTACTTTCCCACAAAATGGCTAATTGGCTATCGAAAACAAAAAAAAACACTAGAGCTGTCAGTGAAACTGACTAGGACCCCGGTATCGCTATCAGAAATTTGTGGACGGACAGACGGACAGACAGACGGACGGACAGAGTGATTACTATAGGGCACCCACACTTTCAGTGCGGGGCCCTAACAAGCGATACACACATTTAAAGACAAACTACATGTATATTAAAAATAAACCGCGACAGAGGAACCGCATTGGAACGGTCAGTGAAAAGAATTTCACTTTGGGTTGGGTGGGGGTGGGTAAAAGACAATTTTACGCGGCCACAATCCTTGCCCTTCCGTCATGATTTAGACAAATAATTTGTTCAAAATAGAAGTAAAGGCAATGATAAGGAATCGATAAATTTAACCCACAACTCCCATCAGAGACACCAAGAGAAAGAAACACAAACATGAAACAGCTAGACCCCAATGAAACATCGACAGCGGAAAGCCAAAAGGACAGTCACTTTCCAACAAAATGGCCAGTTGGCTATCCAAAACAAATTAATATTAGCGATACACACACTCAAAGACAAGCCATAACAAAAATTACAAAGTTCGGTCGGTTTCAGCTCTATGTCGAAGCACCATGCGGCCCAATCTGACCAGGGGCCAATTGTTCAAAGCTTACGGCGTTGTTAGTGTGCGTATCGTTAGAAGTTTGATCATTTAAAGGGAATGGGAACACCTGGCACATTTTCCCGCCATTTTTCAAGGGTAGATAATTTTCGGGACTTCCGGTTTGCTTTTCTATAAACCCTGTCCCACTGGAAAAGGGGTCTACTCTTAAAGGAAAGAATTTGCTCAGAATTAGGAGCAAATTTTTTCCTTTAAGAGTTGACCCCTATTGACAAGGGAGACAAAAAAACTTTTGCAAGAGTTGTCTCCCCTGAATGTGTACCCATTCCCCTTAATATGGAAAATATGCTAATATTTTTGCTGACAAAATGTAAGCAGCTCTTTTTACACTATATCAAATATTAGTTAAGAATTCGACCATTGAACAACTGGCCCGTGGTTTAACAAAGTTTGAGATGCAGTCAAACACTAATAGTTCGAAGACACTTGAGACAATAAAACGTTCGGGATTGGGACAGTTCGTACCCTAAAGTAATAGTCACAGCGCCTGGTCAGCAGGAAAGAGCTTCGTGGGACAGAAAAATATGTTCGAATTAACGGTGGTGACCGCTACAATGGTGTTCGAGCCGTTGAAGTTCTATTGTGTATAAGCTTTGAAATGTATTGAGACCTGGACAACCTTACAAATAATAACCGACAAATGTGAGTTATACAGAATCATCTTAACTAGCCGGATATATTATTGGTTCAAGATTAGCTTAATTATTTCAGGTCGGTAACAATTTTAATTTAAACCTCTTATCTTGTTTTAAAGAGGAGTGTGTTTCAGATAAATTTTATGGCGTGAAATTATACTTATCTAAAGATAAAACGGTTTTTACCTACAGCAAACGTTCCACGTGACCTGCAGATATTTTGTTCTGTAATACAAAAGGGATCTGCACTATAACGAAAGTCTATGCTGCGAAGAAAGAGAGCAGGTAACTGAGCAGTTTCACAAGAGGAAATTTCGTTTTAGAGTGATGCCTTCACGGAGCCATAAAACGGAATTTACAATCGTAGAACCTGCACATGGCAATTTTCAATGCAGTTAGAAAATTTTGTATCAGACAAGATACACACGGTTTTGTAAATACATACTAGGAGTGTAAATACTGACTGACTGTCGCTTTCCTATTATTTTTGCATTATTAAAGTCAATAAAAATTCTGGTTACATTTGTTACAAAACCTGTTTAAAAAGCAACCAGATTAGCATTTATATTACTAGTATACGAGCGTATACGGGTAATGATGGAGATTTATGTGGCTCAATTAATCGAAATATAGGCTGTTTATTGAAGTATTTGCGATTTAGTCATATATGGCAGAATAAAGGTACACTATCAGTTAATAAGTTAATATATGCTATGAAAAGACGTTTGCCAAATACTTCATTTCTGTCATAACAGCCACCTCGTCCCATAATGCAATAAATAACAAGTTGTAAATGTAACTTAAAGCATATGTTCTGTTTTGATTTTTTTTTTAATATAGATAGTCAGTTATCTCTAAATTTATTAAACTTCGAATATCAAATCATAGATTAGAGATAGAATGGAAAATATTCCAGAACACCTCATTGTACCACTGTCTACAACTTGTAGCTTGAATGGGGTAGAGAACGAATTTCATTTTATCTGTATACGCAAAGTATATTCTGATTTAAGAAAACCGCTTTTCAAAGACATTTCAGATATTTTTATAGAATTTGACTCGTTTTTTGTCTGAAGGATAAATTCTTGTTTATTATGTCTTTGGGAAAAAATCAATATTATTCCAAAAGTTCTTCACTATGTTGATAAATGATTTGAGATTAGACAAAAGTTTCATGATTTTAGTCAGTGTGCAATCACTTCAACTTAATTTCATTACAATATGCAAGATAAAACATACATCATGATTTTACAAAATACTGGTATTACATTAATTACTGCTAGCTGATAATATATTGGAGCAAATGACTGCCCTATTAAGTAATTGTGTTAGAAACCTAAGATATGCATTTGTTGTCCTCAAATTTTCTCTCATTGTGTATTATGTCTGTTTCTGTTTTGATTAATGTATATTGTTATATGTTTCTGCCATGGTCCCGTTTGTTTTGGATTGAATGCAGAATAAAATTTGAATCTTTGAAACTATGTAATGTTAAAAATCGTAGCTGTTTGCTAAATCCGTAATAGCTGTCAGCTGTATGAAGCCGACTGCCAGCAAAATGATGAACGTCTGTAACTATGTTTTTCAGGAAGCTTTTGAAAATGGTGGGTAATATATTAACCCTTTCCAAGTCAGATACGTCTTTTTACGCGTCTGACCCCGCTTCGTTTTGAGCACCAGAACCACCTAAAATCAGTATTTCCGATCCCTGGACAGCTATGTTTGCATTATGATTAGTTGTCCGAAAAAATGGCATGTTTTTTTTTTCCGCGCGGCTCCTCACCAAAAATATACATATGAGGGTTGAAGTGTGTGCGTGTGTGTGTGTGTGTGGGGGGTGGCAGTAGCCCCCCCCCCCCTGACCGCCGAAAAAATTTGAGGGTATGTCCCAGCTGGCCGCTGAAATGAAATCTGAAGGTGTCGTGTGTCAAAAATGCCTCGAAAATTACGCTGGCAAAACATGCTATAGACAGTTAAAATGGCCACTGCCAAACCCCTTAATTTTTGCCTTGACAGCAGTGTGAAGATTAAGATTCGGTCAAAAATACATGCGAAATCACACTTGTTGAAAACTTTGAGATGCCCCCTCGTTAGCATGGCAACAATGATTTAGCCATAAAAGGCTCTATTTGAAAGACTACTTACTACCCAGTGAACATTCCTGTCGCGTTTGATGTGAAACAGACCATACATTATGAAAGAATGGTGACATGAATTTGTGTCCTAGGCAACGCTGTGAAAATCAACAAAATTCACAAAGTCCCCAAGTGGGAATTGGTTAATGAAAAGGATCGAAACTGATCAGAATGATGTTTTTCATCAATTGATTGCAAAATATGATATTTTATAATTAATTAATGCATTTTAGGGTAAAATTATTTTTGGTAAGATTCCAGTTAACCCTCTCCCACTCAGATACGTCTTTTTACTTATCTGACCCCCACCCCCCTTTTAGCCACAGAACCACCTAAAATCAGCATTCCCCACCCCTAGACATCTATGTTTGCATTAGGAGTAGTTGTCCTAAAAATTAATCAATTAATGCATTTTAGAGTAAACTTAAGTTTTTTCAAGACTCCGGTGAAGTGCAACATTCGCGAATTTTTATTATTATTATTATTATATTTTTTTTTGTGTGAAATATTGAAAAAATAACTTGATTTTTTTTTTTTTTTTTTTTTTTTTTTCTTGTCGGATACTTAGGGATATTATCATACAAAAACTTTAAACCTATGTCTAAAAAAGTTGACCTTCGGAAATAAATATCTTCATAATGGATTCCAATATACCCGTCTTCCCAAAATGTCCGCGAGCATGACCGGTTATTTTGGAAAAAATTCTTATGGCTAATAATCAATTATGAATAAATAAAAAGGCAACATAACGCCGAAATCTATTTTTCAAAAAAGCCTACCTTCGGAAATTAGCATCATATATATGGACCCCGATATGTCCGTCATCTAAGTCCTTATTAAGATGCTTTTTACCGAAGGTAGACTTTTAACATAGGTTTTAAGTTATTTTGTCTGTTTATATAGACATAATTAATAATTAATGATTAGAAATATTTCCTACGCTAGTTGCAATGCTGTCGGACATTTAGGGATGACAGACAATTTGGGATCCATTATTAAAATGATTATTTCCGAGGGTCTACTTTTTTAACATAGGTTAAAACATTAATTGTCTTTTTATTTAATAATAATAGAATATTATCGACAAAAACATTTTCTTAGTTAATTTTCATGTTATCGGGCAATACGGGATGGCGGACATTAAAGGATGCGTGTATCATCCCAAAGTGTCCGACAAGAAAACCAATGCACCAAAAGCACTGAAATGACAGATTATTTGAGAAATCCATGACAATTTTTAAAACTTACAGAAAGCCATTTTGAAAAGGATTTCAAAATTTAAAAAGTAGTTCTGCATTTAATCATCAAATGTTTGCAGATGTTTATACACCGGTGGTATTATTAAGTATCATTCGATGTTTAGAATTTTTTAAAGAAATATTTTATCCCAAACTGTTTACTTTTTCAAAATCAAACATTAGTATTGGAAGATAACAAAAGAAACATGTAACATAAGAAATCTGTCAAAATGTGTAATTTTGCATAATTATGCATTTATTAATATCGTGACTGCAGCTTGCGCAATTTTCAATTTCTTTACAGCTAAAGGTTTTTTAATTTTCGAGGTATATAACATGCCACGCAAAAATGTTCTATCGTTTGTCGTTACGTTTCACTTGATTCGCTCACGAAACAATGATGCATTCCGGAATTTGCATTCGTCTGAAAATGAGCGAGTTCGAGCTCAGAACTACGGTCACTAAAGTTCGTCTTGGATTAGGTCAGAGAAAATGTTGTCAGTTTAGTGTCTAGGGATAGGCTGGTCAGACTATGAGTTATATTCTCGGTTACGATTTCACCCTTGTGTTTCTAAATGGATTCTTCCATCTTTGAATTCGGACATGTCCATTCTTGTAAACTTGGGGCCAGTTGTTCAAAACTAACGACGTCGTTAGTTAACGTATCGTTAAAACTTTGATCATTAAATATGGCAAATATGCCGAAATTTTTGCTGAAAAAATGTGAGCAGCTTTTGCGGATGCAAAAGCTGCTCACATTTTTTCCGCAAAAATACCAAATTTTACGATATTGTACTTGCTAGAAGAGTTAACAATATGACCACTAACGAGCTCGTTAAGCTAACAATGCTTTGAACAACTGGCCCCTGGGGGTTAAACAATCATTAATCATTTACAGCTTACAAAGTGAGATCAGATACATTTAATGGACCGTAGCTCTTCAAAACTATTTTGATCTTTGCAAATATTAAAAAAAAAATGTTTTATCTTTTTATGTTTTTAGGAGGCCTTCATGCAGACTGAACAAATTATTTGTCTAAATCGCGACTGGAGTAAGGGCGAGGATAACGGCCGCGAAAAATCGATTTAAGACCCCCTGTTGACCGTTCAAAAGCGGTTCTTCTGTCGCGGTTTATTTTTGTTATGTTTTGAGTGTGTCTATCGCTTACATTTTTGTTTTGGATAGCCGATTGGCCATTTTGTGGAAAAGTAACTCTCCTTTTAGACATTCCGCCATTGATGCTTTCATTAGGGGCTAGTTATTTCATGTTTGTGTTGCTTTCCCCTTGGTGTCTCTGATGGGAGCTGTGGGCTAATTGTATCGATTCCTGATCATTGCCTTCACTTCTATTTTGATATTTGCAAATATAAAAAAAAATGTTTTATCTTTCTTTTCAAGAAGTATTTAGTCTTTATACTTATTCTGCTGAACACGACAACCCCTACTCTGGTAATCTAATCAGGATCTGCACTATTTGTCATTCAGTTTGCGACTTTAAATGTATGTTTTGAATCTATGATCCTGGACGAGTAGCCACGATCTATGCTACAAAATTAATTTATTCAACATGACAAGGGTTAAAAATTTGAAAAGAAAGACTAAGCTCCTGTGAGCACATTCTCTCCTTTGAGAAATAAGTTTAGAGTTAAGTAACCGGAGAGTTAAAATTTTTTTGAAAGTTTCTTCTCTTCGGAAAAACGTATTGAGTGTATCCATTTATTTAAGTTATAGTTTCTGTATTATTTCACTTCAGTTTCAACTATTTTTTTTTTCATTCTTCGTTAGTTTTGATGATAGTTTGAAGGAAACAATAAGCAGTTTTTAATTATCTTTAGAAACTGCTTCAAGGAGTGCGTGATAATAGTTCTAAGTAGTCAATCATGGTAGATTCTGTTCCTATCAATCACGAAAACTTGTGTCTGAGTATCATACGCTTTTGAAATAGGAACTTGAAAGATGTTGCCAATATTAATACAGTAGAATTCCACTAAATTAAGACTAATTTTGCTTTAAAAGGCTTATTTAGTAGGTTGCAGTTATTCTCCTTTGTGTTTTCTGCAAACCCTCATGATAACAAGTCCGTGAAAAGAATAGGAAGGTGAATTTGGTGTGATTTTCGTTTTTCGTTTTTCGATATTCATTTGAAGGTGAATTTGGTGTGATTTTCGTTTTTCGTTTTTCGATATTCATTTTCAGGTGAAGTTGGTGTGATTTTCGTTTTTCGTTTTTCGATATTCATTTTCAGGTGAAGTTGGTGTGATTTTCGTTTTTCGTTTTTCGATATTCATTTTCAGGTGAAGTTGGTTTTATTTTCGTTTTTCGTTTTTCGATATTCATTTTCAGGTGAAGTTGGTTTGATTTTCGTTTTTCGTTTTTCGATATTCGAAATGAGGCCGAATATCGTATTTTGACATTCAAAATCCTAGTTTGACATTCGATTTGGCGATGAATATCGTATTTTGACATTCAAAATCCTAGTTTGATATTCGATTTGGCGAAGAAAATCGAATTTTGACATTCAAAATCCTAGTTTGACATTCGATTTGGCGCTGAATATCGTATTTTGACATTCAAAATCCTAGTTTGACATTCGATTTGGCGAAGAAAATCGTAGTTTGACATTCAAAATCCTAGTTTGACATTCGATTTGGCGCTGAATATCGTATTTTGACATTCAAAATCCTAGTTTGACATTCGATTTGGCGAAGAAAATCGTATTTGACATTCAAAATCCTAGTTTGACATTCGATTTGGCGAAGAAAATCGTATTTTGACATTCAAAATCCTAGTTTGACATTCGATTTGGCGAAGAAAATCGTAGTTTGACATTCAAAATCCTAGTTTGACATTCGATTTGGCGAAGAAAATCGTAGTTTGACATTCAAAATCCTAGTTTGACATTCGATTTGGCGAAGAAAATCGTAGTTTGACATTCAAAATCCTAGTTTGACATTCGATTTGGCGCTGAATATCGTATTTTGACATTCAAAATCCTAGTTTGACATTCGATTTGGCGAAGAAAATCGTAGTTTGACATTCAAAATCCTAGTTTGACATTCGATTTGGCGAAGAAAATCGTAGTTTGACATTCAAAATCCTAGTTTGACATTCGATTTGGCGAAGAAAATCGTAGTTTGACATTCAAAATCCTAGTTTGACATTCGATTTGGCGAAGAAAATCGTAGTTTGACATTCAAAATCCTAGTTTGACATTCGATTTAGCGAAGAAAATCGTAGTTTGACCTTCAAAATCCTAGTTTGACATTCGATTTGGCGAAGAAAATCGTAGTTTGACATTCAAAATCCTAGTTTGACATTCGATTTAGCGAAGAAAATCGTAGTTTGACATTCAAAATCCTAGTTTGACATTCGATTTGGCGAAGAAAATCGCAGTTTGACATTCAAAATCCTAGTTTGACATTCGATTTGGCGAAGAAAATCGTAGTTTGACATTCAAAATCCTAGTTTGACATTCGATTTGGCGAAGAAAATCGTAGTTTGACATTCAAAATCCTAGTTTGACATTCGATTTGGCGCTGAATATCGTATTTGGCATTCAAAATCCTAGTTTGACATTCGATTTGGCGAAGAAAATCGTAGTTTGACATTCAAAATCCTAGTTTGACATTCGAATTGGCGAAGAAAATCGTAGTTTGACATTCAAAATCCTAGTTTGACATTCGATTTAGCGAAGAAAATCGTAGTTTGACATTCAAAATCCTAGTTTGACATTCGATTTGGCGAAGAAAATCGTAGTTTGACATTCAAAATCCTAGTAGGACATTCGATTTGGCGAAGAATATCGTATTTTGACATTCAAAATCCTAGTTTGACATTCGATTTGGCGCTGAATATCGTAGTTTGACATTCAAAATCCTAGTTTGACATTCGATTTGGCGAAGAAAATCGTAGTTTGACATTCAAAATCCTAGTTTGACATTCGATTTGGCGAAGAAAATCGTAGTTTGACATTCAAAATCCTAGTTTGACATTCGATTTGGCGAAGAAAATCGTAGTTTGACATTCAAAATCCTAGTTTGACATTCGATTTTGCGAAGAAAATCGTAGTTTGACATTCAAAATCCTAGTTTGACATTCGATTTGGCGCTGAATATCGTATTTTGACATTCAAAATCCTAGTTTGACATTCGATTTGGCGAAGAAAATCGTAGTTTGACATTCAAAATCCTAGTTTGACATTCGATTTGGCGAAGAAAATCGTAGTTTGACATTCAAAATCCTAGTTTGACATTCGATTTGGCGAAGAAAATCGTAGTTTGACATTCAAAATCCTAGTTTGAAATTCGATTTGGCGAAGAAAATCGTAGTTTGACATTCAAAATCCTAGTTTGACATTCGATTTGGCGCTGAATATCGTATTTTGACATTCAAAATCCTAGTTTGACATTCGATTTGGCGAAGAAAATCCTAGTTTGACATTCAAAATCCTAGTTTGACATTCGATTTGGCGAAGAAAATCGTAGTTTGACATTCAAAATCCTAGCTTGACATTCGATTTGGCGAAGAAAATCGTAGTTTGACATTCAAAATCCTAGTTTGACATTCGATTTGGCGAAGAATATCGTATTTTGACATTCAAAATCCTAGTTTGACATTCGATTTGGCGCTGAATATCGTAGTTTGACATTCAAACTCCTAGTTTGACATTCGATTTGGCGAAGAAAATCGTAGTTTGACATTCAAAATCCTAGTTTGACATTCGATTTGGCGAAGAAAATCGTAGTTTGACATTCAAAATCCTAGTTTGACATTCGATTGGGCGAAGAAAATCGTAGTTTGACATTCAAAATCCTAGTTTGACATTCGATTCGGCGAAGAAAATCGTAGTTTGACATTCAAAATCCTAGTTTGACATTCGATTTGGCGCTGAATATCGTATTTTGACATTCAAAATCCTAGTTTGACATTCGATTTGGCGAAGAAAATCGTATTTTGACATTCAAAATCCTAGTTTGACATTCGATTTGGCGAAGAAAATCGTAGTTTGACATTCAAAATCCTAGTTTGACATTCGATTTGGCGAAGAAAATCGTAGTTTGACATTCAAAATCCTAGTTTGACATTCGATTTGGCGAAGAAAATCGTAGTTTGACATTCAAAATCCTAGTTTGACATTCGATTTGGCGAAGAATATCGTATTTTGACATTCAAAATCCTAGTTTGACATTCGATTTGGCGCTGAATATCGTAGTTTGACATTCAAAATCCTAGTTTGACATTCGATTTGGCGAAGAAAATCGTAGTTTGACATTCAAAATCCTAGTTTGACATTCGATTTGGCGAAGAAAATCGTATTTTGACATTCAAAATCCTAGTTTGACATTCGATTTGGCGAAGAAAATCGTAGTTTGACATTCAAAATCCTAGTTTGACATTCGATTTGGCGAAGAAAATCGTAGTTTGACATTCAAAATCCTAGTTTGACATTCGATTTGGCGAAGAAAATCGTAGTTTGACATTCAAAATCCTAGTTTGACATTCGATTTGGCGAAGAAAATCGTAGTTTGACATTCAAAATCCTAGTTTGACATTCGATTTGGCGAAGAAAATCGTAGTTTGACATTCAAAATCCTAGTTTGACATTCGATTTGGCGCTGAATATCGTATTTTGACATTCAAAATCCTAGTTTGACATTCGATTTGGCGAAGAAAATCGTAGTTTGACATTCAAAATCCTAGTTTGACATTCGATTTGGCGAAGAAAATCGTAGTTTGACATTCAAAATCCTAGTTTGACATTCGATTTGGCGAAGAAAATCGTAGTTTGACATTCAAAATCCTAGTTTGACATTCGATTTGGCGAAGAAAATCGTAGTTTGACATTCAAAATCCTAGTTTGACATTCGATTTAGCGAAGAAAATCGTAGTTTGACATTCAAAATCCTAGTTTGACATTCGATTTGGCGAAGAAAATCGTAGTTTGACATTCAAAATCCTAGTTTGACATTCGATTTGGCGAAGAAAATCGTAGTTTGACATTCAAAATCCTAGTTTGACATTCGATTTAGCGAAGAAAATCGTAGTTTGACATTCAAAATCCTAGTTTGACATTCGATTTGGCGAAGAAAATCGCAGTTTGACATTCAAAATCCTAGTTTGACATTCGATTTGGCGAAGAAAATCGTAGTTTGACATTCAAAATCCTTGTTTGACATTCGATTTGGCGAAGAAAATCGTAGTTTGACATTCAAAATCCTAGTTTGACATTCGATTTGGCGAAGAAAATCGAAGTTTGACATTCAAAATCCTAGTTTGACATTCGATTTGGCGCTGAATATCGTATTTTGACATTCAAAATCCTAGTTTGACTTTCGATTTTGCGAAGAAAATCGTATTTTGACATTCAAAATCCTATTTTGACATTCGATTTTGGGCTGAATATCGTATTTTTTAGAACCGCCTTATCGCGGCTTTTGTAATAGTACCCACGCAATTTATTTTAAGTAGAAATGAGAAAAATAAGCTTAACCCCCTTTAAATATGTTCTTTAAAAGGGTTATCCTTCAGAAAAGAGAAACATAACGCGCCTATTCAAAAAATGCGCAGGCTGATTTGAGTCTTCACTGGTCGCTCAAGCCTTACGCCTTACTGTAGATTTTGTCGTGTGCTGGGTCAGGTATTAAAAAATCTAAGCACTAAAAATGAAAAGTTTTGGTAAAAAAAAAAAATGTTCTGATAATTTCCATACTTATTCCTGATAAAAGACTGAGTGTAGGGCGATTCTAATGAATACCCACAAGCCCAAATCAGATTAAATACATTACGAAAACACGCCTATACAAATGTATTGAGAATCGTACCACCAAAATACATGTAATGATTTTTTTCTTTTAAAAAATCTAATACCTTTCTTATTGCTGCTCAAAAGGCTCGATAGAACCGCTGAGGCGGTTCTGTCGAGTACCCACAATCTATTGTTTTTTAGCAGAAATAAAAAAAAAACAATGAATACCCTTTAACCTACTATATAAAATTGGGATTTAAGGGGGTCGAAATTATATAGACGTGTTTTCGTTGTAAAAGTGCAATGACTACCCACAAGCCCACCACATTGAGTGAGGGTAATCGTTAGCAGCACCTCTAGAGGGCTGATCTGACGAATACCCACAATCTATCTTTTAGATCAGGAATATGAAAAATAATGTATACCCCTGTTGGCCTCAATTTTACTGTTTTCGTAATATTTAAATTACTCTTGAAAGGGGTTTAGAACGCTAATATGAAAATGTAGCAGAATTATCCATGTATCTACAGATAAAATTTGTCAGTATGACTGAATATGTGTGTTTTCGTAGTGAAAAACCCTTCACGACGTGAGTATTTGACCATATTTTAGAAGCCCCGGTGGTGCAGTGGTTATGCTACTCGCCTTGTAAACCAGGGATCGCAGGATCGATCCCTGGCTTCTCCAGACTTTCGGATGAGTCTTTACACCGAGGCCCCGTCTCCGTATGACCTTAGCTGTTAGTGGGACGGAAAACTAACACTCGATCAACCAATTGACCACATTTGAGCCGATCCAGGGAAAGGCTTTTGTTACCATGTTCATTTTTGCGAAAACGCAAATAAGTCTGCGCATACGTGCAGTCTAATCACATTTTTCGACAAACCACTATATGGTAGACTTTCACCATGAATGTTGTATTCAATCTGAATTCAGAATCTTTGCGTATTATACAGTCTTGTTTTAAACAAGCACGCGTCCATGTTTGTTTGATTGATTGAGGTTAAATGTCCCCGTCAACACAAGTTAGGTCATTTTGGAGACGTTGCTTCCAATTTTGTGGGACTTTTACCCGACATTGAGATGAAATGACATCTCAATCCCTGCCGCCCAATTAAACCAACAAGGTTTATATGCATGGACGGGTCAACTCGCAGCAGTTTTCCTGGGCAGGCTTAGTCCTCCTAATCAGATTACCAGTACTCATGTGCGGTCGGTATCAACTCTGCGTGAAAGCAGCGTGCAACCCATCAATTTCTCCAAGCCCCGATGGGCGGGGTCGGGGCGGGCACGTTTGATCATAAGCCTTAAGCATCAGATCAGTGTGCTCGTTCGCTATTGAGATATCTACATCAGCGCAATTTGATCAGAATGTTCGCTGCGCTCTATTTTAGATGCCTGCCTCTGCACAGTTTGATCAGACTGTTCGCTGTGCACTATTTAGATGTCTACATCCGCGCAGTCTGATCAGACCGTTCGATGTTCGCCATTTATATGCCTGCTGCCGCACATTCTGATCAGATTGTTCGCTAATAGTTTTTTCGCGCAGTTTGATCAGAGTACGCGCTGTGCAATATTTAGATACCTGCAGAGCGAACTTACTCACTTGACATGAACACATAAGATACTTGCCTAAGGCGAAGTCTCCAGAGAACTCACCAGAGGCAAAGTTTCCACTGAACTCAACTTAAGCCTCATCTGAGGTGAAGTTTCCATTGAATTTAAACGAGACGGAGTCCGTACTAGTCCTTTGGTGAATATCTTGACTCCTCTGCAGTGAACTAACCTAGAGCGTAGTCCGTGAGGACATTCTTTCGCCAGAACGAGAATTGACAACTGCCCTTCTTGAATCAGCGAAAGGGAGATAATGGCGGTAGAAAATATTTCATGATCAATTTCCACGAAAGAATGCTGTAGACCCCGGCTAGAATCGAACCAACGTCCTCCTCATCGCCAGTCAGACGCGCACCCGACTGAGCTACCGAGGCCGGACCACATAAGCGAGGCCTGCATTTAATTATTTTTGTTTAAATTTAGATTTAATGGCCAAATAACACTATTTTAATGATTTAGGATATTTTCCAAGCAAACGCCTGACATCGGATCAACATTGGTATTTGTTTGAATTTAGGTCGCAACACAACACAACACAACATCGATACAACGTTGGAACTGCGATGTCAGTTCAAGGTCAGAATGCGACGTTGTAGAGACGTTGTATTTTTGTTGAAATTGGATCGCGACCTACATAACCACACTGCAACGTCGATGCAACGTCAGACCAACCTCTAAATGAGATGCTGTATAAAAGATGTGTGTTGTCATTTTTTTTCGGCGTAATATTTTTTTTTTATTTCTTCTCAAAACATAGATTGCGGGGTTCGATATCGAGTACCCACAATCTCTGATTTAGAGGAGAAATAAGAAAAGAAGAAATAATGTATACTCCTGTAACCCCCATGGTTTTACCTATGTAAACCTAAGGTTCAAGGGGGGTAAGAGGGGTGTTTTCGTATTGCGAAAAGGCATATTGCATATCATACCCCACATCAACCCTCGAGCTCATATGGGGTATAATATGAAAAAAATGCGTATGATAATCTTTATATAGTACGTCACTGCAGCTGGTGTTAAGGCAGACGTAAAAAAGTCACCCTATCCTACATCATAGCGTAATTTATATTTTCTTGTCCTTTGGGATCATTGTTGCCACTGTTGAATGTTTAATATATCGGAGGGTCACTTATGAGGCCTAAATGGCTAGTCTGCCCAAGGAAACATACACACTCCCATTACGAAAACAGGCCCTGTCTAAATGTATTGGAAATTTAAATCCAAAAGAAATAACTTTTCTTTTGAAAATTCTGATATTTTTCTTATTTCTGCTCGAAACCTAGATTGCGGGGACTCGATAAAACCGACTCGATGGGGCGGTTCTATCGAGTACCCAGAATCTAAGTTTTTTTTTTATCATAAATAAGAAAAAATAGCGTTTAACCCTATGTACCCCAGTTTTGCTGTATAAAAGTGTGGTTCAAGGGGGTCAAAATTATATAGGCGTGCTTTCGTGATGATAATTTCAGTTCTGCGATGTCTTCCTTGATTTCAAAGGATAGACTTTTTTTAGAACATACTTTATGGACCGCCTTAGATGAAATTTGGTCGAACTTGGTTCGATATATCATTGCCACTTAAAATATTTTATTTGATTTGGGTGACATTGACCTTAAATATATGAATTTGTCAAGTTAAAACTTTATCTTCTTTGCAGCGTCGTATTCGTGTTCATGTTGATGCGACGTTGCTTAGACGTTGGTCAAGGATTCAGACAAAAAGTCTGGTTCGAACGAACACTAGAAAATCATCTATAATCAACGAGCATAATCAGACACCGCATTGGAGTGTTTTGTTTTGTTTGATTTGAGGTTTAACGTCCCCGTCAACACTGTATAGGTCATTGTGTTTGATTTGAGGTTTAACGTCCCCGTCAACACTATTTAGGTCATTTTGAAGACGTTGCTTCCCATTTTGTGAGACTTCTACCCAAAATTGAGATGAAATGACTTCTCAATCCCTGCCGTCAAAAGGGTTTATATGCATGGTCGGGCCGACTCGCAGCAGTTTTCCTGGGCAGGCTTAGGCCTTCTAAGCAGATTACCAGTACTAATGTTCGGTCGCGATCAGCTCTGCGTGGAAGCATCGTGCAGCCCATATATTTCTTTAAGCCTCGATGGGTGGGGACTTAATATAGGTCATTTTGGAGGCGTTGTTTCCGATTTTGTGTGAGTTTTACCCGACATTGAGATAAAATGACGTCTAAAAGCCTGTCGTCCGATGTTTATAAGCATGGTCCGTACCGCTTGGCCTGGGCAGGCTTAGATCGTCTAAGCGGTTTACCAGTATTCGTATGCGGTCGGATTCAGCTCTGCGTGGGAGCATCATGTAGCTCATCTATTTCTTCAGTCCCCGGTGGACGAGGGCGACTCATTTGAGTGTGTCCTTTGTGTTGTTACGTTACTATACTTGTTGAACTCTCTCTCTCTCTCTCTCTCTCTCTCTCTCTCTCTCTCTCTCTCTCTCTCTCTCTCTCTCTCTCTGTTAAATACAAAACACAATTTTCGCCCTTCTGAAGCGGACGATCGGCTCTACATAACCCTAGGGGGTCAAATCATAATTTGGATACTACACTCCGAATTCCAAAGACCATCCAATGACCAAGTTTCAGAATTGTAACTCCAAAGGTTTAGAAGATCTGACCATGGCCAGCTTTTTGACCTTTGACCTTGGGGGTCAAGGTCACACTTAAAGGGGCCCAGTACACCATACATTCCAATGACAATCCAATGGCCAAGTTTCAGAAGTGTAACTCCACCGGTTAAGAAGATATGACCATGTCCTCCTTTTTGACCCGTGACTTTGGAGATCAAAGTCACACTCAAAAGGGCCCAGTACACTCGACATTCTAAGGACCATCTAATGACCAAGTTTCAGGAGTGTAACTCCAACGGTTTAGAAGATATCAACATGTCCTAGTTGTTGACCTTTGACCTTGGGGGTCAAAGTCGTACTCAAAGGGGCCCAGTACACCCTACATTTCAAGGACTATCCAATGACCAAATTTCAAAAGTGTAACGCCAACGGTTTAGAAGATATGACCATGTCCTACTTTTTGACCTTTGACCTTGGTGCCAAGCATGCACTCAAAGGGGCCCAGTACATTCTACATTCCAAGGACCATCCAATGACCAAGTTTCAGAAGTGTTATTCCAACGGTTTAGAAGATATGACCATGTACTACTTTTTGACCTTTGACCTTGAGGATCAAGGTCACGCTCAAAGGGGCCCGGTACACTCTAAATTCCAAGGACCATCCAATGACCAAGTTTCAGAAGTGTAACTCCAACGGTTTAGAAGATATGCCCATGTCCTACTTTTTGACCTTTGACCTTGGGGATCAAGGTCACGCTCAAAGGGGCCCAGTACAGCCAAATAGAATGTCAGAATAGGATTTTGAATTTCAAAAATACGATAATCGGACCCAATTCGAATGTCAAACTAGAATTTTGAATGTCAAAATACGATTTTCTTCGCCAAATCGAATGTCAAACTAGGATTTTGAATGTCAAAATACGATTTTCTTCGCCAAATCGAATGTCAAACTAGGATTTTGATTGTCAAACTACGATTTTCTTCGCCAAATCGAATGTCAAACTAGGATTTTGAATGTCAAAATACGATATTCAGCGCCAAATCGAATGTCAAACTAGGATTTTGAATGTCAAAATACGATTTTCTTCGCCAAATCGAATGTCAAACTAGGATTTTGAATGTCAAAATACGATATTCTTCGCCAAATCGAATGTCAAACTAGGATTTTGAATGTCAAACTACGATTTTCTTCGCCAAATCGAATGTCAAACTAGGATTTTGAATGTCAATCTACGATTTTCTTCGCCAAATCGAATGTCAAACTAGGATTTTGAATGTCAAACTACGATTTTCTTCGCCAAATCGAATGTCAAACTAGGATTTTGAATGTCAAACTACGATTTTCTTCGCCAAATCGAATGTCAAACTAGGATTTTGAATGTCAAAATACGATTTTCTTCGCCAAATCGAATGTCAAACTAGGATTTTGAATGTCAAAATACGATATTCAGCGCCAAATCGAATGTCAAACTAGGATTTTGAATGTCAAACTACAATTTTCTTCGCCAAATCGAATGTCAAACTAGGATTTTGAATGTCAAACTACGATTTTCTTCGCCAAATCGAATGTCAAACTAGGATTTTGAATGTCAAACTACGATTTTCTTCGCCAAATCGAATGTCAAACTAGGATTTTGAATGTCAAACTACGATTTTCTTCGCCAAATCGAATGTCAAACTAGGATTTTGAATGTCAAAATACGATATTCAGCGCCAAATCGAATGTAAAACTAGGATTTTGAATGTCAAACTACGATTTTCTTCGCCAAATCGAATGTCAAACTAGGATTTTGAATGTCAAACTACGATATTCAGCGCCAAATCGAATGTCAAACTAGGATTTTGAATGTCAAAATACGATATTCTTCGCCAAATCGAATGTCAAACTAGGATTTTGAATGTCAAACTACGATTTTCTTCGCCAAATCGAATGTCAAACTAGGATTTTGAATGTCAAACAACGATTTTCTTCGCCAAATCGAATGTCAAACTGGGATTTTGAATGTCAAACTACGATTTTCTTCGCCAAATCGAATGTCAAACTAGGATTTTGAATGTCAAACTACGATTTTCTTCGCTAAATCGAATGTCAAACTAGGATTTTGAATGTCAAACTACGATTTTCTTCGCCAAATCGAATGTCAAACTAGGATTTTGAATGTCAAACTACGATTTTCTTCGCCAAATCGAATGTCAAACTAGGATTTTGAATGTCAAACTACGATTTTCTTCGCCAAATCGAATGTCAAACTAGGATTTTGAATGTCAAAATACGATATTCAGCGCCAAATCGAATGTCAAACTAGGATTTTGAATGTCAAACTACGATTTTCTTCGCCAAATCGAATGTCAAACTAGGATTTTGAGTGTCAAACTACGATTTTCTTCGCCAAATCGAATGTCAAACTAGGATTTTGAATGTCAAAATACGATATTCAGCGCCAAATCGAATGTCAAACTAGGATTTTGAATGTCAAACTACGATTGTCTTCGCCAAATCGAATGTCAAACTAGGATTTTGAATGTCAAAATACGATTTTCTTCGCCAAATCGAATGTCAAACTAGTATTTTGAATGTCAAACTACGATTTTCTTCGCCAAATCGAATGTCAAACTAGGATTTTGAATGTCAAACTACTATTTTCTTCGCCAAATCGAATGTCAAACTAGGATTTTGAATGTCAAACTACGATTTTCTTCGCCAAATCGAATGTCAAACTAGGATTTTAAATGTCAAAATACGATTTTCATCGCCAAATCGAATGTCAAACTAGGATTTTGAATGTCAAACTACAATTTTCTTCGCCAAATCGAATGTCAAACTAGGATTTTGAATGTCAAACTACGATTTTCTTCGCCAAATCGAATGTCAAACTAGGATTTTGAATGTCAAACTACGATTTTCTTCGCCAAATCGAATGTCAAACTAGGATTTTGAATGTCAAACTACGATTTTCTTCGCCAAATCGAATGTCAAACTAGGATTTTGAATGTCAAACTACGATTTTCTTCGCCAAATCGAATGTCAAACTAGGATTTTGAATGTCAAAATACGAAATTCAGCGCCAAATCGAATGTCAAACTAGGATTTTGAATGTCAAACTACGATTTTCTTCGCCAAATCGAATGTCAAACTAGGATTTTGAATGTCAAAATACGATATTCAGCGCCAAATCGAATGTCAAACTAGGATTTTGAATGTCAAAATACGATATTCAGCGCCAAATCGAATGTCAAACTAGGATTTTGAATGTCAAACTACGATTTTCTTCGCCAAATCGAATGTCAAACTAGGATTTTGAATGTCAAACTACGATTTTCTTCGCCAAATCGAATGTCAAACTAGGATTTTGAATGTCAAACTACGATTTTCTTCGCCAAATCGAATGTCAAACTAGGATTTTGAATGTCAAACTACGATTTTCTTCGCCAAATCGAATGTCAAACTAGGATTTTGAATGTCAAAATACGATATTCAGCGCCAAATCGAATGTCAAACTAGGATTTTGAATGTCAAACTACGATTTTCTTCGCCAAATCGAATGTCAAACTAGGATTTTGAATGTCAAACTACGATTTTCTTCGCCAAATCGAATGTCAAACTAGGATTTTGAATGTCAAACTACGATTTTCTTCGCCAAATCGAATGTCAAACTAGGATTTTGAATGTCAAACTACGATTTTCTTCGCCAAATCGAATGTCAAACTAGGATTTTGAATGTCAAAATACGATATTCTTCGCCAAATCGAATGTCAAACTAGGATTTTGAATGTCAAACTACGATTTTCTTCGCCAAATCGAATGTCAAACTAGGATTTTGAATGTCAAAATACGATTTTCCTCGCCAAATCGAATGTCAAACTAGGATTTTGAATGTCAAACTACGATATTCAGCGCCAAATCGAATGTCAAACTAGGATTTTGAATGTCAAACTACGATTTTCTTCGCCAAATCGAATGTCAAACAAGGATTTTGAATGTCAAACTACGATTTTCTTCGCCAAATCGAATGTCAAACTAGGATTTTGAATGTCAAAATACGATATTCAGCGCCAAATCGAATGTCAAACTAGGATTTTGAATGTCAAACTACGATTTTCTTCGCCAAATCGAAAGTCAAACTAGGATTTTGAATGTCAAACTACGATTTTCTTCGCCAAATCGAATGTCAAACTAGGATTTTGAATGTCAAACTACGATTTTCTTCGCCAAATCGAATGTCAAACTAGGATTTTGAATGTCAAACTACGATTTTCTTCGCCAAATCGAATGTCAAACTAGGATTTTGAATGTCAAAATACGATATTCAGCGCCAAATCGAATGTCAAACTAGGATTTTGAATGTCAAAATACGATATTCAGCGCCAAATCGAATGTCAAACTAGGATTTTGAATGTCAAACTACGATTTTCTTCGCCAAATCGAATGTCAAACTAGGATTTTGAATGTCAAACTACGATTTTCTTCGCCAAATCGAATGTCAAACTAGGATTTTGAATGTCAAACTACGATTTTCTTCGCCAAATCGAATGTCAAACTAGGATTTTGAATGTCAAACTACGATTTTCTTCGCCAAATCGAATGTCAAACTAGGATTTTGAATGTCAAAATACGATATTCAGCGCCAAATCGAATGTCAAACTAGGATTTTGAATGTCAAACTACGATTTTCTTCGCCAAATCGAATGTCAAACTAGGATTTTGAATGTCAAACTACGATTTTCTTCGCCAAATCGAATGTCAAACTAGGATTTTGAATGTCAAACTACGATTTTCTTCGCCAAATCGAATGTCAAACTAGGATTTTGAATGTCAAACTACGATTTTCTTCGCCAAATCGAATGTCAAACTAGGATTTTGAATGTCAAACTACGATTTTCTTCGCCAAATCGAATGTCAAACTAGGATTTTGAATGTCAAAATACGATATTCAGCGCCAAATCGAATGTCAAACTAGGATTTTGAATGTCAAACTACGATTTTCTTCGCCAAATCGAATGTCAAACTAGGATTTTGAATGTCAAACTACGATTTTCTTCGCCAAATCGAATGTCAAACTAGGATTTTGAATGTCAAAATACGATTTTCTTCGCCAAATCGAATGTCAAACTAGGATTTTGAATGTCAAAATACGATATTCAGCGCAAAATCGCATGTCAAACTAGGATTTTGAATGTCAAACTACGATTTTCTTCGCCAAATCGAATGTCAAACTAGGATTTTGAATGTCAAACTACGATTTTCTTCGCCAAATCGAATGTCAAACTAGGATTTTGAATGTCAAACTACGATTTTCTTCGCCAAATCGAATGTCAAACTAGGATTTTGAATGTCAAACTACGATTTTCTTCGCAACATCGAATGTCAAACTAGGATTTTGAATGTCAAAATACGATTTTCTTCGCCAAATCGAATGTCAAACTAGGATTTTGAATGTCAAAATACGATATTCAGCGCCAAATCGAATGTCAAACTAGGATTTTGAAAGTCAAACTACGATTTTCTTCGCCAAATCGAATGTCAAACTAGGTTTTGAATGTCAAACTACGATTTTCTTCGCCAAATCGAATGTCAAACTAGGATTTTGAATGTCAAAATACGATATTCAGCGCCAAATCGAATGTCAAACTAGGATTTTGAATGTCAAACTACGATTTTCTTCGCCAAATCGAATGTCAAACTAGGATTTTGAATGTCAAACTACGATTTTCTTCGCCAAATCGAATGTCAAACTAGGATTTTGAATGTCAAAATACGATATTCTTCGCCAAATCGAATGTCAAACTAGGATTTTGAATGTCAAACTACGATTTTCTTCGCCAAATCGAATGTCAAACTAGGATTTTGAATGTCAAACTACGATTTTCTTCGCCAAATCGAATGTCAAACTAGGATTTTGAATGTCAAACTACGATTTTCTTCGCCAAATCGAATGTCAAACTAGGATTTTGAATGTCAAACTACGATTTTCTTCGCCAAATCGAATGTCAAACTAGGATTTTGAATGTCAAACTACGATTTTCTTCGCCAAATCGAATGTCAAACTAGGATTTTGAATGTCAAACTACGATTTTCTTCGCCAAATCGAATGTCAAACTAGGATTTTGAATGTCAAAATACGATTTTCTTCGCCAAATCGAATGTCAAACTATGATTTTGAATGTCAAAATACGATATTCAGCGCCAAATCGAATGTCAAACTAGGATTTTGAATGTCAAACTACGATTTTCTTCGCCAAATCGAATGTCAAACTAGGATTTTGAATGTCAAACTACGATTTTCTTCGCCAAATCGAATGTCAAACTAGGATTTTGAATGTCAAAATACGATATTCAGCGCCAAATCGAATGTCAAACTAGGATTTTGAATGTCAAAATTCGATTTTCTTCGCCAAATCGAATGTCAAACTAGGATTTTGAATGTCAAAATACGATATTCATCGCCAAATCGAATGTCAAACTAGGATTTTGAATGTCAAAATACGATATTCGGCCTCAATTCGAATATCGAAAAACGAAAAACGAAAATCAAACCAACTTCACCTGAAAATGAATATCGAAAAACGAAAAACGAAAATCAAACCAACTTCACCTGAAAATGAATATCGAAAAACGAAAAACGAAAATCACACCAACTTCACCTGAAAATGAATATCGAAAAACGAAAAACGAAAATCACACCAAATTCACCTTCAAATGAATATCGAAAAACGAAAAACGAAAATCACACCAAATTCACCTTCCTGAAAAGAATACCCCTCTAAACCCCACTTTATATGGAGAAAACTGGGGTTTACCGGGGTAGACATTGTTTTTCTTATTTCTGTTCCAATACAAAGGTTGCGGTACTCGTTACAACCACCTCTTTCCAATGAGCGTAGAAAAATATCACAAATTTTCACTGGAAATGTCGCCATTTCGGAGAAATGAAAGAAAGTACTATGTCTCATGGGTGTGTTATCGTGGTGAGTGTGGCCCCCGCCCATTGGGGCTTGAAGAAATATATGGGCTGCATGATGCTTCCACGCAGAGCTGAATCCGGCACGCACACTAGTACTGGTAAACCGCTAAGCCTGCCCAGGAACCGCGGTGTGAGGCGGACCGTCCATGCTAATAAACCCTATTGGTTTCATTGGGCGACAGGGCTTGAGATGTCATTTCATCTCAATGTCGGGTAAAAGTCCAACAAAATTGGAAGCAACGTCTCCAAAATGACCTTGACAGTGTTGACGGGGACGTTAAACCTCAAATCAAACAAACAAAATCGTGGTGAGTGTCCTCTGGTCATGGACCACCTTTGGGACTGTTCAAAAGTGGTCTTTAAGACCACTTTTGAACAGTCCCAAAGGTGGTCTTAATATATTCCAACCACCTTGCATGTGAATGTTAAACAATACCAGAGGGGGCAATATAGAACATAACGATAAAACACCCGTGCGCTTAAATGTCATTTCTCTTATCTTGTCTAGATTCATTTTTTAAGATGAATATAATTGACATTTTATCACATTTCTATTCCAGATATAGATCGTGGGTGCTCATTTTAACCGTCGCAATAAGGCAGGAGTATCCACAATCTGTGTTTTGAGCAAAACTAAGGGAAATAATAAATACCCCGGTAAACCCAACTTTTCTCTGTATAAAGGGGTTTTAGAGGGATGTTCAGTACACGGACTTTTTGACCTAATGATGTGTTTTCAGGGAGACAGTTTTCATGATATTCTTTGTTTTTTTGTGTTTTTGTTGTTGTTGTTGTTGTTGTTTTGTTTTGTTGTTGTTGTTTTTTCCTATCGTCGTAGATTCGTTGAAGGAAATTCTGCCCTGTAAGGGAATGCCAGATTTGCCGCCATTTTTTCACACGTTTATGTAAACTCAGCATCACTGAAAAGGGGGTATTCTCTGGAGCAAATTCTTTTTTTTTTCATAGTAGACCCTGTTGACAGGAGAGATAAATATGTTTGCATACGTTTGCCCCCGCCCATCGAGGCTTCGAGAAACAGATTGGTGCTTCAACGCCAAGGACGGTTAGTCATTAATAAACGTTTTACATGTAATAGCTGCAATTTTGCAGAAATTTTCTTAGCTTCAGTTGTTTGGATTTGGGGCAATTTCAGTCGCGTGTTAATGGAATATCTTAAGCTGAGATCACGCAATTTTTGAGAGCCGAAACTGATCTACAGTGCTCGTGCGGCCGAAGATGAAGACAAAGGTTAGATAATTGTAATGAAAATTATCATTGCAAGTGTTATATTTTCACCGACTGTATGTATGGGATGGGGAGACTGATTCCTTACAGCGTTCGTTACTCTATTTAGAAGAACATGCCACCTGTAACTGGCACGTGTGAAGCACATATCTATTGTAACTCATCCAGCTAATTTGTTTCAGTATATCTAATTGGGTTAATTAGCAAACAATATAAGAATCCCCAAATGCATTAGGGAACATTTTTCTCTTTGAAGATAAATGAATTCTAAGAGTTCAGATAATTTGTACACGCACGGGTCCATATTACAACACTTTATACTCATCATAGTACAATTACTGATGAAACCAATCGTTTGTCCCTAGGAGTTCTAGACTAGAAGAAATAAGAGTTAATTTTGGGGGCGAAGTTAATATCCGACCAAATATGCATGTATATTTTGTCCATGCTTTATGAGTATTATTCGATAGAACATGGAAAAGAAATGTTGATAGTTTAGTTTCATAATATACTAATTTATTTTAGTTCGATTGCGATGAAAGCTTCAAGCTTATTTGAATCGAATCGCTCATTCCGGATGTTATAACGCGCGTGAGAGAGAGGCTCTTCCATAGTCCATAAACATATATATTACATACTGGCCAATGTATTTCTCTGATATTTTTTTTTCTTATTTCTGTTCCAAACCTAGATTATAGGTTCTCGTTGGAACCGCCTCGGCGGTTCTAACTACTACCCACAATCTAGGTTTCGGACCAGAATTATTAAGAACAGCATATACCCATGTATACACCAGTTGTCTCTATATAACATGAGGCTTTGCAGGGGTGTTCATTATACGGACATGTTAAGCTGATAATTAGGGCCCCGTCAAGCGATTTTGGTACTTATCGCCTATGCGAGCAGCGAAGGTTTTAGGCGAGCCTGCGCATCCGCGCAGTCTCGCAAGAACTTTCGCTGCTCGCTCATACAAGCAGTGAATCAAGAGGAACCTTCAGACAGAAAGCCATATCCCTGGCCCCTCTGAATGGCTAGGCATGCGCAATTAAAATTTGTCATGACGGAATGCTCGAAGACACAAATTCGCTTGGCGGGGCTCATGTGGTAGTTCCAGCATATGCTCCGCATGGTTGCATGAAGAAGGTTTGTGTCAAGGCACACAGTGAGGACACTGATTAGACTGCGGGTATCTCAGTCTTCTCTGGGCACAAACGAAGGTCTATTTTCGTTTGACGCGGAACAAATGAGGTAGATCATTTCGTTGCATTCCATGTTTTAGACAACGCCTTCTGTTTGTCGGTGGTCTCCTTAAAAGTTTGGTTCCAAGCTGTGAAAGTTACTTAACCCTAAACAGAGGGCCTTACCATACCATTTAGTCAAGTTACCGGTAACTAGGGTAATCAATGACAGAAAAGGACCACACCCTGTAAATAAAGAGCTAGGTGAATATGTCATTTTGTAATGGGTTCAAATGGCGTGGTTCCAAATGTCACGAAGGACCAGAAAATTGTAATAGTGACTATGTAACGCTACAATTTATGATTATTTAACTATTATTTATTATAGCAAACACACGAAGTGTTTGCTTTAATGTAGAGAGGCTGGAACAACATACTTAGGCACCCAAATCTCGCCTGGAATCTCGTTCTTTTTCTCGCGAGAATCCGCCATCTTTACAGAATTCCAGACTGATTCTCAACAACAGAAATGTCAGCTTTGTTTCGTATAGCAAAAATACGGTAAGCAAACCATAAATAGAAGAAATACAATTAAATATTTCTTCACATCCACAAAATTATTCTTCAACTTTAATTCTATTTCATACAACACTTTTCATTCCATCATCCGTGAAAAATAATAAGGCAAAATAAAAAATTATAAACATTTACATCATGTGATCCGATTTGACCCCGCGCGCGAGGTCAGCGTTACTTGTAAACAAACCGCTGTCAAACTAACGTCGTCTGCTGTTACACTTTCGACAACCTACTTGCAGGGGTATTTTCTGTGTCGTTTTTTTGCACACATCAGGTAGCATTTACTCATTTCAAACGAGTTCTTCTTCGAATACATTCACAAAATCACGCTTTATTTCAGCTTACTACCGGAACAATGGACAATGCAAATCACTTGTAATTATGCCAACGAATTTCTTTCAGAGGACAGGATTTCTACATTCAAGATGTGCCGGGGGATGGTAACTGCTACTTCCACTGTATTGCCACCTATTTATTTGGACATACTGCATATTCACAACAATTTCGCCGTGAAGTTTGCACAACCATACTTAGTGACTGGCCAAACTGGAGCCACAAAGTTCATCTATTTCATGGGTCAAAAACTTCTCAGTATTTTTACTGGGGTTCAATGATTCAACATAATGGCTGGGCAACAAACTGTGAAATTGAAGCAACAGCTTTGCTTTATGGTCTTTGCATTAATGTTTGGTTACATTGCGCCTTCTCAGATCCTGTCTTGACCACTTTTGGTTATCAAACTAGCAGCCATGTGATTAATTTACTACTCAGAAATAACCATTTCGTTCTTCTTCGCCCAGTGCCATCTTCCCTTTTCGAACAGTCACACAGTTTTATCTCTCACAAATCAACACGCACACCGTCTGTCAATCAGACAGCAAATATTGAGCATCCCCATTCAAGCTCCAACGACCATTCCCATGCGACTGCAGCACCTTCATCTACATGCACTAGCAGTCAAAAACCGGTTCACTCTACTAATGTTTTCTCGGAACATAATTATGGCATACAAGATCACTACCCCACACCGACCACTGAACAAAAAATGCACTTTGAACACCCATACTGTGCTCCTGCTCCTAACATTCCTGCATCTGAAAGTAACAACAAAACAAAACACAGAAAAAGATCTCGCATTTCTGATACACTTATTTACTCTCCAACATCTCGTACATTTAAACGCACTGCTCCTACATGTTCAACAACAAAAAAACAAGAAAACTGCTACACAAAAGAAAAACGCGCGTTGCAAAACAAATACTCATTCAAATAACAAAAACTCGCATAGTCACACAACCAAACATAACACAAACAGACAAACACACCCTCTTCACAGCAATACAGATGAAACCGTCAATGCATCGCAGTCAACAACAACAATACCCCTTGATGACAAAGAAAACGAACTACTATCTACTTGCAGGAAGTATGGCATTCCTTTCCAATACCCCTTGCCTGATGAAACTAACTATTCAAAAACATTGAGGCATAAAAGAATCAATGCTAAGATATACTCAAAGAAAAAAAATCTCTCTCTGCAGGATCATGAAATTCCTCATTGCCCTCCTCCTTCTGATAACATTCACTTTGACAAAGCACTTGACTGTATTCGGGCATTTGAACTTGAACAAATGTCATACCGTATTGACACTTGTTCTATTTCTCAAGAAAAACGCATTCACATGAAAATGGCACCCAAATCAACAACAGTCTGTTTCAGGTGTTATAAGGACAACAATCAAGTTAAACTTTTTTCTGATCAAAACAATATGGACCCTAAACCTCTACCACCACATCTTACTGACCTTTCCATCATAGAACAACAACTCATATGCAGGATCTCACCCTGTATAAATGTTCATATGTTGAAACATGGTGGAATTGGATCTAGTGGACACTGTGTCACTTTCCCACAACAGATAAATGAACCAGCACAAATTTTTCCCAGGCTTCCTCAAGAGATCAATGTCTTGAAAGTCAGAAAACAAGGGAAAAATGACACATCTAAAGATTTCAAAGTTAGACGCTATGCTGTCCAAAATGCACTCATCTGGCTTAAGCAAAACAACCCGGCTTATTCAGATATTACCATCAGTCAAGAGAGGCTTCTCTTACTGCCCATTAATGGAGATTGCGACAATATCTACACTTTTGAATTTACAGAAAACATCACACAATCGCGCGACAAGGGCCCCGCAAGTGAACAAACAGAGACTCTTGAAAGTAATTTTTCCACTAACTCCAGTGTTTTACTCTCGGATCAGCCTGTCAACATACAAAAAGAGGTTAACAACATAGTTGCTGATGTTATTGGTGAAAATGCTCAACACATTCAGCCTTCAAGCAATAGAAGATCAACATCTACCATTCCTTGGCCTACCAGGGATAACAATCCTGTCTCTGAAGATACAACTGTTAATTTTTTCACTCTAGCATTCCCTTCACTTTTCCCTTATGGTGCTGCTGACTTTTTCGCAAGCAGACCAGTCACATGCTCTTCCTTATCTGACTGGGCAGATCATCTTCTGTGGTATAAAGATGGCAGATTTGCCCATCACCAGTATTTTAAGTTTGTTGTTCACAACATGATCATGAGAAAAAGAGCCGCAGAAAACAGCAAGTTCATAGTGCAACAAAAACTAGGAGATCAACATTTGACTGTTGCAGACCTGAAAAAAACAACTACAAGATGGTCACGTCTCTGCAGGGAAAAAATTTCTTTATTTCGGCGCAAACCATAGGGGAACATCACAGTACTGGTCACAAAGAGCACGCGAATTAAGGGCTTTAGAACAGTTCAAAATTAATGAAGGTTGTGGTTTACCTTCTTTCTTTACCACTGCAAGCTGTGCTGAATTTCATTTCAAACCACTGCACATACTCATTCCTCTCTTTCTTGACTCCTCATCTTCAAAACCCAAAGACTTAACAGACAGATCTCAGCTTTATCAGGCATTGCAGGAAAAACACCCACATCATAGCTCACTACTTTGACCTTCGCACACAATCTTACTTCAAACATGTCATGGGCCCAGTGTTTGGAGTTGATACTTACTGGTACAGGCAGGAATTTGCTAAAACACGTGGAATGATCCATTGGCATGGTCTTTGCTGGCGCTCTGATAAGGAACCTCACCCACTCCTGTTCAAAGCCGTCAATGAAGGCCTTACAAACTCAGAATGTGCAGAAAAACTTGCAACATGGGCAAATGCCTCCTTCAACATGACTGCTTCCCACCCTGCGGGCAAAGATGATTCTGGTCAGCCCCTTAAATCTTTGTGGCCACCACCCTAAGGCACTGCCCCTGCACCACCAGAAGAAAAAAATCCTCTTCTGAATCTGCTCATGGATGTTAGCTCCACACAAGAAAGTCTCTTAGAAGATTATTTGCTGCTTACTAACAGATTTAACCTTCATAGCTGTTCTAACTATTGCCTCACTGTTGATAATAAAAAAGACCCAAACAACAAACTTTGCCGCATGGAATTTCCAAAAATAATCAGAGATGCCCCAGACATTATTCACGACAGAAATAAGTCCATGAGACTCGAAATGACTCGCGACCACCCCACACTTGTCCAGCACTCACGCATACATACTCAAGGCTGGAGAGCCAATGGAGACATTTCTCTTATTCTATCAAAAAGTGGTACTGACAACCCATCTGTCGATGACATAATTGCAACAGAGAAATACATTACTGGCTATGTATGTAAAGGCAACCAGCCAACAGGAGCTATTGCTGACCTATTCAATGACATTGTCAACTGCAGTGATGATGATGTTTCTGCAAAGTCAATCTGCTCCAAATTACTTATGGGCACAGTTAAAAGAGACATTTCCGCTGTTGAAGCATCCTTCGAACTCGCTTCTCTTCCACTCTATCGCTCAAGTCATTCATTTCAGAATATCAGTCTTTCTGGATGTAGAATTCTTGAAAATAATGGAGGTACTGTCACTAGAAATACTGCTGTGGACAAATATTTACAGCGTAAAAATACAGACATTTCTTCTCTTTATCAGTTCTGCTGTAGAAATGGTAAAGTCCCAGTTATAGCTGGTAATGCAACAAAAGCTACATGGCCACTACAGGATGATTATTGCCAAACCATGCTGCTCCTTCACTGGCCAAACTGGCGCACATTCAAAGACATACAAAATCAAGAATCTACTTTAGTTAGTTAAACATATTTTATTGCCTTTCATGATAGCATATGGGGTTGGGCCACAAGTTCTACCAACATTAGTTACGGCCCTTCCCCTAAGCTACATGGACTGACACATTTCTACTTGGACTGACACATTTCTGCATTTCATTTCCACTGACTCTTGTCCTAATTTTCTCAAAGCAGAAATTGAAAGGGCAAAACAAAACATTCCTGATTCATGTCCTGATCAAGACTTAGTCTGGCCCAGACCTAGTCTGGCCCAGAAAACATGTACACTCGATATTGTTCACTTCTGTGGTGTATTCCTTGCTTCCAAAGGATAACCCTTTTATAGAACATATTTAAATGAACAACCTCAGGATGATGCATCTCAACCTGATTGGATGCAGGTCATACAACCACAGGTTATGTTTGATGACATCCAAACTGACATCTCCTTTGATGATGGTGGACCTGACTTTGACTGGTCCAAAACTTCATATAATTATCCCAATGACCTGGGAAAAACCTGGATTGAGCAGCTCAATGATGATCCTCAACCTTCCTCTCAAGAAGCACAGCTCATAATTCCTGATATTGATCTCTCATCCATGAATGATGACCAGTGCTTTGTTTTCAATATTGTTATCCACACACTCCTTAACTTCATTAACGATGAACATGCACAGCCTTTTCAACCTTTAAGGATGGTCGTTACTGGCACCACTGGTTCTGGAAAATCATACCTCATCCAGTGCATTGTAAAGGCTGTGCGAACATTGTTCCAGTCCAATGATGCAGTACAAGTCATTTGCCCTACTGGAAACAGTGCCAACATCATTTCTGGCATGACACTACACAGCTTCCTAAAGGTACCCACTTACAACAAAGGCAAAGAAATGAAACTACCTGACGGCTCCATAGGTTCCACATTACAAACTAATTGTCGACATCTAAAAGCACTTCTAGTAGATGAAAGATCATTAATTGGTGCCAATACGCTTGGTTGGATGGAGTTCATGTGTCATTATGGTGTAGCATCTCACACTGGCAGTACAAATTCTTGGGGGGGGGGGGGACTTCCTGTTGTTGTTTTCCTTGGTGATGATGTGCAGCTCCCTCCAGTTCTGGATACTCCCGTATATAAACCTCCTGGCAACACACCTGCTGCCATGCACGGAGCACTAATCTGGAAAGAATTCACTACTGTAGTTGACCTGCAAACTATTGTCAGACAAGGAAACCAAGAACAAGTTTTCCGTGAAGTTCTTTTGGCCTTAAGACAATACAAAGTCAATAAAGAACAAGCAACATGGCTCTTAAATTTCCAATGGCATGCACTGCAAACACTGAAAGGCAAGGACCTCATGTAAAGAATGGATTCCTCTGCGTTGTTTGTCTTCCCTTCACATGAAGAAGAAATGCAACACAACATGAAACAACTTGTGAAAGCAAACAAAACTAGTCCAGTAGCTAAGGTCAAATGCACAGGAAAAGGTATACACAGCAACACAGGGGAATCTGACAAAGCTGGAGGTCTGCTTCATACTATTCACCTATGCAAGAATGCAAAAGTTATGTTAACCACAAATCTTTCGGTCAAGTATGGCCTTTTCAATGGAGCAGTAGGTCAGGTGTTGGATATCATATACAAACATAATCTTAAACCACCTGAGTCTTTTCCTGACGTTGTCATGGTTCAATTCTCTGGCTATACAGGTCCGCCGTTTGTAACAGCTAACAAACAACTTGTGCCTGTTGTACCTATTACCAGGAAAATAGACTGCAAGTGCCATTCATGCAAACGTACACAGATCCCATTTCGACTTGGATGGGCTACAACAATCCACAAATGCCAAGGCATGACAATAGGAGAAAATCAGGCCCACAGGTACATAGTCATTAACCCTGGAACAAGGAGTTTTGAATCCAGAAATCCAGGAGCCTTATTTGTAGCCCTCTCTCGAGCAAAATCAAGTGGTATTGGCTTTGCTGATCCAGACTTTGCCTTTCACCCATCTGTCATTCTCGGTGAAGACAGACTTCGGCATCAGGTATGCACTGCAACAACCAAAGCCAGAGACATAGAAATTCTTTCTCTGAAAAAACATGCTGTTCTAAGAAAACAAAAATTCTCCAATCTTTCGAGAGACAAAAACATTGTAAGTCACATTAACAATCTTATTCTTCAGCCTCATCCTCCTGAAGAATAACTTTTTCTGTTCTGCTATTCAGTATCTTCTTTTCCTCTTACAGACATTCATTACACTACCATCAATGCCATGCTTTCAGGTCGAGCTATGATAATCTCTACTTGTGACCTAAGGTTTCACAATTATTCATGTTTAATTCTATACACAACTTCACTTTAACATTTGCTCCCCAAATTCATCTGCTCAAGTCAAGGTTTTTCCACTGTCTATACAGACAGAAACAATCGCACACGTCTATTCTTCATTCATTAACACATGAAAACAAATGGCAGTCGTGTACTGTTGCATGTCATTTCTCTGTTGCTAATTGGTCAGTCGATGGCACCCGCAATCACACTATGGCAAATCAGTCACACTTGCTGGTGATATGATAATCGCTGGCATGACTCTCATATAATTGTCACCATCCTTTCTCCTTCCTATTTCATCTTACTGTAAACTAATATCCTACTTTATCATATGACCTCGTTGATAAGCAGTGGATATCGCCCCCGCACATAGGGGCTTGAAGAAATATATGGGCTGCAAGATGCTTCCACGCAGAGCTGAATCCGGCCCGCACACTATTACTGGTAAACCGCTTAGATGATCTAAGCCTGTCCAGGAACCGCGGTGTGAGGCGGACCGTCCATGCTAATAAACCTTATTGGTTTCACTGGGCTACAGGGCTTGGGTTGTCATTTCATCTCAATGTCGGGAAAAAGTCCCACAAAATTGGAAGCAACGTCTCCAAAATGACCTTTACAGTGTTGACAGGGACGTTAAACCTCAAATCAAACAAAAAATAAGCAGTGGATAACGTCGTGTAATAAATATAGTATGACCACACGTGTAATAACACTTTTGCGGGATTAAGTAACGTCATGACGACATCCATGTCAACAAAACATTTTTTGCGGAAAAAAATATCACATTCAAAGGCAATAAAATCATATTTAAAGTGGTCACATGATAAACAGAATCTTACACTCGTGGTCATTTCATATGAAATTTATGATACTCGCCAAAGGCTTGTTTCATAAATATCATATGAAATGACCACTCGTGTAATATCCTCTATTTATCACATGACGTCATTGATAAACGGTGGATAACGTCGTGTAATAAAAATCGTAGGCCCACACGTGTAATAACACTTTGGCGGGATTAAGTAACGTCATGACGACGTCCATGTCAACAATGCATTTTCTGTGGAAAAATTGTAAAACTCAAAGGTGATAAAATCCAATTTTGAGTGGTCATATGATAAACAGAATCTTACACTCGTGGTCATTTCATATGAAATTTATGAAACTCGTCAAAGGCTCGTTTCATAAATTTCATATGAGATGACCACTCGTGTAAGATCCTCTATTTATCATATGACGTTGCAACTGACGGTGTCATAACATCTGGAAATAAATGGACAATATTTACATTTTTAGGTGAAGACCAAAAACATCAATTTTCAAACGCAAGCATTTCTTGCCAAGTTACTATTTGTCAGCAACATATATGACATTATGCGCGGATCCGACCAATAAACTTTACTGATTTGCTTCTATTTTATTACTTATGAGCATTACACATTTCATGCTCACCTGACTGGAGCATGAACAAATTTTTACAACTTCAGGGTCAGGTAACACACCAACAAATACCCAATTAACCCTTTTGGTACCAAAATGAAATGTTCCTCCTTATATTTAAAAAAAGTCAAGTCCAAAATTCAGGGGTGCCAGGTTGTTTTCTTCTAAATTTACTTGCAACATTTCTTACTTCTTTGCAAACAGTGCATGCCCTGGTCACATGCCATGTTATGCAGCGTCTGATCTGGCCCTGCAATGTTTCCCATGTACCCCGTTTGGGGTTTCCAGTATTGAATGCGTTAAGTTTCAGCTTCAAAATCTTCCGTATCTCTCACAAACTAACATGTTCTATGTATACACTTGAAACGGATTATCCTCTTCTAATGTCTGTAACATTTTCACAGTTTGTTGAACAGTATTAATTCAAATTTTTCTTTATTTATACTTTTTGTACCATTTGGAATCCTCCTTCTTATATACAGCAGGAGTCAAGTTCAACATTTAGGGGTCTAAGGTTGCACTGTGCAAACAGTGGAGGCTCTGATCAGGGGCTGCATTCTGCAGCATCTGATGATCTGCCCCTGCACTTTTCACAAGTACCCGTTCTGCGGCTGCCATTTCAAAATGGGTTTATATTTAATTTATTGTTTCTATTTTAGAATGTCTACAAACATCATTATTGCCAGTGACTCAAGAGGCAGAAACCTTCCACATTACATTAAATACAATACACCATTCTCAACATCCATTCATTTCATTCCAATCATTACTCCAGGTGCAACTATTCACAAACTTCAACAGGCCATCAACTCTCAACTTACACAACTACCACAAGAATCAAACACATCCATTACAATCATTGCAGGCATCTGCAACTTAACAGAGAAACTTCACCATGCAGGTGGAATAGAGATTGCTTACAACCACTCTCAGGAAAACATTCATAACCTCATACATACCATGCAAACACTCTCAAACATTTACAATACTACCAACACTTCTCTTAGAATAGCAACCATTCCACCAGCATCACTTACAAAATTTGCTGTACATCAAATTACAAAAAACAGACTACATTACAGCAAATTCACAGATACAGCAATACACACACAACAGAAGCAACTAGAAACTGATATCATTCACATAAACAGAGCTATTTCAAATATTAATACACAGGCAGCACTCTCAACCATCAGGTGGGATAGGGATGTAACTAAAGTTTCAGTTCAAAGAAAGAGAAATACAATTACAAGAAAAAAAAAATCTTCTACACACACATGTATGATGGAGTTCACCCCGACAATTATCTTCAGGAGAAGTGGTTCAGAGTTCTTTGCAAGTCTATACAAAATGATCTCGATATCAAAGTCTCAGTCAATGTAAGTAATGTTTCATCTTCCTCAGATGAATATGAAGAGGATGACCCACTAGAACGCTCATGGGACTACAAAAGACAAAAAACAAGCTGAAGCTCCAGTGGCAGATTGTTTACTTTCCAGTAAGTTATATGTTTTAAATCATTTGTTTCTTTCTTTTCACATTTAACGGCCCAGTTAACACTGTATAGGTCAGTTTCGAGACGTTGCTTCCTATTTTCTCCTGCACTTATTTCTTACAAAAACGTTGAGTTTTTCAAAGCTTGTAGTTCTTTCCAATAATGCAGGCTTTCAATAAATAGTTTAGACTCTGCAAAGAACCATACAAATTTTAAGTACACTTTCATCATGTTACTTAATTCTAAAGAAAACTTCATGCACTCCCTATCCCACCAATTCAATCTCTCTATCCTTAGCAGTGACACCCACCATCATACCTCTGCACAACATTTACTCATAGTGAGGGATATGATAATCTCTCGCTTCTTAGTCTGAATTGAAACCTATCTTTGCATTATACCATTAATGACAACACTGCAAAATACTGTTTTACAACAAATTTCAATTACAGTCTACACACCATCCATTACATACTATAAGCTGAGGGATATGATAATCTCTTGCCTCCAACATGCAAGTACATATACCTTACAAAACCACATACTAAAAATGCCTCTGCCTCAACAAATTGCAACAGTTTTACTTTGGATTTACTACATCTGGAGTGTACATGTATTCGTGTCTATCAAACAGGTATTTGGTCATAAAATGCACGGTGTTCTCTTTACTTTTCTATATTGTTATATATTTGTTTTCTTCAAAATTTCTTGTCATTTTTCTTCATGCGTTGTTATCATTGAGATCTTGTTCTGTACAGTTAGTTATATTGATACAAAGAAAACATTCACTTCATATTCGTTTATATCATATTATTTTGTGTTTCAGTGAATAATGTCCTGTAATAAAATCACATGAACACAAGTAATAACTCATGGTTATTGCGGCCTAACGTCATTACACCATCTGTAACAACATTGTTTTCTTTTAAATACATTGGCTGATAACATCTAAATTAAATTCATAATATGATAAAAAAATTACCTCCTAAGCCCAAGACGTCTTTACGTCATCTTAAACTAGGTATTCAAGAATTTCATAAGAAGTTTGTTTTGGCCGCTGCAGACAAGGCCGCTAACAACGTCGTCGTTGTGTGACGGCTCCACTATGTTAACACGCTTAAGCAGGAGCTCGGTGGTACTAAGGCCTATGAACTTCAGCCTTTAGCTGAAGAGAGAGCTATAGTAGATAAACATGTTTGTCTTTCAGCCACCAAGTTTGCTGTGTGTGTTAACGAAGGCCAAGACAAGCTTCCTACGCCAAAACTTCATAAAAAAACCTTACAAAGCACGGTTTATTGCAAATTCTAGCTCTTGCACTGCCACTGAACTTTCTAAATTATTAACTTCCTGTCTTACTGCTATTAAAACGCATGTAATTAAATATTGTGATAAAGTCTTTGAAAGATCTGGAAGAAATCTGTTTTGGTCTATAAAAAATTCGAATGAGGTTTTAAATAAATTGAAATCTAGACATTTTCGTGCTTCTAGTCTGTCTACCTACGATTTTTCCACTCTTTACACTACACTTCCTCATAATCTTATAAAAGAAGAGCTTAATGATTTAATTGAATGGGCTTTTCACAGAGAAGATTCTCTCTATCTTGCATGTAATGTCAGAAATGCATGAGCATAAGAATTATACACTTTGGTCATGTCAGAAAGTGTGTGATGCCCTAACCTTTCTACTTGACAATATTTATATTAGATTCGGTACTAAGTTATTTAGACAAATTGTGGGTATTCCGATGGGTACTAATTGCGCACCTCTTGTGGCTGATCTGTTCTTGTATTGTTATGAAAGAGACTTCATTTTGTCGCTTTCCATTGATAACCAATCTGAAATTATTGAAGCTTTTAGCTCTACTTCTAGATATTTAGATGATTTATTAAATATTGATAATACCTATTTTGATGGTTTGATCAGTCAGATTTACCCCCTAGAACTTCAGTTAAATAAAGCAAATTCTTCTGATACCGAGGCCCCGTCTTTGGATTTACATCTATCTATTGTAGACGGATTTGTTTCGTGCAAAAGTTATGATAAACGCAATGACTTTGATTTTGAGATTGTAAATTTTCCTTTTTTGGATGGTGATGTTCCTCGTGCGCCATCCTATGGCGTTTATATTTCGCAATTGATTCGATTTGCTAGAGTGTGTAGTCATGTAACTGACTTCAACACTCGTAATAAATTATTAACGGCTAAACTCCTTAATCAGGGTTATCGGTACCATAAACTACGCAAAGCCTTTTCAAAATTTTATAGACGCCATTCTGATTTAATTTCAAAATTCAATATTGGACTTAAATCTCTTCTGCAACAAGGTCTATCGGAACCCGAATTTTATGGTGACTTAGTATATAAATTCAGAAAAATATATAACCGCAATGACTTCAGCACCCAATTTCGTAAAATCATTCTTCGATATAAAAAGATTGGGTACAACATGGATATTATACGACAGACTGCATGCATGGTAGTTAACCAAATCACGGTTGGCAACTTTGCTTCCCTCTTTAATTGCACGCCGGTGGGTCAGGCCTCAGATTCTATGACGGCTCCAACGTAAAGGCTTATTGAAAATTAGAGAGATAATGTTGGTTGGTGCCTGATGCTCTGTCTCTGGTCGGGCTCATCGGAGTTTAACTGTTGGTTTTCTTTTGCTCCAGCATTTCAGTGGTTTCTTGCTGTCGAGTCCTCACCGTTGTCTCACCTCTGTGGTTCTTTGATTTTTGTGTTCACGGAGATGTTGCACTGATGAGTTAGGAGGCCTTCATGTGGACTGAACAAATTATTTGTCTAAATCGCGACGGAAGTAAGGGCGAGGATTGTGGCCACGTAAAATCGATTTAAGCCCCCCAGTGGAAATCTTCCACTGACCGTTCCAAGGCGGCTCTTCTGTGGCGATTTATTTATGTTGTTGTTTGTTACTTACTGTGTGTATCACTTGTGTCTTTTGGTTTTGGATGGCCATATGGCCATTTTGTGGGAAAGTAACTGTCCTTATGGCCTTCCTTTGTTTAGGTTTCCATTATGGTCTGGTCGCTTAATGTTTGTATTTCTTTCCCTTTGGTGTCTTTTATGGGTGGAGTAAGTTAATTGTATCAATTCCTGATCTTTGTTTTACTTCTACTTCACACTTGACTTAATTTTTTATGATATTTTATGAACAATAAAGAAACCCAATCTATCCTGAAGTGTATGTAATATTCACCTGCGGTAATGGTCAAATGTGACCAGTAATGGTCAAATGTGACCGACACAGTATCGGTAGATATATAGATATCCCTTAAGAAATCCCAACTGAGGTAATAGCCACATTTGGCCGACTCATTATAAGAAGATAGATAGATAGATAGAAATCTAAATATATATGTCATTAATCATTTTACATACATGCATTTTCAGCTTCATCAAGACATCACACAGAAAAATACGCTACATTTATGCCTGGGATATGCTCAACAAAATGCCAAGAGGGACAGGAAAGGCCCAGACCTGGTAAGCAAGCTTCTAAATGTTTTTTGTTAAATTCAGTCAACAATGAAATGCTATATACTGATACAAATAACATTCATACACCAGGACATGTGATGGGAAGTTAGTCCATATTTCTTACTAAACAAGTGAACAATACCTATGTATATGTTGTCGTCGAACTTTTTAAAAAAAATATACTTGCTGTTAATATAAATTAGCCAAATTATCCTCCCTTTTATCAGTAAACATCTCGATCCGTATTGGTTCCTGTGTGTTTGCATCAAAGGCAGTGCCTTTATTTCATATTATTTCATCTCATGTGTGTTTAACACACTTGGTATTTAACTAAAAAGGTAAATATCCTCTACTGGCGTCACACTGTAGCTGTCTTATATAGAAGCCTTCTCCAGGCTTTCGGATGAGTCTTTAAACCGAGGTCCCGTCTCCGTATGACCTTACCTGTTGGTGAGACGTAAAACTCAAATGTTGTCTTACACTTTATTATTACCCAACCTACTATATATAAGAATTTATTAAGCATTTTCGACTATCTAACACCTTTTCGCATGAAATCGGATTGAACCGGTTTTCAGAGAACTATCACACGGAGCACTGAACTATTGCCCGGTGCAGATAGTTTTAACTATCTCATGGTCACGTGATCACCTAGCAACTTGACAAGTAGTAATTGCTTATTGTGATCATAATAACTCTTTATACGAGTTGGGTAATAAAACAACTATTTCATACCTCCAAGGGCGACAGTCAAAACTATCAGCCCCTCGGTGCTGTGGAGCACCTGATGAACTATCGCCCGAGGCCGAACAGCCCCTCGGTGCTGTGGAGCACCTGATGAACTATCGCCCTCGGCCTTCGGCCTCGGGCGATAGTTCATCAGGTGCTCCACAGCACCGAGGGGCTGATAGTTTTGACTGTCGCCCAAAAAGGTATGAAATAGTTGTATATTATTATATACCCAGAAAATGTCCCGTTTACTTTGTACAGAAGTTACCGGTCAATATTTTTCCATATTGCCCGTAGTCAAGTTGATATTGCCCGGAGATAAGCAGTCTCGTGCATAACAGGACTACTTTAAAATCTATGTAATTCAAGATGAAACATCGGCAGCCATCTTGCCGTACGAATCGACAGAAAGAACGCAAAACAAAACAAATATAGGTTCTGACAAAGTGCATAAAGCGCATTTTATGCTGTCCAATATGACCTACCTGCAATCTGTTTAAATTTTCAATACTTTCTTCTAAGAAATCAGTGGTATTTCGAAAGAATATAACCGACGCTTCGGAAAAAAATGGCGTCCTGCTTTGGGAAACGTCAATGTTTTAATGACGTCACATCCACAAACGTTAACGTCGTATTCGCTTTGGCGACATTTGGCGAGGTTTTCAACGTGTAGGGAGACACTTAACGAACTTCATTGTTTTCCATTTCAAACCACTTAAATATATATAATCTGATTTTACGTTCAGATTTCTATACCAGGCAATGCTGAATTTTAGTAGACAGTTCAAGTTTTGGGTATATAATAAAAAGGTTATTGACTTTATAGTGTGAAATATTCGGCACTCGTTCATATGGCGAAGACGCACTCGCAAGCTTGTGCGTCCTTCGCCATATGAACTCGTGCCGAATATTTCACAATATAAAGCCAATAACCTAAAATTATATACCCAGAAAATGTCCCGTTTACTTTCTACAGAAGTTACCGGTCAGTATTTTTCCATATTGCCCGTAGTCAAGTTCATATTGCCCGTAGATAAGCTTTCACGTTCACAAAAGAACTACTTTCAATTTTGTCCATTTCGATACTAAAAATCGGCAGCCATCTTGCCGTGCGTATCGACTGAAAGAACGTAAAACAAAACGAATATAGGTTCTGACAAAGTGCATAAACCGCATTTTTTGCTGTCAAATATGACCTACATGCAATCTGTTTAGATTTCCAATACTTTCTTCTAAGAAATCGGGAGTATTTTGAAAGAAATATAACCGACGCTTTGGAAAAAGACGGCGTCCTATGTTTGGAAACGTCAATGTTTTTAATGACGTCACATCCACCAACGTTAACGTCGTCTTCACTTTGGCGCCGTTGGGCGTGGTTTTTCAACGTGTATGGAGACACTTAACGACCTTCATTATTTTCCATTTCAAACCACTTAAAGATGTATAATCTGATTTTACGTTCAGAAATTCATACCAGGTAATCCTGAATTCTAGCCGACATTTGAATTTTTGGGTATATAATAAAAAGGTTATTGACTTTATATTATGAAATATTCGGCACTCGTTCATATGGCGAAGACGCACTCGCAAGCTCGTGCGTTCTTCGCCATATGAACTCGTGCCGAATATTTCACAATATAAAGTCAATAACCTATAAATATTGATTGAGAATAGTTAACAAAATCGCATTTAGTATAGAACTATAGCCAACTTAAATGAATTGAACACTGTTTGGTTTTGGGACGATGAGAATTAGTTCTAGGCTTGGGTTGTTAGATCCTCGATGAGGCGATTCTAATGAATACAGCCAACATACATTTATATAAGACAAATTTGCCAAAATGATCCTGATAAAATAATCTCAGAAAGGACGTTTAGGTTATATTAATAAAGCTATGTGCGGCATTTTATATCGACACCGATTTGAGTGCACACTGACCAACATCGCCATTGAGCAGGTTTTCATAATTTTAGACCAAGGAATAAAAGGTTTGCTGCATGCTCTAAGTATGACGTTGATATTGGAGTTATGGGAGAGTTTCTCTAGGGACTCAATTATGAATTCGAATCATCGATGGTTAACGAGGCATCACTTAAGATTCACTGTAGCAACTGAACAGTAGAAGTTTAAGGAAGCAACATCTTGCCACAACAGAAACTGCAGAAACAGACAAAGCAATAGCAGTGATGGGTCCATTGTCTCTGGGCTGGGAAAATGGCCCTGAACGCAGAAATACGCTAGTTAGTTCAGACGCCACGTTCTGTGGTGTTCTGCAAAAACATTAACTCGGCGCATTTGGTTGAACATTGAAAAAACAGTGTAGACCCAGATCAAATGCCACAGAACGCGGCGTCTGATTAGGGTCTGTACTCTTTGTCTATCTCCAACCATATGAGCTGAGTGAATGTTTTACTTTCTCTATACACTGTGGTGCCACATTGACAAGAATAGCGCTGCTATAAAAACGATACCTGGATTTCGTACTAATTAGTGAGAGTCTCGTGGTCATCAGCAACGTAAAGCTACTGTGTTTAGTAAGTTTGGGTCGACTGACAAACAGGTGACTCCAAAAGTGGCCAGAAATCATTTTGAAAATTTACGTTTGTGATATGATATAAACTTCAAGTTAAAGCGTTGAAAGTCTGTAACTATTTGCTTATATGTCATTCAACTTCAGCTGACAATACCACAAAACTTCTGAAGAACTCTTGATCCAGTATTTATAAATATTATGATCACGTCAGCCAACATTAACTAACCAAGCCTTAATCTTTAACCTGTATTTGCAGGTGAAATGTTCCATGAGATTTGGTCATAAGCAGCTTGTGGTAGTCTTTTTTGTTTGACCCTTAAGATCTTAAGGATATGCTTTTGCTTTGGTTTGCTTTGCAGCTCAACGCCACAGGCATAATTGATTGCAATTACATTCACAACTCTGTCATCACGTGAACAGGTCCATGAAATGAACATCCCTCTAAACGCCTCTTTATGTAGAGAAAACTGGGGTTTACGTAGGTGTACATTTTTTCTTATTTCTACTCCAAGACATAGGTTCTGGGTACTCGTTAGAACCGCCTTATTGAGGCGGTTCTAACGAGCACCAACAACCTGCCTTTTCCGTATAATTAAGAAAAAGACAGAAAAGTAGTCATTTTGGAGATGTTGAAAAAATGCACTATGTCGCACGGGTGTGTTATCGTAATGAGAAGCTATTGTAGAAAATAGCCGCGCTATTCGTAACGCTGTGAGATCAGAGTGTTGCGTAAAAAGCTGGACCGGAATCATGCATTCGGTTTGACAAATATTGTAGACCCTATCAGACGCGGCATAACGGAACTGGACATTGGCAAATTGCTCTTACATTGTTTGCTTACAGTGATAAACAAACCTTCAGGACCACTATTCAAGCGCACACTCAAAGACAATAGGCACACCAGTGCTGGCAGTTTTTTTATATATATATAGTTTTGCAGTCAGAAACGCTGCAGCCTCTACCCACTAATAGATATAGTGTCAAACTAATTCCAAGAAGATCGAATTATTTTTTCTTGTAACAAATGCATTTTATGTGCGTGATACGCAGTAGAAATAAGAACACCAGCACACCTTGTCAGTATAACAAAATCATCTTAACAAGTCGGTTAAATGATCACCCCTGTTATAAAGAGAAAAATGTGGTTTTACAGGGGCATCGTATTTATCCTAAAGATTGCCGTACTTGTTCTAAAATTTGAACAAGTACAATTTATTACCCAGTATTGTGTCTACGAATAGCTGGATGAGTGGCAAACCGTGAAAACTATGATGAGACGCCGCGCCGCGCCTGTCCGAAAACGTAGGCTAAATACGGTATACACTTTTAAGTATTTTTGTTCCAAAACATATATCATTAGTACTCTCTAGAACAGACTCTTTTACAATGCACAATCCTTCGATATAATCTGACGACTGCCCTTCTTGAATAAGCAGAAGGGAATGAATGAAAATAGTTCATGATCCTTGACGAAGGAAGTAGGTGCCGTTAAAAATGCGTGAACGAGGCTATTGCAGGCGATCATCGAATTGCGTGCCAGTAAATGTCAATGATCCTGCCTCAGTGTCATTTACAAAGCCCATCTTTTATATTTATCACACGTACACGGCGGACTTGGCGGTGTGATGTACCAGTCCCAATCTTGTTGCACGCGGATAATCTATTAACCCTTCAGATGTCGATCACAACAATTGTCGCATGCTTTGTTGTCTGATTTTTGCTGTAAAAGTCATTTTTGCAAACACTGTTGACCTAGATCAAACGTTCACTGTTGTACATATGCACAGATATTTTTGAAAGTTCGTCAAGAAGATTCAGCAGACGAAATAAAGCAAAGCACATTTTAGATGCAGTTTCTCTTAATGGTTAAATACATGTATCTTCAAATGCAAACAGTAACACATCTATAGTTTGTAATGGTAAATGGCTTTGCATAATCAGTTATACATGTAGATGAGTAACTTTATGTTTGCTTGGAGAGTAACTTAAACTATTCAGTACCAGAAACCCCTAAAGGGGTACCTTGGCAAACAGTGCAGGCCCAGATCAGACGCCGCAGAACCTTGGCAAACAGTGCAGGCCCAGATCAGACGCCGCAGAACGCGGCGTCTGATCAGGGCCTACACTGCTTGCAAAAAGTTAAGCCATTTCCCGAATCAATTTTGAAGAAAACACAACCTGACAGCCCTAAATTTTGAAATGGACTCCTGCTATATATAAGGAGGAAGATTCCATTTGGTACAGAAATGGTTAATGACAAAGTCAACGCACATCCCTGTATTCTTGCAGAATACATTTCTCCATCGCATTTCAGTCGGCATTCTGGCTCCAACTCGGAATAATCTTATTCTTGAACTATACACTTGGTGCCAGACATCCTGAAATAACAATGACAAGAGGTCTTATCAGAGGCTCTCAATATCAATACAACACTGGACAATCAGAATTCACCGCTGACAGGCTAGCTTGATTGTCCGAATCAGGCCGGGGACTGGTATGTTCACATGCACATCACTCAAGTCAGACTGGAACTGTGCAGTCTAGCTATAGCATTTGCAGTATTGGGGATGACTTTTATCAGAATCTGTATTGGGTCAGAGAGCACAGATAGGGAGCTCTTGTCGTCCAAGGGTTACCCGGATTTTCGCAGCTCAAATAGAGTATTGCTGTGTTCTGGCTTGTGTAGTTGGAATATAATTTGAGCCTTCAATTACTGTAATCCCATGTTCTTTCACAGAGATTGAATTTACTGATTGGAAGGACAGAATTTGTGACAAAGAATGAAAAGATTTGCACTTGATTACGTACGTTTATAAGACTTATCTCATATTAGGCATGGAGACTGGTCAAATGGGAAAACATTACAATGGGTTCCTGGCAGACGTCTTTCAAATGGAAAAGTTCAAGAAAAGAATAATGGAAAGTCAAAAGGATGATGGACAGAATCGTGGTGAGATGTATACGGATTTTATTGAATAAATGTTAAATCCAAGCGCTTTATACTTATATTCAGAGCATCTATTTTCATTTTCTTACAGGCTAGACAGTATGAAAGTACCAGAAATCTCTAAAGGGGTACCTTGGCAAACAGTGCAGGCCCAGATCAGACGCCGCAGAACGCGGCGTCTGATCAGGGTCTCCACTGTTTGCAAAAAGGTAAGCCATTTCCCGAACTAAATTTTGAGCGAGTGAGTTTTAGTTTTACGTCCCACCAACAGCTAAGGTCAAACGGAGACGGGGCCTCGGTTTAAAGACTCATCCGAAAGTCTTACTAAATTTTGAAGAAAACACAACCTGACACCCCTAAGTTTCGAAATGGACTCCTGGTCTATATAATGTGGAAGATTCCATTTAGTACAAAAAAGGTTAACTGCAATACTTCTGTTGTTTTCTGCCTACAAGATTGAAAGAAATAGAACGCTAGAAGCTTGCGAAGAATTAGATGCTTATGGTTTGATTGCGGAATACATCAAGTCCGTTCCATGGTGATGGTTCTGAAATTTTTATTTCTTTTTCTTTTTTTTAATTTTGTGTATAGCTTTTGTGGCTGTTGGTGTTTTGTTTGTTTATTTGTGTGTGGGGGGGTGGGATCGAGTGTTTGTCAGTCGACCCCAGGTTACTAAGCGAAATAGCTTTGAGTTACCTTTAAGGGTGCAGGACTCGGTAGATCAGTTCGATGCACGTCTGACTTGTGATACCTGCTAGGGTCAGAACATTCTTTCGCAGACACTGATCATGAACTCTTTTCAATGATCATTCTCTCCCTTCCGTTGATTCAAGAAGAGCACGTTTTGTTTCTGTCGAAAGTATGTTAACCGCTTATGAATAAGCCTGCCCAGGAAATGTGGTTAGGATGGTGGCTCGATATGACCTAACTAGTGTTGACTGGGCCGTAAAACTCCAAAATAAAGAAAAAGATACCTCTTAGGGTTATCTGCAGAACGGATCTGGACTGGACGCATTTGTTTGGTTTGGCAAACATTTTTCAAAAGATAGGACGCCGCACAAATCGCCATTTGATCAGGATCTACACTGTTTGCTTAACTAATTTTACCTGGAAAATAGGCAAACAGTCAGACTCGGATCAGATGTCACATGATATGGTGTCTGATCAGGGTCTACACTGTCTCCTAACAGGAGTGTCCGTCCAAAATAAAATAAAATCCAAAAACTTGACAAAACAAATTGACTTGTTCATAATACAACAATGGAAGTGTCCACCAGTATACAGTGGGTTGAAGTTAAGGAGACTGGAGTTTGAGAGTTCGTCTTGTAGTGCCACTATGGAGAAAGTCCGTGGGACCATGCAGACGTAAAAAAACAGAACATTACTACTACTACTACTACTACTACACTACTACTACTACTACTACTACTACTACTACTACTACTACTACTACAACTTCAACTACTACTACTACTACTACTACTACTGGAGTTTAAAGAAACAATCCAAAATAGAAGTGAAGGCAATGATCAGGAATCGCTACAATTAACCGACAGCTCCCATCAGAGACACCAAAAGGGAAAGAAACACAAACATGAAATTACTATAGTCCCTAATAGAAACATCAATAGCGGAAAGCCAAACGGACAGTTACTTTCCCACAAAACGGCCAATTGGCTATCCAAAACAAAAATATAGAAGCGATGCACACACTCAAAGATAAACCATAATAAAAATAAACCGCGACAGAAGAGCCGCTTCGGAACGGTCAGTGAAGAGTATTTCACCTGGGGTGTGTGGGGTGGGTGGGGGGGGGCTTAAATCAATTATACGCGACCGCAACCCTCGCCCTTACTTCCGTCGCGATTTAGACAAATAATTTGTTCCGTCCGCATGAAGGCTTTTGTTCAGTCCGCATGAAGGCCTCCTCACTCATCAATGAAGCATCTCCGAGAACACAAAAATCAAACAACCACAGAGATGAAACAACGATGAGGACCCGACAGCAAGAAACTACTTAACTGCTGGAGCAAAAGAAAACCGACAGTGAGACTCTGATGGGCCCCACCAGAGACAGAGCATCAGGCATCAACCAGCATTACATAAAGTTAAATTCTAATTCTTAGTAAGCCTTTACGCTCCGCTCGGGACCATTTTCCCAGCCTGCGCTCAGTCGACCCATTGTTATCATAGCTTTGGTTGTTATTCTCTCAGCATTGCTGCCCCCTCTTGGAAGAAAAGGAAGCCGTTTAGTGTGCTTCCTGTGAATTGTTATTTTTAATTATTTGTAATATCGCTCTACGTGTATTAGTCGTTGTTTGGCTGTGCACTTCGACTGTCACTTTTAATGCTTTTATTTAATTAACATAACTTACTTTTCCCGGCTGAAACAAAATCTGTATCATTGACCCCAAAGTGTAAAAGACGCTGTGCCCCTGGTTTTGGAATATGGTAAGGTAGGTACTAGCAATTTGTCCTTAGAAACTGGGGTATGACTAGAATGCTGAATATCTGAGGAGAGACATTAAACTGAATGTCTTTGTAGAAGTTCTAAAGGGTGCTGTCACCATTCCCGCAGATGACCTTAACTTCAAAACGCCATTTCATAAATCACCACTCATTGAATTTTCGGATTACCCAACGTATGAATTGACATTTAGATTCTTCAAACTATTTGAGATCGGAATGCTCTTTGATGTCACTAAGAGTTGAGAGGATATTACAGCTAATTTGACCTGCTGGTGAAAGATACGAATTCACCGGTCCTGGCCGGAGCGAACATGGGGCGTTTCACAGTTAAAAAACTGATTCTGATTATGTTGCGTCACAGTCGAAATGCATGTATTGGTTACACCAACAGTTGTAAATCGGTAAGAAACTGTAACGAAGGAAACGCTACATTTATAGCATGCATGATCATACATCTACGATTAGTAGGCTGCGTGACGGCACCTGCTGCTAGTTTTTTGACTTCGGGTCTTTTCAGATTGTTCCATTACGAAAACACGCCTATACAAATACATGGTAAATTTTACCACCTAAACAAACGAAAATTTCAGACGAAGAATTGTGACATATTTCTTCTTTCTGTTCAAAATATAGATTATGGGTACACAATTGAACCGCCTCATCGTAGCCGTTTGTATTGAGGCGGTTCTAACGAGTACCCACACTCTATATTTTGGAGCAGAAAAAAGAAAAATAAGGTTTACCCCCATAAACACCAGTTTTACTATATAAAGGTGGGGTTTAAGGGGGTCAAAATTATATAGGCGTGTTTTCGTGATTGAATGTGTTTACCCATTTTGAACAGGACAGATTCTCATTCATTATATTTGGCAGGGGTACATTTCAAGATTTAGGGGTTCAGGTTTGAGGGTTTATTTTTAAATTAATTTCGAAAATTGCTAAACCTTCATAGAACGCGGCGTCTGATCAGGACCCGGACTGTTTGCCAGTGTCCCGTTTGGGATTTGTTTCATAATAGGCTAGGCACGGGTCAGAATGATGCAGTATTATAATGCGATCTTTTAACGATGTTATCAAATTGGTACCATCTGTCAAGAGCAGCTGCAACTGGGGCGTGTAAAAAGTCGTAAAAGCTAGAACAAGGTTTGCAAAGGTGTTCTGATTCATTTGAATATTTAATTTAATGTTGATATTATATATAAAACATCTGACGATATGATAAGTTACTTCTATCTTCGAATATAGACGCCTTCACACTTGTTAACATTTACTTTGTAATATATTAACGAGCCTCTATACGAGTTTATTAAAGTTCAAAAGCCTAAGATTATTTAGAGATATGACCAACTACTTTTTTCGGCAGATATCTGAAAAATTCTTGGCATGAGCGGCATCATAACTTTAGCATGCATGTAATAACGTTATAATGTACGACCTTAGTTCAGCAGCCTTCCGTTTCAGCGTTTAACCTATATCATGGCGGTACGTTAAAGATTATTTGGGCCCCGTCAAGCGATTTTGGTACTTATCGCCTATGCGAGCAGCGAAGGTTCAAGCGAGCCTGCGCATCCGCGCAGTCTCGCCAGAACCTTCGCTGCTCGCTCATACAAGCAGTGAAGCAAGAGGAACCTTCAGACAGAAAGCCATATCCCTGGTCCCTCTGAATGGCTGGGCATGCGCAGTTAAAATTTGTCATGACGGAATGCTCGAAGACCCAAATTCGCTTGGCGGGGCTCAATTTATGTTCCCAAGATCAGCGGAAATGATACTTTTGGTGATCTCTATCCTGTTTCTTTATCTTGTATTGTATTGCTTTTATTATGCTATGACAGGTTTCTATGCTATGACCCGTTGTTACACGGATGTTTCCAGGTAAAGTCCTGTCGGATACACTGTCAATAATTGTATTTCCTTTATAGTTTCTTAGTCATCTCGTCTGAGAAGAGGCACCTGGTCCAGTTGTTTAAGACTAAACATGTCGTTAGTGAATATATAGGTAAAAGTTTAGACTTGCCCAAGTCCCTACATTTATATTTTACCTATTTTTTTACTTTTTACTGAAGGTCCCTTTAAACAAAAATTATGTAAAAGTCTCTTTAATCTTTTTTTGTGAATGTAGGGACTGTTAATTTGTTCATACAGGGGAATGGTGTTTTTTTTTTTTTTGTTGTTGTTGTTTTTTGTTGTTTTTTTTTTTTACTTTTTTTTTTTAACAATTGGTTCTACAAATGGCAATTAATTAACAGACTTGGGCAAGTCTATTAAAAGTTTGATTGCGGAATATATTGAATATGCTATTATTTTTTATGAAATTATGTGAGTAGCTTTTCCAAATGCAAAGGCTACTTTCATTTTTCAACAAAAATTTCGTGTATTAGATATTTGATTGGCTAGAAAAGTTAACAATTTTACCACTAACGAGCTAGTAAAGGTACCAATGATGGGCCCTGGTTGCTTTGCTTTCTTTAATGTGTGTTCTGTTGAGGCAATACAGTAAAATTCCGCTATTAAGACCCCCAAAAAATTGAGACTAATTCTGGTTTTAAAAGCTTATTTAGAAAGTTTCAGTTATTCTTTCTTTGTGTTTTCAGCACACAGTGTCCTCTTGTCAGAGACCACCTTTGGGACTGTTCAAAAGTGCTCTTAAAGACCACTTTTGAACAGTCCCAAATGTGGTCTTGATATAGAAATTTTATTGTTTTTCTTGGCGCCATCGGCAGCCTGTTACTTCCTGGTCATGTCCATTGGTATTTCGGTGGCTTTTAAGGCATTTTGGTACTTTTGGTTTGTCTCGGCTGCATGTTCTCGATGCTGATGTTGCCATAATTCAGCCACCTATATGCGCACAACAGACAGAAGAATATTAGAATGATTGTTCGTCATTTGGTTTATAACAAAACGTTTATTGTACCCTCTATACTTATGTTTATCGCAGTTGGCATTTTCTCAAAATCTCAGAGATAATCAAATCTGTATAAGTGTGATACAATCATAAAACAATACAATTATATCTGATTATTTACTTGCGATTCACTAATAAAAGCAGGGGAGTATCACAACCTATCAATTATGTAATGATAAATTAGTTTGTATCATAAACATAGTTAAAGCTCTTCTGGTTAAGTTATTATTTTGGCAGCTTCTCCATCGTGTATATATATATTCATCTTGTATCTAAATTCCAAAACAACACAGGCAACGTCGGACTTTACCGATTTCAAAGAAGTCCACGATGAAAATTATGATAATGAGGGTGGTGATTATATTATAGTTGTGCCAAAAAATCGTGATAGAACACTGACCGTTCGACGACGGTTCTTCTGTTGTGGTTTATTATTGTTATAATTCGTCTCTGCAAGTATATTTGAGCCCCGCCAAGCGAATTTGTGTCTTTGAGCATTCCGTCATGACAAATTTTAACTGCGCATGCCCAGCCATTCAGAGGGGCCAGGGATATGGCTTTCTGTCTGAAGGTTCCTCTTGATTCACTGCTTGTATGAGCGAGCAACGAAGGTTCTGGCGAGACTGCGCGGATGCGCAGGCTCGCCTGAACCTTCGCTTCTCGCATAGGCGATAAGTACCAAAATCGCTTTACGGGGCCCATTTGCAAGTATCTTTTTATTTTGGGTAGCCGTTTGGTCATTTTGTCGGAAAGTAACTGTCCGTTTGGCTTTCCGCATGTGGCGTTTTAACCCTTTTTGTACCAAATGGAATATTCCACTTTATATATAGCAAGAGTCCATTTCAAAATTTAGGTGTGTCATAAAATTGATTTTGAAAATAGCTGAGTTTTTTTTTGCAAACAGTGGAGGCCCTGATCAGGCGCCGCGTTCTGCGGCGTCTGATCTGGGCCTGCACTGGTTGCCAGGGTACCCCTTTATGGGTTTCTGGTGTGAAATGGGTTAATTATGTGGAGGTTGTTTTATGTTTGTGCTTCTTTCTCTTTGGTGTCTAGGACGGGAGTTGTGCGGTAATTGTATCTATTCCTGATCACTGCATTCACTTCTAATGTGTTATAGTTTTTTAAAGGTTGCTTTGGAAACAAAGAATATTATACAGAAAGGAAATGGATGTTTCGATTGTAATGAGTCTCTTTAAACGCAGTACTGTAATTTGAGAGCCCCTACTTAAGTGTTCCATTTTCGATTAAGTATTCCATTTTCGATTCCTGATCACTGCCTTTACTTCTAATGTTTTATAAATTTTTAAAGGTTGCTTTGGAAACAAGGAATACTCCACAGAAAGTACTGTAATTTGAGAGCCCCTACTTAAGTGTTCCATTTCGTAGATATTATAGTGGACTCACGGAAATAAAAAACGCACTGTTGTCTCCATATTGTTGTTGATGGTTTTGTGACCGTAAGTGCTGTTTCATGTATAAGTTAATTTTCTTTCTCGCTACCAAAGACAGTTTCATAACTGTATTTACCTCAACATAAAGTACAATATAATTCCTATATTAAGACTACAATTGGGACTGTTCAAAAGTGGTCTTTAAGAACACTTTTGAACAGTCCCAAAGGTGGTCCCTGACCAGAGGACACTGCATGCAGAAAGAACAAAGAAACAAAGAAAGAATAGCTGGAACCTTCTAAATAAGCTTTGGAAAGTAGATTTAGTCAGGAATTTAGGTGGTCTTAAGAAATAGATTGGGCTACACGATGCTTCCACGCATGGCTGATACCGACCGCACATGAGTACTGATAATCTGTTAAGAACATCTAAGCCTGCCATGGAAAATTGCTGCAAGTCGGCCCGTCCATGCTAATAAACCCTATTGGTTTCATTTGGCAGCAGGGATTGAGATGTCATTTCATCTCAATGTCGGGTAAAAGTCCCACAAAATTGGAAGCAACGTCTCCAAAATGACCTAAATAGTGTTGACGAGGACGTTAAACCTCAAATCAAACAAACAATAGCGGAATTTTACTGTATTATAGCACAATTATGAGATAATTTGTCATGTTCCATCCTAAAACCAGATGATGCGGGTACTTGTAAGAATTGCTTCGACGTGGTGCCTCCAACAAGTAAACACAAATACAGTAGAACTTCGATGGCTCTAACACTGATGGCTCGTTTACCATGGATGATTCGAACCCATTCTTGAGCCCCTAGCGAAATCCTCTACATTAGAAAGAATGGGGGATAATTAAGGAGATTTTAGTCTTTTATCTTGTAAATGTATGCTGTGTGTACTCATTAGAATCGCCTCGATGAGGCGATTCTAATGAGTACACACAGCATACATATTCATCGTAGAACACCGAAAAGATGTCTAAAAGTATCTCGTTATGCCTCCTGACAGTAACCTCAGTGGCTCGAACTACCCCTGTCTCGAACAGATTTTCGAGGTCCCAAAGGTGTTCGAGCCATTGAAGTTCGACTGTACCTTTCTAACAAGATTTACAGTGACATATCCCTTCATTGTCATCATTATAACCCTCCATATCTGAAGCTATGTTTATTATAGGCTAAGAAATTTTCTAATAAGTTGATTTCTGGCTCTTTTGTAATCAAAATACGATTATCGGTTGATATATCAATCTTGGACAAATTATTTCTCAGCAATAAAGCATGTCTGATTAGTTTTCACAGACGATGTTTTTGGACAAGAAGATGATTTGCCGTCATCTCAGCTGCAATAAAACGAGTAGTATACTGGAAATCTAGACATAATGAATACCGACGTTTCATCACAAGTACAGGAATTGTCTAATATTCCATTATTACGACAACATACCAATCTATCTTTCTTGGCTGTAGAATGTCATGTTTGCAGTGAAAGATGTGTACTTTTTTTGCAAACTATATGTGCACAAATTATTGGGAAAATGGTATTAAACTGATTTCATATTTTTGTTTCCTTCCATTTTATTTCAGATGTTTTGTGCCCCCGCCCATCTGGGCTTGGAGAAATAGATATGGCTACATGGTGCTTCCACACAAGCTGAAACCGACCGTACATGAGTACTGGTAAACCGCTTAGAAGGTCTAAGCCTGCCCAGGCAAAGTGATGCGAGTTTAACCATCCATGCACATAAACCCTATCGATTTCATTGGGCGGTAGGGATTGAGATGTCATTTCATCTCATCGTCGGATAAAAATCCCACAAAATTGGAAGCAGCGTCTCCAAAATAACTTAAATGGTGTTGACGGGGGCGTTAAACCTCGAACTAAACAAACAAACAAATTTCAGATGTTCTGGAAATTTGGTTCTGCTCAAGTATACGCTAGAGGATGTAAATAGTTTTGCAAACACCCGTGCGGTAAAACGTCTCCCTGTCCTACATCATAGTGTAGATTATATTTTCTTGTCCTTTGGGATAATTGATTCCACTGTGGAATTTTGAAAATATCTGAGGGTCACTGATGAGGCCTAATTGGCCGAAACTAGCTAGTCCGGCCCAGAAAACATAACCACTTCATATTTTTCAGTTCTGTGGTGTATTCCTTGCTTCCAAAGGATAACCCTTTTATAGAACATATTTAACTTCACTACAGCTATTGTGTGGGAATGTGTGGCGGCGGTAAAACGTCTCCCTGCCCTACATGATAGTGTAGATTATATTTTCTTGTCCTTTGGGATAATTGATTCCATTGTGGAATTTTGAAAATATCTGAGGGTCACTGATGAGGCCTAATTGGCCGAAACTAGCTAGTCTGGCCCAGAAAACATATACACTCCATATTTTTCAGTTCTGTGGTGTATTCCTTGCTTCCAAAGGATATCCCTTGTATAGAACATATTTAACTTCACTACAGCTGGTGTGTGGGAATGTGTGGCGGCGGTAAAACGTCTCCCTGCCCTACATCATAGTGTAGATTATATTTTCTTGTCCTTTGGGATTATTGATTCCATTGTGGAATTTTGAAAATATCTGAGGGTCACCGATGAGGCCTAATTGGCCGAAACTAGCTAGTCTGGCCCAGAAAACATATACACTCCAAATTTTTCAGTTCTGTGGTGTATTCCTTGCTTCCAAAGGATAACCCTTTTATAGAACATATTTAACTTCACTACAGCTGGTGTGTGGGAATGTGTGGCGGCGGTAAAACGTCTCCCTGCCCTACATCATAGTGTAGATTATATTTTCTTGTCCTTTGGGATAATTGATTCCATTGTGTAATTTTGAAACTATCTGAGGGTCACTGATGAGGCCTAATTGGCCGAAACTAGCTAGTCTGGCCCAGAAAACATATACACTCAATATTTTTCAGTTCTGTGGTGTATTCCTTGCTTCCAAAGGATAACCCTTTTATAGAACATTTATAAAGATTACAAAAACGAGAATGCCATTTTTTGTTTTCACTTCTATTTTGCATATCTAGGCTGTTTGGTTTGTGCCGTGCGGTGGCCCGTACATGCATTTAATGCTTTTATTTTTCCAATTCTCAGGGATTGCATTTACAATTGCTTTTCGCCGTTCCTTAATATGGCTCTCCGCTATTTTTGTTTCCATTGAGGTCTAGTTGTTTCATGTTTGTGCTTCTTTCCCTTTGGTGTCTCTGATGGTAGCTGTGGGTTAATTGTATCATTGTCTTCACTTCTATTTGTGCCTTGTTTTCAAAGACAAGATTTAAAGATTTATGGCATAAATGTATGATGTACATGTACTGTGTGATATTGTAAGACTATTTATTGATGAATTTCCCACCTCAAGGGTAGCCAGGCCGAGAAAAGATAAACGATTAGAAACTGATACAATCAGATCCCAAATCCTTCCCATAATATCAATAGGTAAAGAAGTCGAAACATGAAATGTTGACAGTAAACTAAACGGACAACAGTTAAACAGAGTCAGCAGCAGATGGTGACTCAGAATCGCCAAACCTAACTAAAAAGGAGCAATATACATAAATGTAATAGAGGAAAGAATCAGAATCATCAATATGACAAAAATTAAAATGGAAGACAAACGTTACTAAAATGAACAACCAAAAAAGGGGGCAGAATCAAAATCATCAACGTAACAACATATATGATAAGGGAAAGAATCAGAACCACCAACAGAAAACAGGTTAAGCCCAGGTTTGGATTGGCCGGGCTATCTCGAGGGTCGGAAAAGGCTTACGGAAATCGCGACGGAAGTAAGGGCGAGGATTGTGGCCACGTAAAATCGAGTAAAGACGCCAGTGGAATTCGTTTCCGCTGACCTTTCCAAGGCGGTTCTTCTGTCGCGGTTTATTTTTGTTATTGTTTGTCTTTGGGTGTTTGTGTCGCTTATATTATTTTATTTTGGATAGCCTATTGTCCATTTTGTGGGAAAGTAACTCGTTTTGGCTTTCCGCTATTGATGTTTCCATTAGGCCTGTTGTTTCATGTTTGTGTTTCTTTCCCTTTGTTGCCTCTGATGGGAGCTGTGGGTTGATTGTATCGATTCCTGATCATTGCCTCCACAATCCATCGGAATTACAGATTTTTTTTTTCTTGCAAGTCACAACATTTCTCTTCATTTTGATGTGCATGTCTTACCTGAAAGTCATGCACAGTAGCCTACTACCTTTGTTTGAGCGGATGAACACACAATTAATGCCAATTTGCTTCAGTGGTTTTCAGCCTTGCACGTCTCGCCATGGAGAAATCTGTATGTTTATTTATTCGACTACCCCGCCACTAAGAGCTATCTTAGCATTAGGTTAAACAAAAATTACGCAGGACAAGCGGATGCATGTTGTTAACAATGGTGGGCATGATTTGGTGGTTATGCAGATTTACCGTTGCATTCTGAGTAAGAATTTCTCTACGGTGTCAACTGGAAAAACGTAGGCGGCTAGTGCGAAACAGCCATTTCTACAATGAAATATTAAACTATTATATCCATATTTCATAACGCTATCCGGTTTAGTCTTCGTATAAGACTATCTCCTCTCAAATCACCCATCCTTCGAAAATATACTAATCCGTGGAAAAGAAGTGGAATGTATCCTAGTATTTCTAAGTGCAATGCCAAGAGGTGCAGATGTTGTTCGCATTTAAGCACTGCGTCTACCGTTACTTCATCTGTAAACGGTAGACGCTTCTCTGTAGTTAACATGTCTGATTTGACATGACAGTCTACAGATTTAATTTATCTAATTACTTGACGTGCTGCAAACTGTAATATGCAGTACGTCGGTCAAACTAACCGCATGCTTAAAACTAGATTGAACGAGCATTATCGTAGAATGAGTAAGCCTAAGAAAACTGACACTTTCTTGTACCGTCACTTTCGACGTACAGGTCATTCTGTAAATAACATTATTATACAACCAGTGGAAAAACTTTATTACGATGCAAATTCTACATCTAGATTCAAAATAATCAAAAGACATGAAGCTGAACTGAAATGGATTAAATTTTTACAGACCCCTTTTCCACTGGGATTTAATGACAACATTTATCATGAGGGTAATATTTCCAGAATGCCGGACTTTGATATTTTCTCACTCCTGGAATGTCGAAAACGCAGAACTAGATCTCACGGCACCAGGAAAAATGGTAACTTTAAACGTAAATCACGTGCGTTTAAACGAAACAATACTAGACTGAAGTGACTGGCAATTATATTATTAAATCATGGACGCCACTCTATGCTTTCATTTTTAAGTTCATTACCCGTTTCTGTTTTACGTCTTCTGGACACCGAGGCGAATAAATTCTACGATAGTTCTCATCAATTATATGATGCGGCTCTCTTAACTAGAGGCTATACTCAGCATACTCTCCGTCCTTACATTGATTCTGAAATTAATCATAAACGTCATTTCTTCAAAATATCCTTCATTAATAAGGGTATGGATTTTATAGATTTGCCCAGTATCTTCCGTGAGAGATCGGTGCTTTCTTCCATTCCTGCTTATTTTCAAAATACTGAAACACCTATAATTTGCTATAAATATAACAAACCTGTTAGATCTATCATTTTTAATTTCAATAAACTTGTTTCAGATCTTGATATTGATACTAATACTCCTGATTCATGTGATTGTAAAAACTCAAAGTATTGCTATCCTGCTGCTGGTCATGTAATTACTGGCAATTTGAAAATTATTCCTGATTCTAGGATAAGGAATATAATTTCTAAAGGACCGAAATATCGGTTTCCTTCTAAAATTGATTTCAGTAAATGTAGAGATGAAATCGCTGCTTCCTTGAATGAATTCGGTAATCGATGGTGTAAGCGAGTGTATGTTGAGTGTAAAGCCCTAAAGGACTGGAAACTTAGCATTTTAAGACTAGTGAATAAACGCATTTCTTTCTATTCTCAAAATACTAACTTATTACCTCCTAAGCCCAAGACGTCTTTACGTCATCTTAAACTAGGTATTCAAGAATTTCATAAGAATAAAAATCAAAAATGAAGTTTGTTTTGGCCCCTGCAGACAAGGCCGCTAACAACGTCGTCGTTGTGTGACGGCTCCACTATGTTAACACGCTTAAGCAGGAGCTTGGTGGTACTAAGGCCTATGAACTTCAGCCTTTGGCTGGAGAGAGAGCTATAGTAGATAAACATATTTGTCTTTCAGCCACCAAGTTTGCTGTGTGTGTTAACGAAGGCCAAGACAAGCTTCCTACGCTATACTGGTTACCAAAACTTCATAAAAAACCTTACAAAGCACGGTTTATTGCAAATTCTAGTTCTTGCACTACCACTGAACTTTCTAAATTATTAACTTCCTGTCTTACTGCTATTAAAACGCATGTAATTAAATATTGTGATAAAGTCTTTGAAAGATCAGGAAGAAATCTGTTTTGGTCTATAAAAAATTCGAATGAGGTTTTAAATAAATTGAAATCTAGACAGTTTCGTGCTTCTTGTCTGTCTACCTACGATTTTTCCACTCTTTACACTACACTTCCTCATAATCTAAAAGAAAAGCTTAATGATTTAATTGAATGGGCTTTTCACAGAGAACATTCTCTCTATCTTGCATGTAATGTCAGAAATGCATTTTTCACTTCTAAAGAGCATAAGAATTATACACTTTGGTCATGTCAGAAAGTGTGTGATGCCCTCACCTTTCTACTTGACAATATTTATATTAGATTCGGTACTAAGTTATTTAGACAAATTGTGGGTATTCCGATGGGTACTAATTGCGCACCTCTTGTGGCTGATCTGTTCTTGTATTGTTATGAAAGAGACTTCATTTTGTCGCTTTCCATTGACAACCAATCTGAAATTATTGAAGCTTTTAGCTCTACTTCTAGATATTTAGCTGATTTATTAAATATTGATAATACCTATTTTGAAGGTTTGATCAGTCAGATTTACCCCCTAGAACTTCAGTTAAATAAAGCAAATTCTTCTGATACCGAGGCCCCGTTTTTGGATTTACATCTATCTATTGTAGATGGATTTGTTTCGTGCAAAATTTATGATAAACGCGATGACTTTGATTTTGAGATTGTACATTTTCCTTTTTTTGATGGTGATGTTCCTCGTGCGCCATCCTATGGCGTTTATATTTCGCAATTAATTCGATTTGCTAGAGTGTGTAGTCATGTAACTGACTTCAACACTCGTAATAAATTATTAACGGCTAAACTCCTTAATCAGGGTTATCGGTACCATAAACTACGCAAAGCCTTTTCAAAATTTTATAGACGCCATTCTGATTTAATTTCAAAATTCAATATTGGACTTAAATCTCTTCTGCAACAAGGTCTATCGGAACCCGAATTTTATGGTGACTTAGTATATAAATTCAGAAAAATATATAACCGCAATGACTTCAGCACCCAATTTCGTAAAATCATTCTTCGATATAAAAAGATTGGGTACAACATGGATATTATACGACAGACTGCATGCATGGTAGTTAACCCAATCACGGTTGGCAACTTTGCTTCCCTCTTTAATTGCACGCCGGTGGGTCAGGCCTCAGATTCTATGACGGCTCCAACGTAAAGGCTTATTGAAAATTAAAGAGATAATGTTGGTTGGTGCCTGATGCTCTGTCTCTGGTCGGGCTCATCGGAGTCTAACTGTTGGTTTTCTTTTGCTCCAGCATTTCAGTGGTTTCTTGCTGTCGAGTCCTCACCGTTGTCTCACCTCTGTGGTTCTTTGATTTCTGTGTTCACGGAGATGTTGCACTGATGAGTTAGGAGGCCTTCATGCGGACTGAACAAAGTATTTGTCTAAATCGCGACGGAAGTAAGGGCGATGATTGTGGCCACGTAAAATCGATTTAAGCCCCCCAGTGGAAATCTTCCACTGACCGTTCCAAGGCGGCTCTTCTGTGGCGATTTATTTATGTTGTTGTTTGTTACTTACTGTGTGTATCACTTGTGTCTTTTAATTTTGGATGGCCATATGGCCAATTGTGTGGGAAAGTAACTGTCCATATGGCCTTCCTTTGTTTAGGTTTCCATTATGGTCTGGTCGCTTAATGTTTGTATTTCTTTCCCTTTGGTGTCTTTTATGGATGGAGTAAGTTAATTGTATCAATTCCTGATCTTTGTTTTACTTCTACTTTGTTGTTTCCAAGTAGGTTCGGCTGCGGGGAAATATTCCTTAGAACTTGGTTTTGCTTTCCAGGAATTTTAAATGCACGGCCAAACGTAACAATAAATTGAATTTTTATCATCTGCTATATTCACTTTACTAAGATGTGTTGCGAGTTGTGCTTAGCTTAGCAGTTGTGCTTAGATAAGGTAGATGAGATAAACAGGATGTGATAAGAATTTGTATACCCTGTGCAAATGCTGGTAATTCTTGTCATGTGTGCAAGAAATATTATCCATCATGGATTTAGGTATAAAACATAATTCAGTCAGTTTAGATTTCTGCAACATTTCCAAGGCAGTCTTCATTGCCTTCACTTCTGTTTACCTGAGAATTAAAGAGAATCTAATTTTATGTAATGTTGGTTGGTGCCTGATGCTCTGTCTCTGGTTGGGCCCATCGGATTCTTTTTGCTCCAGCATTTCAGTGGTTTGTTTGTTACTTACTGTGTGTATCACTTGTGTCTTTTAATTTTGGATGGCCATATGGCCATTTTGTGGGAAAGTAACTGTCCATATGGCCTTCCTTTGTTTAGGTTTCCATTATGGTCTGGTCGCTTAATGTTTGTATTTCTTTCCCTTTGGTGTCTTTTATGGATGGAGTAAGTTAATTGTATCAATTCCTGATCTTTGTTTTACTTCTACTTTGTTGTTTCCAAGTAGGTTCGGCTGCGGGGAAATATTCCTTAGAACTTGGTTTTGCTTTCCAGGAATTTTAAATGCACGGCCAAACGTAACAATAAATTGAATTTTTATCATCTGCTATATTCACTTTACTAAGATGTGTTGCGAGTTGTGCTTAGCTTAGCAGTTGTGCTTAGATAAGGTAGATGAGATAAACAGGATGTGATAAGAATTTGTATACCCTGTGCAAATGCTGGTAATTCTTGTCATGTGTGCAAGAAATATTATCCATCATGGATTTAGGTATAAAACATAATTCAGTCAGTTTAGATTTCTGCAACATTTCCAAGGCAGTCTTCATTGCCTTCACTTCTGTTTACCTGAGAATTAAAGAGAATCTAATTTTATGTAATGTTGGTTGGTGCCTGATGCTCTGTCTCTGGTTGGGCCCATCGGATTCTTTTTGCTCCAGCATTTCAGTGGTTTCTTGATGTCGAGTCCTCACCGTTGTTTCATCTCTGCGGTTGTTTGTTTTTTTGTTCACGGAGATGTTGCACTGATGTGTTAGGAGGCCTTCATGCGGACTGAACAAATTATTTGTCTAAATCGCGACGGAAGTAAAGGCGATGATTGTGGCCACGTAAAAGTAAAATCGATTTAAGCCCCCCCCCCCCCCACGTCGGTGGAATTCGTTTCACTGACCGTTCCAAGGCTGTTCTTCTGTCGCGGTATAATTTTGTTATTGTATGTATTTGGGTGTTTGTTTCGCTTATATTATTTTGTTTTGGATAGCCAGTTGGCCATTTTGTGGAAAGTAACTGTCGTTTTGGCTTTCCGCTCTTGATGTTTCCATTAGGGTCTGTTGTTTCGTGTTTGTGTTTCTTTTCCTTTGGTACCCTGATGGGAGCTGTGGGTTAATTGTATCGATTCCTGATCATTGCCTTCACTTCTATTTCGTTGTCATTTTTCATATGTTAATTGGCTTTGTGTATTTTTTTTTTTTTTGTGTGTGTGTTTGTCTTCATATCACAACGCATTTCTCTTTTTGCAGTGGCAAGAGATGGTCGTGTTCTCTCTTCGAGATTAGTTGCTGAGTAACTTGTTTTCTTTCTACAAATTCCTCCACCAAATTTAAGCATTGCGGATGTTGGTTAAAACCGCTTCGGTAAACAATTACTTTGAGAAATCATATATATTCTATAAAAGGATTGTCCTTTGTAATCAAAGAATACGCCGCATAACTGAAAGTATGGAGTGTACAAGCGTATCTGGGCCAGATTAGCTAGTTTGGGCCAAATAGGCCTCATCGGAGACCCTCAAATATTTTTAAAAGTCCACAATGGAATAAATGATCACAAAGGACCAGAAACTACAAACTACACTATAATGAAGGGCTGGGAGAATTTGTACGGCCGCCACACATTCATTTTATCAAATACGCACAATCATGTAATAGAGATTTGAAGACAAGAAGTCATTGTCTAGCCATACTGGATGATAGGAAGACTAAGTAAATATTTAGTGGCATTTTCAAAATGGCTTTACGGATTAATTTTGTAACAGGAACTTGTTGCCGGTTCCATCTGCACCGCAAAAACAAGAAAATGCACGTGTAGTAGCTGCATCCAAGATACAGTGCATCCATTCAGATTTCTTGCATTTACGTTATAAAGTGTCTCATGAAATAAGAATCAACTAGACCCTTATTGAAACACCAATAGCGGAAAGCCAAAAGGACAGTCACTTTCCCACAAAATGGCCAATTGGCTATCCAAAACAAGAAAGTATAAGCGATACAAACCATTACAAAAATAAACCGCGACAGAAGAAGACTCTGCTTGCATTTAGTGCCAAAATGTTTGACGCTGAGTGTGTTTATCTGATGCGGTTTCCCTTCACTTCTATTTTGCTTTAGACCGTGGCAATGTTACCATTCACACGTAAGGCTTGGTAAAAATTTCCATAATAGTTATGTTTTGAAAATGGATAATGTATCTTCTCGACTAAGGCCTCACAGTTATGAATTCAATAAGCGTACGTCACGCCGTCTTACATTTACGAGCACATCAGAAGTATCGCAGATAAGATTTGACAAAAACACTGTAGCAAGGGAACAATAAGATTCGCATCATTAATTTCGTACCTCACATCTTATTTTGAATTACATAAAGATGCTAATTAGACATTGAAAAGGTATCAGAAAAAAACATCATTGTTCATCACATATATGTCAAGAAGAACGTTACTTGTTATCCACCTAACACATTCTCTAATTTAAGGGTGGTTCAACGTTAACTCTTCTATCAATAACAGTAGCTTATATACACTAACAGTAGTGCAAAAAGCTGAAAAATATGTTATGCGGAATTCTTACGACAAAATGTCGAAACAAAGGAAAGAAAACAGCTGAAAAAGTCCCTGCGATGGGAATCGAACCACGGCTGCGCCTGTGTTAGCCCAATATCAAACTTCGAGTTAAACAGTCTACTCTCTAGGTCTACTCACTGACGTAGCATAGAAGTTTTGCTTATCCATCAAGAAAGGTAACTCAGTGTTGGAGTTGTAGTCCGCAACATAAATGTACACACATATTTTCAGCAACTGAATCAAGTTTTGCCTTACTGGACTGTTGAAGTGGCGAATGTCTTTTTTTACTTTTAACAACTTGGCTTTGTAATTTAAGCAAACACTTTAGATCTAAACTTCGTTCTGCGGCGCCTGGTCTGTGGTTGTAATTGTTGTTTGTCGGCTGCACTACGTTGATACTCTTAGACAAGAAATTTGTAGTACCAATACCTGAAGATGAAACTACTATAGTCAAAGAACTTGTTCAACGCATACCAAATTTCAATGCAAGTATAACTGAAAACCAAGAGAAGCTCCTCGCTACAGAAGCTTCACAAAAATCCATATAAAGCTCGCTTTATAGCCAATTCTAGTTCCTGTACGACAAATGGACTTTGTCAATTACTAACATCATGTTTAACAGCTATTAAAATCATGTTGCCAGATACTGTGAAAAGGATTACGAAACTTCTAGCATTATGTGGTTTTGGTCTATAAAATTAAATGAAGTTTGAATAAACTGAAATCAAGAGGTTTTCATGGATCTAGTTTGTCAACATGCGAATGTTCTACTCTTTACACAACTTACCTCATAATTTGATTGAAAATATCTATTAACTTTAATTGAAACGATTTTTCTTCGGTAAAAGTTTCTGTATTTGAATGCTTATTTTGCTTCTTGAGCTGTCAATAGTCGTTATGAATATTGGACATGTAATGAGGATTGTGAAGCACTTTCCATTTTACTGGAAAATATCTATATAATGTTGGATCTAAATTATATAGGCAAGTAGTTTGTATTCCGATGGGTACAAACTGTGCTCCCCGTGTTGCAGATATGTTTCTGTTTGTTTTCTTATGAAAAATAATTAATGTGGTCCATTTCTTGAAAGAACGATGTTATTGATGCGTTTAACATTACCTCTAGGTATTGAGATGATCTATTAAATATTGACAATATTTATTTCGAACAAATATTAGTAGCATTTATCCGAAAGAATTTCAGTTAAATTAGGCTAATTTTGGAATTGTAAATTTTCCTCTTTTTTTGGATGGTAACGTCCCTAAGTCTATGTCTTATGGGGTATATGTGTCTCAGCTAATTCGTTTTGCTGGAGCTTGTAATGTTGATGACTTTAATGGTCGTTACAGAATTTTAACAGGAAAAGACTTCTTAAACAAGGCTTTCGGTATCATAAACTGCGCAAAACATTTTCAAAATTGCATCGTTAACATAATGACAATATTTCCAAATATGATATTTCTTTGTCAGGGACTGTCGGAACCTGAGTTTTATGGAGCTCAGAAGAAACTTCAGTTCAGCAAAAAGTGCTGCGAAATACAAAAATAATGGTAATGGTGACAGCCTAGATCTTATGCGACAGTTGACCCTTTTACAGTGGACAACTTTGCTTCGCTTTTCGGTTGCACGGCGCTTGGCTAGACTTCGAACTCTATGACGGTCAAATCCTTAATCTTTTGAATTCAAGAGGGCCGGAGCCTGGTATTTCCTGGATTCGACCCTCTGTGATCTAACTGGTGGTTTTCTTCTGCTCTGGCGTCGGATTGTTGTTTAGTCCTCAACCATGAATCATGATAGTATTAATCTATACATGGCCATTTTACTATGTATTTTATTTTGACTCACTGTTGCAGAGCTAGAAAGACTCCTGGCGAATCAATTTGTTATTGTTGTTATGTTTGATATTTCTCTGGAACTGAGGGCGAAGATTGGAATTTCATAAACTCCGGAGTTGAAGCTCCCAGTACCGTCCCTAGGTGGTCGTTCTTTCGCAGTGTCTTATTTGTTAATTGGCTTTGTGTCGTAGGATCATGCTTCGTCTGTTTTTGTCTGTGCTTCAATGTCACTTACTTTCTTTAGGTGACTTAAGGTGGATGCGTCCTGTGGCTTTTCCTTTTTATTACTAGTTATACTGTTTGGCAGCATGAGCGACAAACACTGAACACCGTAGAATCTTGTACCATGGCGTCAGATACCGTCCCGTTTTTTTTTTTTTTTTGTTTGTTTTTTCTAGATTTCTGGTCAGCGAGAATACGAAAAAATGGCTGACCACTTCCGTGATACAATATAGTTTTAAAAAATGTAAAATCATGCTCTCGCTCATTATCAAAGGGACACCGGTAAGCGAAGATTAAGACGGTTGAAATTTATAATGAGATAACTTGTCTTACCATATCGCAAAAAAGTTCGATCTACCATTTTCTAATTTTATTTCGAGGACAAAACACACTTCTTGTAGACAAAGAAGAATAAACGATGCTGTTCATTTACCATTTAATTTGCAAATACACTAGTCCAGCAAAAGCTATTCACATTGTTTTAAGCAATACCATATTCATACGTTGTACTTGCAAGCTCGTGCCCAGAAATTTCACATGAGCGCATCCTCGCCAGAGCCCGTGCTGCTCGTAGGCATACTGAGGATATCTTGAGGTAGTTCCATGCAATAAAACCCAGTGTCTAGCTCTATTGTAATATTGTACGCATATTGTAACCCTTATCCCGCTGCATAAATTAAGCCACACCTATTAACATTTCAACCAATCAAATAGCTCGATGTAATTTATTCATTCAAATTGCAAACAGAATGACAAACAGTGTAAATCGTAATCGGATGGCTTCTTCAGAAGACATTTGATCAGGATCTACACCGTTTGCAAAGATATGGGTTGTTGTGTTCAGCAGGATAAGGCTTAAGGGTAATGTGAACACCTGGCAGGTTTTCCGCCATTTTTCAAAGGGAGACAACTTTCGGGAATTCCTGTTCGGTTTTCTATAAGCCCCATCCAGCTAAAAAGTCTACTCTTAATGCAAATTCTTCTCTTAAAGAGTTTACCCCTATCGACATTGGAGACAAAAATACTTTTGCAGGAGTTGCCTCCCCTGAGGATGTTCCCATTCCCCTTAAGTGTCATTGACGTAGCTTCATGTAAAAAGTCATGTGACAAGATTCTGTTACTTGGCTGCGCACGCATCTTTGAAGAGCATGACTCTGCGAATGCTATCTAAGGGTCCTTCTTTCATGTTTCGGCCCAAATATGAGACTACAAAAGTGCTTCTGCTTCTAATGGTTATTATGGCCATGTTCTGAAGACAGAGTTCTAGAGACCGTCAATAAAACGACACAACCTATGTGAAATGTTGTATGTAATTGTATATTTGAGATTTAATTTGACGTTTTCTTATCTTTATTATACGTATGATCAAATCTAAACCAAAGTATTTGGAATAAATCAAGCCACCCTCGGAAGATTATTGTAATATAGCAGCAATAGAAGGCACAAATACCGAACATTTGCATGCCTGGCGTCAAGCGCACCATCATTTATGTCTTTGGTTAAGAATTGAACGGCCCGGTCAACACTACTGAGACCATGTCAAGTCGGTCAATCTTAACCCTTTTTGTACCAAATAGAATCTTCCTCCTTCCAGGCGTCAATTTCAAAATTTAGGGCTTCCAGGTTGTGTTTTCTTCAAAATTTACTTGGAAAATAACAGAAGCTTTAGCAAACAGTGAAGGCCCTGATCAGACGCCGCGTTCTGTGGTGTCTACCTTGGCCTGGACTGTTTGCCAGGGTACCCCTTTAGGGGTTTCCGGCCTGAAATGGGTTAACAACACATTTCCTGGACATGCTGAAATATAAGCTGCTAAGCGATTCAGTGCATATTCTTTTCGCAAGTAACTGACAACTAGTTCTTTATTCTATTCAGCTTCATCATTGGAAGATATTCAGGGAATAATAAATCACGATCTTCGTATTTTATCGGCATGGTCAAAACAGTGGCTAGTTACTTTTTCAATAAAGACAGAAGCAGTTCTTTTTACTTTAAAATCTTTTGAGCAGTTTCCAGATATAGTTTTCGACGGAACCCCATTAAAATTCGCCCCGGAACATAAGCATTTAGGTATAACATTAAGTTGTAATGGTCAGTGGAAAAAACATATTGAAAACATCATCTCAAGTGCAGCAAAAGTAATTGGGATAATGCGTAAACTTAGATATACATTTCACAGGGTTGCACCTAACCAAATTTATTTATCATATGTACTTCCCATTATTGAGTATTCTTGCATTGTTTGGGATGGATGCACAGCCCAAGACTGCCAGTCTTTGGAGAAACTACAGCACGAAGCAGCTCGTATTGTAACGGGTCTTACTAGGTCGGTATCCCTAGATAAGCTTTATAAAGAGTGTGGCTGGCTTACTCTTAAACAAAGAAGGCACAAAAATAAGCTATCATTTATGTATAATGTCGTACATGAAAATGTACCATCAAATATTTCAGACATAATTCCTCCTTTGGTAAGAGAAATGACACAGTATCAACTAAGAAATAGTAATAACATAACGATTCCCCATACTCGGACTGAAATTTGTCGACGATCGTGCATACCATCTTCTATTTCGATTTGGAATTCCCTTGATAATAACCTTCGAGAAGCACCTAGTCTAAATTCTTTTAAATACCAAGTTAGGAATTTTTATTTTTCAAACACTTACGTTCCAAGCTATTTCATGGAAAGCGAGCACTGCACGCCAGAATAAGAAATAATTGTAGTAATCTGAAAAACGATCTGTATACAAATCACTTGGCTCAAAGTCCTAACTGCAACTTCTCAGAAGTGAGCGAGGATGCTGAGCATTTCTTCTTTGCTTGTTCCAATTTTACAAGAGAATGAATTACTTTCTTTCAGTCGATCCGCTCAATTTAAATAAGGCTCTGTTTGGTGATGATACATTATCAGCCCAAGATAATGGTATTCTTTTTAAAGCCGTGCAAACGTATATTAAAAACACTGGGAGATTTAGCTAAAATGCCTAATTTAATTTATCTCATATTGTAACACTTCTATATGCCTCAACCCGTGGGTTTCTTGACGACTTGCAATTAACAGTTTATTTATTATTATTATTTTTTATTATTTTTATTTGATGATTTATCTATCTGATATAATTCTGCGTTTTATGTAGTTTGCATGAATGTGTCCTACTTGTTCATATATAATCAAATAGCCATGTTCATAAGTTCTACATGTATTAGTGTCAACCTTGTATGGGGAGGGCCGTAACTAATGTTGTGAGAACTGGTGGCCCGACCTATTTGCTTTGTAGTTGCAATAAAATATGATTAAACTAACTGACAACTACCCATCTTAAATCAGCGGAAGGGAGAACATGACGGTAGAAAATATTCATGATTTATCTGGTCGAAATAATGTTGTCGAACCCGGTGGGGATCGAACCCACAGCTTACTCCTATCTATCTATCTATCTATCTATCTATCTATCTATCTATCTATCTATCTATCTATCTATCTATCTACCGGCCCCGATAGCTCAGTTGGTAGAGTGTCCGCTCCGGGGAACGGGAGGTCTCGGGTTCGATCCCGGGCCGCGACATACCAAAGTCGTTAAAAATGGTACTAGCTGCTCCTCGTTTGGCACTCAGATTTACGGGGTAGAGCTAGGACTGGTCGATCCAGTGTCAGGATAATGTGACTGGGTGTGGTATCATGTAATGTGTCTGGGACATGATACTTCAGTGAGGCAGCACTATAAACGTGAGCATTGAGCTCCCTGTCGCAACCAGACAACGTCGTGATATGACTGAAAAATTGTTGAAAGCGACGTTAAACCCGAATTCACACACACTATCTATCTATCTATCTATCTATCTATCTATCTATCTATCTATCTATCTATCTATCTATCTACTAATACTGCGTCGGTCACATTTGACCATTACCGCAGGTGTACATTACATACACTCCAGGTTTGCAGGATGGAAGCCTACAGAGTAATCATGTAATTACGGTAGGGATCTTTAACCTGCACAGGGGATGGTTCTCCCTGCACAGCCCCACCCCCCCCCCCCCGGCTAACGTCCCGATCCGAAGGACGGTGCACTTTATGACATTCATCCCTGCAAATGATGCCAATGGAGTGTGTTCGGACACCTAAATTTTATCGCCGCTGCCGGGGATCGAACCGGGGCCCTCTAGCATCAGAGGCAAGTGCACTAACCACTGAGCTATCACGCTCCATATCGGCCTCCGCCCATAGGGGCTTGAAGAAATATATGGGCTGCATGATGCTTCCACGCAGAGCTGAATCCGGCCCGCACACTAGTACTGGTAAACCGCTTAGAGGATCTAAGCCTGTCCAGGAACCGCGGTGCGAGGCGGACCGTCCATGCTAATAGACCCTATTGTTTTCATTGGGCGACAGTGCTTGAGATGTCATTTCATCTCAATGTCGGGTTAAAGTCCCACAAAATGGGAAGCAACGTCTCCAAAATGGCCTTTACAGTGTTGACGGGGACGTTAAACCCCAAATCAAACAAACAAAAATCACGCTCCATACTCCTGGTCACCAGTCAGTCGGACGTTACTGTAAGCCAATTTTTTGGGTCGATTTTACATCAATCGACCCAAAGTTGTAAAGCACAGTAAGTTTGTTCAATGCTGAAGTCCATGTGACTATCGACTTGTCGGAAAACCAGTTTATGGATATCTGTAGAAAATAGGCGCACTATTCTTATAGATACGCGAGAGAGTCTACACATTTTGCTTAAAAATGGAAATCAAGGGTTAAACGAAACAGTTTGAGTATGTGTCCATGACTATTTTCCAACCATACATTCAGGGACAATCGACACACCAGTAATATTCGTGTTTTAATTTGACGTGATATTTGTAGACATAACGGAAACCCGCCTATATAAGTTCGAACCCCTTGAACCCCACGTTTATATAGTAAAACTGAGGTTTGCAGGGGCACGCCTTATTTTTTTATTTCTGTTCCAACATATAGATTGTCGGAACTCGTTAGAACCGCATCGAATCTATATTTTGAGCAGAAATAAGAAAAATATCACAATTTTTCATCTGAAAAGTTTTTTTTCGGCGATTACGTTTCCAATGTATTGGTATAGGCTCGTTTTCGTAATGGCATTTTCAAAAACCGCGCTCCATTTCGTTTTCGTTATGGGCTAACAGCAGATTTTTTGTCTTTCATTACTTCAGTCTAGTATACAATTCTCAAACTGGTGATGAAATGTCGGTATTCATTATGTCTAGATTTACAATAAAAGAATCACTTTATTGCAGCAGAGAAGACAGCAAAATCATCTTCCCGTCAAGAAAGATCGTCTGTGAAATAATCAGACAGTTTTTATTACAGAAGAATAATTTGTTTCAGAATTGATATATCAGAACATAATCATATTTCGATTGTAATGGAACGACTGCCAGATATAAAAACGCGTTCCACAGGGAAGGAAAAAGACGTGGAATCAAGACTTTGTAAAATAGAAGTGAAGGCAATGATCAGGAATCGATACAATTAACCCACAGCTCCCATCAGAGACACCAAAGGAACATAAAACAACAGACCCTAATGGAAACATCAATAGCGGAAAGCCAAAAGGACAGTTACTTTCCCACAATATGGCCAATTGGCTATCCAAAACAGAGAAGTATACGCGATTCAAATACTCAAAGACAAACCATAACAAAAATAAACAGCGACAGAAGAACCGCCTTGGGACGGAGGGTGAAACGAATTCCACTGCGGGGCATAAATCGATCTAACGTGGCCACAATCCTCGCCCTTACTTCCCTCGCGATTTAGACAAATAATTTGTTCAGTCCGCATGAAGGCCACCTTACTCATCAGGGCAACATCTCCGTGAACACAAAAAAATCAAGCAACCACAGAGATGAAACAACGGAGAAACCTCTGAAATGCGAGAGCAAAAAGAAAACCAACAGTTAGACTCCGATGGGCCGAAGTCAACTAAATAAATGAATGTTATGGAATTTTATGCATCTATCTTATTAGCTAGCAGTCAATCAAATATCAACTTTATTTTAAATATATGCAGGCACGGATTGTATTTGATAATTAATGACAAGAATGCTGATGTTTAGTAATTTTAGGGGCATTGTAACAGCATTTCAATCATACCTAGCCAGACGAACAGTAAAATGAAAGACCGGGCAATGAGATACATAAACACTTTGAAACTGGACTTAAACATACTGCTAGCTTAATGCTCAACATAATGAAATTAATATGAAAACTAAAAAAAAGACAGAACGGTATCGAAAACTGATTTTACAATATAAGATGTTCTGAATGATAGCTAGAAGTAATTAATGCGTAACTATACCAAATTTAGTGACACAGAGGCCTTTCTGATATTTAATCTTCATCAGTGTGTCTAAACCCTAAAGTTTTGAAACCGAAACGGATGATGGACAAGAAACGGCAAACACAGCACTTCCCCCTCCGAGCACACACCGACCGACGTAGCTCATGAGACAGGTCAACTGGAGGCATCAGGCAAGAGACGCCTACCAGGGAACTTATAGGCGTCCCCCACCGAGCCAACATCAGCAAACATGGCCCACACTCCACGGAAGTCCCGGGCACCAGGAAGGAGATGCCCAAAGTAGCGAGACTTGCAAAATTTATAATATTACAAAAAGTGGCAACCAAATCCGCTAAGATACATGTCTCACCTGACAAGTCAGCCTTAGTTTTAGAAAAAAATAGAAATTTATACTGCAAACATTAAAGATATAATATAGTTATTTAAATCAGTACTTGAGTACTGACGTCAACACCGCAGTATCAACCTCAGCACTAAGGAACTGATACTGAGCTGATGATACCCTCGGGGACGAACGAATCATCCACCAGCACAGAAGTAAGGGAATCGATCAGGAATCGATACTGTTACCTTGCACATTCAGTGGAGAAAAAGGAGAAAAAAGCACGCACTAACAGAAAGCAAAGGTTCCATAATTAAAACTTTACTAGCAGAAAGCCAAATGGACAGCTTCTATCTATCCCCCACCCCAACCTCATCACGAAAACTCGCCTATATAATTCTGACCCCCCTTGAACCACAATTTTATATAGTAAAACTGGGGTTAACAGGGGTAAACCTTAATTTTCTTATTTCTGCTCTAAAATATAGATTGTGGGTACACGTTAGAACCGCCTCATCGCTCAAAAATATAGATTGTGGGTACTCGTTAGAACCGCCTCGATGAGGCGGTTCTAACGTGTACCCACAACACAATCTATATTTTCAGCAGAAATTAGAAAATATCACAATTTTTCATGTAAAATTTTTGGATTTTTTCCCGCGGTAAAATTTACAATGTATTTATATACCGGTAGACGTGTTTTCGTAATGTCCTCGAAAAAAAATAAAAACCGGCTATCCAAGATAAAGAAATTACCAAGTTATTTACATTCAAAGACGAACAGTGACAGTAATATACCAAAACAGAAGCGACGCCTTGGAACGGTCAGTTCAAATTTTGGCCGGAGCAGGGAGGGGTTTACATCGATTGTACGTGGCCATAATCCTCGCGCTTCGCACTGCCGTGGTTTCTTGATGTAGTTTGTTCAGTTTCAAAACAACTCAGTGCAACACTGTCGAGAACATTCAGGAACCAAACGAATTCAGAGATGAAACATCGATAGGGACTCGACATCATGGAATAACTGAAACGCTGAAGCAAACGAATCCAGCAGATAAGCTCCGGTGGGCCTGAACATAAAAAGAGCATCTGACACCAACGTACTGATTTAAAAATCTTTAGTCTGACTGAAAAAACGATTTCTGAATAAATTTACATTTTACATTTAGGTCTAAGCTAATGTTTGAGAACAATTATATGTATTTTTATATGTTCAGATGCTGAGTTCTAATTCTGGATTTTTTATACAAACAGTGAAACAAGATCAGATCGTGTGCCGTCCATTTGCATCTGATCTTGGTATTCACTGTTTGTCAATGCCTTTTAAATGAACGCAATCGAGCTTCACCTCGACAATTATAAGTCTGTTGTTACCATAAGTCGTAAATTCAAATACGCTTTGCAAACAAAAATGCAATAAATTCGACTATAGTTATTAACTTCACTGCGCTTTAAAATAAATGAAGCAGCTGCATGGAAATTGCAATAAGCTTTATTTTAATACAGATACCTCTTTAGATCTAGTTGTAAAAATCCACCACCTTAAGTTCTGCAACATGTTCCAAACACGATCCTAATATTGGGCATATTGGGCCCTAGTTCTATACACACTCCTTTTTACTTTTTAGGGAAGACCACTCTTAGAAAGCACACATAAATGAGCTATATGGCTTGCAATTGTGCAGAGCACACACAAATAATTAACATTCAAGAACAAAGTATTGAGGGCCAGTCTAGCTAGTTTCGGCATTTAGGCCTCATCAGACCCTCATTTTGACAACTCTATAGGTAGCGAATTGTTGAGAAATAAATCACAATTAGGGTGTCAGTTGTAAAGTAGACCAAATCACAAGCGGTAGCGCAAGCGATTCGTCTGCTTACAACTGACCGATAACTGTGAATTATTACTCAACAATTCACACACTAATGCGGCTCTTACACTGTCACGACTTTGACCACGATTGTCCAGGACTTCCACGACCAATGGGGACCATGAAAATCTCGGCAAATCGGGGCATACACGGTTCCGATTTCACTGCCCTACGAATACTCACGACATTGCTACGACACTTCTACGAAAATCACGATTCATTATGATAACACACCCGTGCGACATAGTGCATTTTTCACATCTCCAAATTGGCTACTTCTTTTTATCAAAATCCGTGATATTTTTCTTATAATTTTCTTATAAATGCTAAAAACATAGGTTTTGGGTGCTCGTTAGAACCGCCTCATTGCGGCGGTTCTAACGAGTACCCACAACCTATGTCTTGGAGCAGAAATAAGAAAAATAATGTATACCCCGTAAACCCCAGTTTTCTCTATATAAAGTGGGGTTTAGGGGGTCTTCATTTCACGGACTTGTTCACGTGATGTAAAGAGCTGATCTATTTTGATTCTTACACACTAAAATAGAAAATGATTGTTTTGTTTCTTTCAAATTCTCCCAACCTTTGGCCATTGTTTGAAGAAATACCGCCAAAATTACTGACTGTATTACATACATTTAAGTCCTTTTGTTTTTGTTTGTTTTAGTTGAAGCTTTACGTCCCCGTCAACACTATAAGGTAATTTTGGAGACGTTACTTTCGATTTTGTAAGACTTTTACCCGACATTGAGATGAAATGAAATCTGAAGCCCAATGCTCCATACACTACCACCTTCCAAACGTGAAATGAAAGTTAGATTTTATTTTTGCTTGATATTTAAAATAACGTTGTATATTTGATTTACCTTCTTGGTTGCAAGGATTTTGTTTGTGTTGGTCATTTTGGAGACGTTGCTTTCGATTTTGTGGGACTTTTACCCGACATTGTGATGGAATTACACCTCAAGCCCTTCCGCCCTAAGAAACTGAGTAGATTCATTGCTCACACAATTTTAGCTTTCCGTTGGAACATTATCTACAATATTTCATGTCCACGATAAAAGCCCTGTCCCGTAATTATTTTACTGACCCTTCCAAGATGGGAGTGCTTCTGTTGTGTTTATGTCTTCGCACGAATATCTTGGTAATATATTTATATTTTGGATAGCCGTTTAGCTTTCCCTTCTACTCTACTTGTAGGGCATAGTTACTGAAGAATTAGCTGAACGTTTTGTTGTTGTTGTTGTTTTCCCGGTATCATTTATTGTTGGGAACAGTCTCAAAACTACCCCACTTTCTGTGACCCCCGTCCCCGAGTTTCTACTGCTCTATTTAACAGACTGATACCAGTCTAACTGTGATCCTGAGGTGCGTTCAACGTGGACGCCCGTCGAGCGCTCCTTTTTTGGCCTACGTTCTGTAGGCATGTTTGGGTGCAAGGGTAAAACTTATCGAGGTTATGTGAAATAGACAGTATCTTATCCATTGTGCTAATCATATAACAGTTTTTGCGCCTTTATCGCAACGAATTTAGACTCTTGTGTATGGAGTTTGTAAACGTGTGTTGGTACTTCCTTGTTTTTACGATCACATCAGAACAATAAAAGATAACATTTGACAAACATCATAACAAGGGAACAATAAGATTCAAAACAGGTATAACAACATTAATCGAAATAACACAGATTACTACAGTACGGTACAAAAACGCTCTCATCAGAACCAGTAGCCTTCCTCATCACAAAGATCGATGGAGAGCGCATCACGACAACACGCCTCTATGACCCCTAAAACTCAGCTTTTAGATAATAAAACTGGGGTTTACAGGGGTATACAATATTTTTCTCAGTTCTGCTCAACAACATAGATCGGGGCCGCCTCGCTCAGGCAGTTCAATCGAGTTCCCACAATTTATTTTTGGAACAGAAATATGTATTTTTTTTATGGTGGTGGTAAAAAATTCTATAAACTTTGAAAGGGATGTTTTCGTAATGGTACAGGTAAAGTCCAGGAAGTTTCAAAATCACAGAACACAGACTACCAATGGCGCCACGGGGAAGAGGTAACAAAATAGTATATATATAAAAAACAACAACAGTGCAATACAGAATATACACAACGGAAAGCAAAGCAGCCAGCCGTCTCTCTTCCCCCATCCTGCTGATATGTTTACAATGCAATAAAGACAATAAAAATAACACTATAGGAGTGAAAATTTCATTTTTGTGGATTTTAGCGATGTGTAAACTCCGGCGAATCACTCACAAACGGCATTGCCTTCACTTCTATTTTGTATGCTAAGTTTGTAAGTTATTCGTCAGAGTTTACACATCGATAAAATCCACAAAAATGATAATTCATTCCATACATTTCCAACTTTGTCATCGAAATGTTTTTTTTTAAAGCCAACAAAAGTGGTACATTTTTGGAATTCTTTCGAAAGCGTAAGAATGAACTTACAATGGCCAGGCGGAATGATTATTCAATTAGAAGCTTTCATCTTTTTAAAGAAATCCAAGCGAAAAAAAATCAAGTCTTTAAATTCAGTTTTACTTCTCTTCTCTTCCTGGTGTATGAATGTCATTTGACGTTTCACCAGTAACAATTCTGATTCTCATTCTAATATGTGCGTTTTTAATAGTTCTCCTTCTTTTATTCGAACGCTGTTGACGTCGCTTTGAACATAAAATGACGTAACGCCTTGTGGCGGCCGTAAAACGTCTCCCCGTACATCATCATAGTGCAGATTATATTTTCTGGTCCTTTGGGATCATTGAGTTAATTTGGTATCATTTTGAAAATAGAGTTCTGCTTAAGCCGGTGCTTGATGGCGTGGCCGGTGTTGCACATTTAAGTACTGGTCATGAACAGACTCAATAAAACCGAGTGTGCTATTTTCGTTTATTTGGTGTATTCCTTGCTTCCAAAGGATCTAACTTTAGAACTTATCTATTTTCACTGTAGCTGGTGTTGTGCCGTGTGGCGGTCGTAAAACGTCTCCCCGTACATCATCATAGTGCAGATTATATTTTCTGGTCCTTTGGGATCATTGAGTTCATTTGGTATCATTTTGAAAATAGAGTTCTGCTTAAGCCGGTGCTAGAGGGCGTGGCCGGTGTTGCACAATTAAGTACTGGTCATGAACAGACTCAATAAAACCGAGTGTGCTATTTTCGTTTATTTGGTGTGTTCCTTGCTTCCAAAGGATCTAACTTTAGAACTTATTCTAAACGTGTTATTTGACGTCACGTTATATTACTGCCTGTCGCTATGTGAAACTGATCTGAGATTCCCGCTCTTGGGGTTTCTCGAAGTATAAAACTTTTATTTCAACCAATCAAATCTCTCGAAATGCACAAAATGGTGGAATTGGAATTATCAATGAATTAAAGAGTAACAGACTAGTGTAGCTACGGACCTGGTAAAGAACATCTCAAGAACCACCGCCTTAGATCGGCCAGTAGGCTAACATCACCAAAACATGCCTTTATAATTTTGATCCCCTTGAACCCCACTTTCATATAGTAAAACTGGGGTTTCCGGGGGTATACCTTATTTTTCTTATTTCTGCTCTAAAATATAGATTGTGGGTACTTGTTAGAACCGCCTCAATGAGGCGGTTCTAACGAGTTACCACAATCTATATTTTGAGCAGAAATAAGAAAAATATCAAAATTTTTCATCCTAAACTTTTCATTTTTTCGGCGATAAAGGTGGAAAAGTATTTGTATAGGCGTGTTTGCGTAATGCTTGTTTCCTTTTCTGCTACAGTGAGAAATGGCATCCTTTGAGAAAATGGCATATTTAAGACTGGTGGTTAGTTTAGAACTGGCAGTAGACCAAACTAGTACACAATTGCGGCTCAACGTCGAGTCGATGTTACGACGTTGTATCGATTTCGGCACAACGTTGGCCTGGCATTCCTTGTTGGCGGAGGATATACCAGGCATATCTTCCTATGGATTTTTATGACGCTGTTTGCTTACCGATCAAAAAGACCTATTACATGAAAGAATTTGCGCTTGTGTTGCAAATTCTTGGACCACTTATGATATGATATTGGAATTAAGGCGTAACTATACCTAATTTAGTGACACAGAGGCCTTTCTGATATTTAATCTTCATCAGTGTGTCTCAACTCCAAAGTTTTGAAACAGAAACGGATGATGGACAAGACCCGGCAAACACAGCACATCCCCCTCCGAGCACACACCGACCGACGTATCCTATGAGACAGGTCAGCTGGAGGCATCAGGCAAGAGAGCCTACCCGCGGACTTATAGGGTCCCCCACCGAGCCAACATCAGCAAACATGACCCACACTCCACGGAAGTCCCGGGCATCAGGAAGGAGATGTCCAAAGTAGCGAGACTTGCAAAATTTAAAATATAACAAAAAGTGTAAACCAAATCCGCTAAGATACATGTCTCACCTGACAAGTCAGTCTTAGTTTTAGAACAATTAGAATTTTATGCTGCAAAAATTAAAGATATAGTATAGTTATTTAAAACAGTACTTGAGCACTGACGTCAACACCGCAGTATTAACCTCAGCACTAAGGAACTGATACTGAGCTGATGATACCCTCGGGGACGAACGAATCATCCACCAGCAGAGATATCGACCCAGTGGTTGCAATTAAGGCGTAACTATACCTAATTAAGTGACACAGAGGCCTTTCTGATATTTAATCTTCATCAGTGTGTCTCAACCCCAAAGTTTTGAAACAGAAACGGATGATGGACAAGACCCGGCAAACACAGCACATCCCTCTCCGAGCACACACCGACCGACGTAGCCTATGAGACAGGTCAGCTGGAGGCATCAGGCAAGAGAGCCTACCCGCGGACTTATAGGGCCCCCACCGAGCCAACATCAGCAAACATGACCAACACTCCACGGAAGTCCCGGGCATCAGGAAGGAGAACCATTTTGAACAAAAAAATTGCCTTCATAAAAAATGTACTTTTTCAGTTCCTTTTCCTCAAACGGGTCCGAATTACAGGAGTAAATACGAAATTAATGACTTAGATTTATCCAGTAGAAGCATGATGGACAGAATTTCCGGTGACAAGAAGAGAAGACAATTAAGTGGGGTGACACAAATGAACAAATTGATTTTCTTCTAAGAAATATTGATTAGCTAGAAACCTTTTGTTTTCGTTCTGAATAAAAAAGACATGTTTCAGTTTGCACCAGTTACTCTTTTCATAATCAGATGCTTTGCATACGCTCTGTTACATATGAAAATGGGAAACAGGTTAATTTACAAGGGAGAATAGTTTTGCACGAATTGTGTTGCCCCCTTGAAATAAATTTACTACTACTACTACTACTCCTACAACTTCTGCAACTACTACTACTACAACTACTACTAATACTACTACCACTACAACTACTACTATTATTATTACTACTACTACTATTACTACTACTACTACAAGGGAGATTAGTTTTGTACAAAGTGTGTTACACTCTTGAAATAGGTTTACTACTGTTGCTACGTACTATGTCCACTACTACCATTGCTACTACTTCTACTACTACGACTACTACTACTACTACTGCTACTACTACTTCTTGGGCCGCGCTGATCGGGGCTCGGAGAAATAGATTGGGCTGCAAGATGCTTCTACGCAGAGCTGAAGCCGACTTCACATGCACGGTAAACCGCTTAGAGCGTCCAATATGTATCCAAGCCTGCCCAGGCAAAGTGGTGCGAGTTGAAGCGGCCTTGCATATAAACCCTTTTGGTTTGTTTGGGCGACAGGGCTTCAGTTATCATTTCATCTCAATGTCGCCGGGGTAAAAGTCCCGCAAAAATTGAAGCAGAGTAACAAAAACGACATATTTCTTATTACGAGTACCAACGGCCTATATTCTGGAGAAGAGTAATAAACCAACAATTTAATTAGGTTTATGTCGTGATATGTTTTCGCTAAGATAACATGCTGTACAAGATACTTCTGTCTTTCACCGGGCTGTCAATCCGTGTGACATAGTTCTACTGTTTCTATTCTCATAACGGTCATTTCATTTTTTTCTGATGAAAATTTGTGATTTTTGTCTTATTATACTCAAAAGGTAGGTCGTGGGTACTCTTTATAACGGTTGTTCTACCTATGCCTTTGGGAACGAATAAGAAAAATACTCAAGATGACACGCTATTCAACATAATTAACACAATTGCTGTCAGCAGTACTTAGTAAAACGTACATAGAAAAGATGTTTTAACAAAAACCAAGTTCCGCGGATGCAGGAATCAAATTCTTGTTTCGTGATGGCTGAAAAATGATACGAATTCCGGTTGCGAATGAGGCCTTATAATAGTAGGATATGACTTCGCACGTATCAGATCCTGGATCATATGGGCCCCGTCAAGCGATTTTGGTACTTAATAGCCTATGCGAGCAGCGAAGGTTCAGGCGAGCCTGCGCATCCGCGCAGTCTCGCCAGAACCTTCACTGCCCGCTCATACAAGCAGTGAATCAAGAGGAACGTACAGACAGAAAGCCATATCCCTGGCCCCTCTGAATGGCTGGGCATGCGCAGTTAAAATTTGTCATGACGGAATGCTCGAAGACACAAATTCGCTTGGCGGGGCTCATATGTATTTGTCTGTTTTGTCCGTGTATGGGTGTGAAGCCATTACGAAAAACACACCTATTCAAATGCTTTTTAAACTTTACCGCCCCCCAAAAAAGCAAAAACATAAGATGAAAAATTGTGATTTATTTCTTATTTCTGCTCAAAATACAGATTGTGGGCACTAGTTATAACAGCCTGATCGAGGCGGTTCTAACGAGTACCGACAATCTTTATTTTAGAGCTGAAATAAGAAAAATAAGATTTACCCATGTAAACCCCGGTTTTACAATATAAAAGTGAGGTTCAAGTTGGTTAAAAATATTATATGTTTTCATGATGTATGAAAATAAAATTTTAAACCAAATACCATTTCTGGATCTACTAGTCTGTAGGATGTAGCGGTTTCAGAAAGAGCGCAAATGTCTTCATACACCAAAGTCACAAAAATCTAAACCACCCGTTGATGGTTTTCTCTGTATTGTAAAATGAATGGTTTCGTTTGAGAAATGGGAATGAATGGTTTTGCATTGTACTATTTCAGTTGCTTCAGCATGAAAACAGTTTATTTGAAAATAGATATTTTACCCAAAAGATGGATGCTTTATGCAAAGCCGATTTCTAGAGAATGGTATCAAAACTGACAATGATATATGTCCTGTGCATCCAAACTGTTGGACCCTTTCTTTTCAGCCTCTCAAAAGAATATATATTCATTTTCAAGTCATGATTTGATCAGAGCCAAAGTCCTATGTATTAATGCAATATATGCACCATGCCATGCGAAAGTTTCTTTTTACCGTTTGCCAACAAAGGTACTGTTCAGACTGCGCGCATGCGCGCAACCGCGCATGCGCGCAGTCTGATCAGTACCTTTGTGTTTCCTGCTTAGTTTATGGTTTGGTATGGTGTTTTCCGGCACAATCAAATGCAGCCAGTTTTTCCAAAACACATTTTTTGTGTGAAGGCTTAAACATAAGCGCGATTAACCAGAAAATTGCACATTCTCTCTCCGGAAACTAACAACCGCCCTTCTTGAATCAGCGGATAGATGGGACAAACCGTAGAACAGATTTCATGATGGGATCGAACCCGCGAAGTACTGATCAGCAGACAGACACGCTACCGGCTGAGCCACCAAATCCGGCAAGATTAGATAATACAATACCTCTCGTATCTATTATCTAAAGTTCCATGCATCTTGCAAGTCTGTGTAGCTTAGAACACTGGTTTGTGTCTTTCCTGGAGGGAAGGTTTTTTATGATTCAGCAGTGCAAACTACCTTGCAATTTTGGAGGAAAAATCTTCCCAAAACATGATAAAGGCTAAATGTTTATGTCGTAGGCTGCATAGTCTTGCAAACTTTTCAAACCTATTTTTACATACACGCAAACGGTGTGTACACTGATCAGGCTGCTCCTAGAGCAGCAGTCTGATCTGGGTCCACACTGTTTGCAGAAATGATTGTTTAAAATATCCAACAGGCGACAAAGCAGCCGACAATTGATGTGATTGGCAAGTTACGGGTTAATAGGATGTGTCCTGATTTGCGGCCCGTATGATGACACCAAGCTGCGATTAAGATCCACCTTCGCATCCGAACAGTCTATACAGAGCTTTAGCTGTGCGCAACTCTTCACCATATACCACGAGAAGACTGAGCGGTGTACCCCAGATCTTTTTTCATGTTCAACTCCAGAAGAATAGTAGGGATTCTAAACTCTATGAGCAGAATAGGACATCATCTGTTGATCTGAGCATGCAAGTCATCTCATTAGATTGTATTTCAATTTTATGAGCATTACCAATTTCTTACTCAGCTAAAAATACAGAAATATACCCAGGCATCACGAAAAGACGCCTGTATAATTTTGACCTCCTTGAATCCCACTTTTATACAGTAAAACTGGGGTTTCCGGGGGTATACCTTATTTTTCTTATTTCTGCTCTAAACTATAGATTGTGGGTACTCGTTAGAACCGCTTCATCTCTGCTCTAAAATATAGATTGTGGGTACTCGTTAGAACCGCCTCGATGAGGCGGTTCCAACGAGTGCCCACAATTTATATTTTCTAAAATATAGATTGTGGGTACTCGTTAGAACCGCCTCGATGAGGCGGTTCTAACGAGTGCCAACAATTTATATTTTGAGCAGAAATAAGAAAAATATCACAATTTTTCATCATAAAATTTTCGTTTTTTCGGCGATAAAGGTGGCAATGTATTTGTATAGGCGTGTTTGCGTAATGAAAAGTACAGCCAAACATAAACGAATCACAACCAGCAGATCAACAAGCTCCCTCTATTCCCACAACAAGTGATCAAGGTGCGACAAGCATAATTAATGAAAATTAATTAAATAATAATAATAATACACCGCCATAAGCACATACAACATGATGAGCCCCGTCGGAAAATCCGACAAAGCTACAACGTTAGAACCACAGCCTAAGGACGGCCAGTAGCAAGAACCACTATAACCCGACCATGGACTGACTGAGGACATAGTGTTATTTCTTTTTCACCTGGCGCCGATGCTTGAAGACATATTATTCAAAAGGTGTAGTCGCCTTCTCGTCTGAGGAGAAAAGGTTTGCATCAGAAGTAAAAGTTACTGTACCAAGAAAGTAAATTAGAAGCACAGAAATCTGGAAGATGTTTTAGGGTTGCAAAATTCAATGGTTTACTTTGGGGTGAGGTAACAAGAACGAATGGGAAATGCTGAAAGATTTTGAAAACTATTATTGAAATGAGCTTGTCATTAACTATCACAGACAAATGTACTAATGAACGGTGGGTACAGACAAAAAGTGTGGGCTCCGTGCAACTTTGATTAGACAGCGAACTGGAGTGAAGAAGGTCCCAACAAGATACATCATATCGGAGCATGCGAAGCTTCCGTTATTAGTCTTTCTCGTTTCGTGAACGAAGACATAAGTTCTTAAAGCACCACTACCTTTTTGCAAATGTACATCTGATTCTGTTCAGCTTTGACCAACATTCTGTGGATGAGTAGACTGTCCACAAGATGGGTCCCACAATAGTGAGCTGAAAGGGAGGGACATTTCCAGAACATATTTAAGTCGTTAACATGGAAACCAAGCCGAAAACTTCAAAGTTTACGCCTATACGATTAGTTTTCTAATACGCTGGCTAAAAAAGCATGCCCCTTTGTTTAATGCCAGAATAAATGTTATAGAGAATTAAACACATTGTTTCCAAATTAATGGATTATGTCACATCTCTGGCCCACAGTGTTTAAATAAAAAAAAACTCTTCAGTTTCAAGAAGTTGAGCAGTTAAAATATCATAGAATGTTGAAATGACAATGAAGACTGCCTGTTTCGTAGCAAGAACCATATACAAGACACACGCAGAAAATTTTAGATATTTTAATAACAGCATTAAGATATTTCTCGACAAGGGGTTTTGGTCAATGTAATTGAAGGATATGGACTAACTTCACCACATCATATTTGGCGGCCGTAAAAGTTTCTCTGCCTCCATCATGGTATGGGTTGGATTGTCTAGTCTTTTGGGATCATTGATTCCAACGAGGCAATTTGAAAATAGCTAGGGGGTCAATGATGAGGCATAAGTGGCCGATACTAGCTACTATGACCTTGGACAAATAAACTTGTGAACACTACGGTTTTCGATTTTGTGGTGTATTCCTTGCTTCCATACAGAACATTTAACTTCACCACAGCTTGGGTATGGGGAATGTGTGGCGGCCGTAAACATTTTCTCTGTCCGTCATGATACAGATAGTGCAGATTATAAGAATCTTATATGGGTGTGAGGGGTGGATGGAAAAATCCGTCCCGAGGGACATTGTCTGGCATCACGAGGCTTGCCTGTCTTCCTGTTGGCCCTAAATATGGCGCCAAACTCAATCATATCACCTGAGAAGGACTGAGAAGTGACTTCAGAGCAACAATGGTAAACGAGCCACTGAAGTTTTACTATATTTTCTTTTTTCTCTTGACCCGTGTCTGTTGCATATATAAGAAATCAGATAGCCGCGATAGCTAGCATGTTTGCTCTTTTCACCCCTGTGCTTCTAAATGTTTTTGGGTAACATTTATCCTGCTGAATAAATTGATTTAGCCACAACAATTCTGAATATCCAACAATTAAATTACTTGATATAGTATCGTTTAATTTACAAACTGCATGACAAACATTATAGGTCCTGATCAGACGGCTTCTCTGGTCTGTAGCTACAGTGTTTGCAAAGGTAGGTTTTTTGTATTGCTAATAGGATGGCAAAGAGTATGGATCCTGATTGGCATCACGAAAACATGCCTATATAATTTTGACCCCCTTGAACCCCACTTTTATATAGTAAAACTAGGGTTTACGGGGGTAAACCTTATTTTTCTTATTTCTGCTCTTAAATATAGATTGTGGGTACTCGTTAGAATCGCCTCGATGAGGCGGTTCTAACGAGAGCCCACAATCTATATTTTGAGAAGAAATAAGAAAAATATCACAATTTTTCATCATAAAATTTTCAAATTTTCTGCGATTAATTGGCAATGTTTTTGTATAGGCGTGTTTGCGTAATGGATCCTGATTGGGCGTCTCATCTGGACCTTCACCATTTACATAGTTACAAAGTTGAACGGGTCAATAATGAGATCAACTCGTTTTAACTAAGTAATCACGGCTCATTGTGTCATGTCTTCCTGTTGACCCAAAATATGGCGCCAAACTCAATCATATCACCTGATTAGTATGTAGTGGTCACAAATTATGTAAATGATGACCTTTAAACATAACCATATTACAGAAATAATGATAGATGGGTACAATGACTTTGACATTTCCCTCGCACTACCATTGTCTGAATTATGGACCCTTGTTGCGTTGAAAACATTGAAGCTCATTTACTCTCACAACACTAGCACGGACATTTATTTGTTTGTATTGGAGTTTTACGGCCAAGTCAAGACTATTTAGGTCATTTTTGAGCCGGTCAGTTTACCTATCAACACTTTCCTGGGCAGGCTTATACGTAAGCGGTTAACCAGTAGAGTGCACATTCTTTCGCCAGAAACTGACAACTGCCCTTCTTGAATCAGCGGAAGAGAGAGAATGACCGTAGAAAAGATTTCATGATCAATCTCCATGAAAGATTGTTGCCGACCTCGTCGGGAGTCGAACCCGCGTCCTCCTGATCACCAGTCAGACGCGCATCCGACTGAGCCACTGAGGCCGGCAACACGGACGTTTATGACTGCTGATATGATAACTCAGTCTAAAGGTTCATGAACCGCGACAAGTTAAAGTGTGTCTTTTGAACATGTGCGCTGAGAAAAGTCACAGGTCAACTTGCGCATGCGCACAATCTGCTCAGAGTCTTCGTAATGTACTTTATCCCATGAGACGGCGGTGTTGTGACAGAGTGAAGATAATTCTTTATCTGCCAAAGATCGACGCATACCCGATCTTGCAGATGTCAGTTTCTGGCGAAACAATGTGCACCGTATACTGGTTAACCGCTTGCGTATAAGCGTGCCCAGGAAAAATGCGGCTAGGTAAACTGACCGGTTCAAAAATGCCCTAAATAGTGTTGACTGGGCCGTTAACTTCAAAACAAACAAACAAATCAGCATCCTGATAAGAGAGATCATTTCCAATCAGTTTGTTCTGGGTCCACAGCCACAGTTTTAAATCAAAACTGTATACTCTAAGCTTGTCCTGTGCTATTCCAGCACAAATATTCTTTAGTGACAAAATGTTTCATTCAATTGCACAGAAGCAGATTATGATAAACAAGAAATCACCAAAGACGTACTTGAAAGTAAGGGAGTCCTGTTCCTTTAAATGCAACAGACGCAAGCTGTCTAAGCCTTTGTTTTCACATTACGAAAACATGCCTTGTAAACGTTACCGCCTAAAAAAACGAAAATTTTAAGATGAAAAATTGTGATATTCTTCTTATTTCTGCTTCAAATATAAATTGTGGGTACTCGTTAGAACCGCCTCATCGAGGCGGTTCTAACGAGTAGTCACAATCTATATTTTAGAGCAGGAATAAGAAAATAAGGATCGCCCCTGTAAACCCCAATTTTACTACACAAAAGTGGGGTTCAAGGCATACAAAATAATATAGACGTGAGTCGGAAATAGAACCCGTTGCCATGTGAACCGTACATTTTCGGACAAAATATTAGACGCCACACAACGCGGCGTCCCATCAGGGTCTACACTGCTTGCCACTAATCTAGCTTTTAGAAGTGAATTGCACTTTTTCAAGTTTTATGGCCCAGTGGTTGAGTTGTAGGAATTCTTAGGGTAAATTCAGGCATTTCTTATCCGCAGCAAAAACGGAATATCCAGCAACCATATCCTGTAGTTCAATACTGATCGAAAACGAAACAAAATATATAGTAAATGTCCAGCACACAGTTTCGGACAGGACCAGTCACATGAAAGGACTTGTTTGCTTGATTTGTTTGATTTGAGGTTTTACGTCACCGTCAACACTGTCTAGGTCATTTTGGAGATGTTGCTTCCAATTTTGTTGGACTTTTACCCGAGATGAAATGACATCTCAAGCCCTTTCGCCCAATGAAACCAATAGGGGTTATAAGTATGGGTGATCCTACTTGCACCACTTTGCCTGGGCAAGGTTAGATCCTTTAAGCACTTTACCAGTACTCGTGTGCGGTCGGTTTCAGCTTTGTGTGAAAGTATCATGCAGCTCAAATATTTCTTTAAGCCCCGAAGGGCGGGGGCGAGAAAGGAATTGTCTACCTCTTCAAAATAGTTATTGCTGTCACAGAAAATGTTGCATCGTATATAAGAAGAAATATCTTTAAAAAAGATATGCGGCGTAGATTTAATTGGAAGGTTGTTTAGAAACCAGTGCTTCAGCTGAAGTGCACGACCCGCCGGATGCTTTTAGCTTTATGAGTGTTACCATATATGGGTATGGTGGCCATTTTGGTCATGTGACCTGGACCTAAAACGGTTCCCCCAATAAATGCGCCTTATCGTAAGGAGCAAAAATATATCTTATACTTTAGTACTGTTTTCTGAATCGTTTGCAGGAAAAAATGAATTCTCACTTTTCCAATACAAAAGCATATGTGTCAAAGTTTGACCTAGGCACAAAGAAGGCCAAGGTCAACCCAGGGTCACCATTTTAGCAATTTATGATGGGCCTACGTCCCAGATGCTAGATGCTATCTATCAAGTTTCGTGGAAATCTGACCAGTGGTTCTGGAGAAGACTATTTTGAAGGGTTTTTACTATATATGGCTTGGCGGCCATATTGGTCAAGTGACCTGGACCCCATGAGCAAATTTTGGTTTCCCCCATCCCATAGAGGCTCCATATGAAATTTGACCTTAATCGGCCCAACGGTTTCCGAGGAGAAGCAGTTCGAGAATTTTCACATTTTTCGCCTCGGCGAGGCTATACTAAATGGAATGTCGTATTTCGCAAGTTCATTGGTTAGATCCCATTGATATCTATCAGTATGCCAAAAATTGTTTAAATATTCCAAGCGGTTAAGTCACTATCACCAATTTTCACGAACGGGTTACGGACGGACAGACAGACTGACAGAATGACACGGTGATTTTAGGGCACTCTTAAAAAATCAACCGACTTCAGTCGCTCGCTTTTTCTGCGGGTCGTGCAATATGAGCTACAATAGTGACAGCAACAATTGTCTAGCTATGAAATGGTTTACTGTATTCAAACAATTCAGATGTCACGCGAGGAAAAATAGCTTTGCAGAGGGCGGTGTCCCGCCTGTTTGAGCTAAGGTCAATGTAAAAGGTCAAGGTTAAAAACATGACCTCATTTCAAGAGCATATGATCTCAAGTATATGCACAACAAATAAGAAAACGTTATCATTCACTGTTTTTGAACACAAATTCTAGGGTTAACATTTAGGGTTGTCGCTATGGTGAACGTAAACGCATAGACGGACGAACAAACGGACGAGCAGACAAACGGACGGAAACTGGATCTTATGTGCACCTAACTAAAACTCAAATTACACTTATTCCTTTTCAAAATTTATATAACATTAATGATATTCGAAAATGTCCATTTTGTGTTAAAATGGAGGAGATAAAGTATGCTGAAGACAAATGATACACTGCAACTTTTATTTAGCATATATTGTAAATTAAACATCTGTCAATTTGTAATGAGATTATTACATGTTTTTGTCATGCTATATCTCTTTATTGGTTTCATTGGGCAACAGGGCTTGAGGTGTCTTTCATCTCAATGTCGGGTAAAAGTCCCACAAACTTGGAAGCAACGTCTCCAAAATGACCTACACAGTGTTGATGGGGACGTTATACCTCAAATCAAACAAACAATTCCTTTCGCAGAAAATTCTTCTTTTCGCGAAAGGAACCTTCCTTTCGCGTAATGGTTCCTTTCGCTATATAGACCAACCACGTGAAATTAGGTAAAAATAGCTATTCACCGCAGCAGTTACAGAATTCACTAGAATCCCAATTATACATATGACGTATGGTCATCAAAGGACAAGACGGTGAGCAAGCCGAAACTGTATATATTTGGAAAGGTCCCTCAGGACCTTTCCACAGTGTTTATGTGAAATTTGAAACATTTTCGCTCCAGTGCAGACTTCTCGCTATAATTTGCTATTTGCAATCATATTCAACGTGAAGAAACAATGTGAACCAGTCAAAAATATGCAGGGATACTTCAGTTTTCTATGTAGTGTGTCTATTTGGCGAAATGACCATAAATGAAAGTTACTATTTACAAGTATGAGGTTTCACAAAAAGCTTGCCTTACGCTAGCAAGCGGCACAACATATCTATAATTGAATGTATCTTTATTCCGGCTTCCGCAAATTGTTGAACCGTCTGGTAACGTCCTTTTCGTATGCGTGACGCTGATTTACAATATATTTGAACTGACAAAAAGCGAAATAAATATAAAGATTAAGATAAAGGAGCTTTATTTAACGTCGCATATCCGAAACAAATAGCATAAGCTTTTATTGCGACAAAGTATCCTTTGACAAATACTTACCTGCCTTCATTTATCTTCCTAGGACTAACCCTGATAATGTGAGCGTCAGCCAAGGGTGCTCCTAGTTCTATTTTTACGCCTTTGGTATGGCGCGGCCGGGACCGAACCCGCGACATCCCATTCCCTAAGCAGACGCTCTATCACTGAACTATCGGGAGCCGGTATATACTAATGAAGATGGCCAGAAAGGGCGACATCACAGAAAACATAATACCAATGGCACCAACAGGAAGGGCAAACCAAAATTTTTGATATACATTGAGTATGCAACGGAAAGGAAAGTAATCAGCTGCCTCTTATCCGACAAGAAAAGGTGTTTTATCAGCCTTGGGAATCAATTGCTGAGGCTGAAAGTCACTACAGTTTCTGTGTCAGTATAATCAGTTTTACTGGCATGACGTTGCATTGACGTTGGCACGGCGTTGCATAGACGTCATGTTCCCGCTGGGAATAACTAATCTTTCTTATGGGTGGCACGGATCATACCGAACTTTTTCCTTCATAGGCGGCGATCGGAATAAGTCGTGAATTTCCGTTAAAACCTGTCTGGGCGATTATTCGAGTTATCTCCCTGTACACCATGGGATCAAGGTACAGAATATCCAATATTTTTTCTCGAGTCGCTGACCTCAGGGAATCATTAATCATACATCTGCAGATATGACACTTTGCTTAATAGATCTACCTGTAGGTATTCAAAGGAGCTCAAATTAAGGCTATCTAAATGTGAAAAAGAACTTGAAGTAACAACCATGCCTTTTCATTTCGAGGCATCTAGTATGAACGAACATATTTAACATATTGAAGAGCTACATTATGTAGAATTGCTTAATAATAATAATAATAATAATAATAATAATAATAATAATAAAAAAAACCTATTACTAATACTACTACTCATAATAATGCTATTGATAATTGTAATTATTATTATTATTATTATTACTATTAATAATAATAATAATAATAATAATAATAATAATAATTACAATTATCAATAGCATTATTATGAGTAGTAGTATTAGTAATAGGTTTTTGTTTTTTTTTTTTTTTGGTATTTTATTTGTGTTTGTTTTTTTGACACGTGGGATAGTGGGTCTATATGTTAAGCTGCCTGTGTCATGAACATCCTTGTTAATTGGTAAGTTCGGAGTTTACAAGAGTATATATTATATTCCTTTTTCTTGCTCAAAAACATAGCTGGGGTACTGGTAAGACCGACCGAATCAGGGTGTTGCAAAGAACACCAATAATCTATTTTTGTGCCCTAAATTCCCACTTCATATAGAAAAATATTGGAAACTATTGCATCACATTGGTGTGGCTAATCACACGTGTACTGTTCGATAATTAAGGACAACCATTACGATAACACGCCCATGCGACAAAGTGCATTTTTCACATCTCCAAAATGGCTACTTTTCTGATGAAAGCCCACGATCCCTTTCTTATTTATACTGCAGACTTATGTTGTGGGTGCTCGTTAGAACTGCCTCAATGAGGCGACTCTAACGGGTACCCACAAACTATGTTTTGGGGCAGAAATAAGAAAAATAGTGTTCACCCCCTTAAACCCCAGTTTTCTCTTTATAAAGTGGGGTTTAGAGGGGTGTTCATTTCAAGGACTTGTTCACGTGATGTAATGTATTTCTTAATCTGGCCGGTTATTACCACCATTATATATTAGCGCAGTCTCTTGTCCAGTGATATTAAATAAGGATTAAGGTCAAATATGATACGTGAAATCTCTCTTGACTCCGATATTTTTATGCATTTATTTTATCTATTTATTCAAATAAATAAAGCCATGAAAAATATGTTTAGCCAATCACGAAAACACGCCTATAAGACTCGATCAAGATCAAGTCAGATTTTGTTTGTGTGTTTGATTTGAGGTTTAACGCCCCCGTCAACACTGTAAAGGTCATTTTGGAGACGTTGCTTCCAATTTTGTGAGACTTTTACCCGACATTGAGATGAAATGACATCTCAAGCCCTGTCGCCCAATGAAATCAATAGGCTTTATTAGCATCCGCCTCGCACCGCGGTGCCTGGACAGGCTTAGATCCTCTAAGCGGTTTACCAGTACTAGTGTGCGGGTCGGATTCAGCCCTGCCTGGAAGCATCATGCAGCCCATATATTTCTTAAAGCCCATATGGGCGGGGGCCGAGATGAACTCAGATGAGAAAGTTCTTACATTAAAACCAGTTTTGTTCCATTACGAAAACACGCCTATACATATACATTGTAAATTTTACCACCAAAAAAATGAAAATTTTCAGATGAAAAAAATTTGATATTTTTCTTATTTCTGCTCAAGACATAGATTGTGGATACTCGTCAGAACCACCTCGGCGAGGCGGTTCTATCTATGTTTTTAAGAAGAAATAAGAAATAATGTATACCCCTGCAAACTCAAGTTTTACTATTACTATGAAAATGGGGTTATAGGGGGTCAAATTTTCGTGATGGTCTGCCGCAGTCATAATTGACACCTTAAGAATTAACATTACACCGATATACAGTATATTGTATAAGATATTTCCTGAATAATTAAAAGGACGCCATAAAAAAGTAAGATGATAGGTAAACACATTTTGAAAAATGTTGTCTGCCCAAGTCATGATTGACACTTCAAGAGTTAACACTGCGCTGATATACAGTATATTGTATAAGATATTCCCTGAATAATTGAAAGGACGCCATAAAAGTAACATAATGTGTAAACACAGATAAGCCTATTTGTTTAATTATGTATTTATTTATTTATTTATTTATTATAAAAGACATTTCACCCATATTTGAATCGGCTGTAATTTTTGTCCTAAACAATTTTAACACAATTTCGAAAATGTTGTTTGTCGAGCTATGGTTGACACTTTAAGAAATCAAGAAAGATATAAAAAGTACCTTAAAAGTCAGTCACAGAAGGTATTTATTGAAATGAGGCATGCACTTACTATGTGAATGGGCTGCAATAGTTTTATGATCACATCACAAAAACACCCCATATTACCCACTTTTATGTAGTAAAATGGGGATCATTATTTTTCTTATTTCTGCTAAAACGAGTTCCATCAATTTATGTTTCGAGAAGAAATACGAAAAGTAGCAATCTTTTTATCTGAATACTTTCATTTTTTGGTGGTAAAATTTTCAATATTTTTAATAGACGTGTTTTCGAAATAAATCAACTCAAAACCAGGAAAATGTCATCTGCACTAGTTATGATTTACACTTTAAGAGTTAACAAAACTGTACATAAATCAAGACACCACAAAGATTGTCTATCAAATCTATCACAAAAAGTGAACAAAGATGAGAGTGTTACTTTATTTATTTTTTTATTTATTTATTTATTTATTTTTTTATTTATTTATTTATTTATTTATTTATTTATTTAATCAAATTGTTATCTTCAAGATTATGATTGGCACTTTAAGGGTAACACATGATTGACACTTTAAATAAACACATATTGGGAGACGACGGGCACGCGCCAACTCATTGTTAAATTAAAGGACGTTTGTTAACTTCGTCATCACGATAACACACCTATATAATTCTGACCTACGTGTACCCCAATTTTATATAGTAAAACTGGGGTTTATAGGGGTATACATTATTTATCTGACTGTTACTCTAAAACCTCAAATCAAACAAGCAGAAGAAATGCCTTTATTAACCTTTAAACAAGACATACCTTTGATATGCGGAAAATAGTGGAAAATTCGGACAGAGGAACATTAAACCGGTTTCTACTAAAGTAGATTCTTTCATCTCTGAATAATTATAACAGTTATTTTTATCACCTTATATTGCCATTATGCATGATGGATTGAGAGAATAAAATATTTGATTGATCCAACTCTCATCACAAAAACACACCTTTATTATTGTGACTCCTTAAACCCCACTTTCATACAGTAAAACTGAAGTTTACAGTGGTATACATTATTTTTTTCATCAAAACAAAGATTGGGGATACTCGTTAGAACTGCCTTACCGGGGCGATTCTGACGAGTTCCTATAATCTATTCTTGGAACAGAAGTATGAAAAATAGCAGTATTTTCTGTCTAAACATTTTCATTTTTTTTTTGGTGGTAAAATTTATCAGTATAGGATAGGCGTGATTTCGTAATGTGAATTGAGACAATTCCATTTTTATTGACGGTGGTTTAGTCAAAGTCATCAACAGAATGGCAAACAGTGTAGAGCTGGATAGAAGACCGCTCATTCTGAGCAGTCGAACCATGATCTACACTGTGCGGACAGGCAGAATTGAATATCATTAACAGAAAATAACAGAATAGCAAAGAGTGTAGATCCAGATTAGGCGCATCAGCTGGATCTGCATTGTTTGCATAGAAATTTGCACCGGTCTGTATGGCGATAATAGTTAAAATACCATACACAGCCTCATCTGGATCTACACTGTAAAGTAGTGTCTTTTCCAATAAGTGAAAATATAAAATCATTCAGGATGGCAAACAGTGTAGATCCAGATGAGACGCTTCATCTGGATGTACAACAATGAACAGAAATTTGATTTACACAGTTTATAAAGTATCGGGTTGCAAATTCAGTCATTAACAGTAGAGATCCATCGCGAGCATCCTCATCCTTACCTACTACACTGCTTGCTGATATGTCATTACCCAGCGGGCCGGTATGGTTGACATTACAGGACTTTGGACACATCCCTGAGACCGAACCCCAAGAACACCCTCTAATTCCCAGTGCCCCCCCACCCCCCACCCCCCCCCCCAAAAAAAAAAAAACAAAAAAAAACACGCCTGTTCAAATACATTGTATAAAAATGAACAATTTCAGATGAATATTTGAGATATTTTTCTAAGTTCTGCACAAAACATAGATTGTTGGTGCTCGTTTGAGACCCCTCGACGAGGCGAATGTGCACTTTACTGGTTCACCGCTTACGTATAAGCTTGCTCAGGAAAAGTGTGGACAGGTAAACCGACCGGCTCAAAACTGACCTAAATAGTGTTGACTGGGCCGTTAAACCCTAATAGAAACAAACACAATCAATTAATGGCTTCAAACTGCCAATTAACTTTTCATGGTGGTTTGAATCACCATTTAATCGCCATTTCACAGTTAATGATTTCGACAATATTTGTCCTTTTGACATATTTGCCACCCATTCATAATGAATGTAAACATAAATGTAACAAAAGTGAGACAAAATGATAATAAAATAAAATAAAGAAATCCGAGTAATATAATCACTGTATCAAGTATATTATCCGTATGTTGTTTATTACTAGTAATTGCAAAATTAATACAAAAAAAGCTTTACATGTTTCATACGATTTCTGGTACATTTAATGTGGACTTAGCGATTTTTGCATCATGAACTGCAGTACTGATAAACAGCTTATAAACGATTTTTAAACTCTCGGGGAAGCAATTTATCATTTTTCAACAGAAATAAACTTTATATCATCGTAAACTTTGAACAACAGTCTAACAGTATATAACAGTGACTTAATTCCAAACAAATCATTTCTATTTAATATTGGCAACCAAACATGGAAATCTGACGTTCTTTTAAAAAATACATTGCCGTCTATGGAGCATATAGGCATGACATTAAATTGCAGATGGAAGCAATACGAATTAATTATTCATCACTTTGAAATGCACCAAATAAAAACTGAATAATTTTCCTACATCAGGATAACAGTGACTTTTTTCTAGTGTTAAGGATAAATAAGATACGAGGAGTTAATATTTTTTTCCTTCATAATTTTAATATGAAAAGCCTTCAAAATAGACAAGTAACTTTAACTGCCGAGTTCCTACGGAAATCGATATTCAACTCGGTAATTTCCGGCCAATGAAGGAAAAAGTTCAACATGTCCAATATACGTATATATTGTTCCTTGTTAGCGTCGTTGAAACGCGTAACACGACCTACGTTTTATAACAAAAATCTAAGTACTGAAAGTACTGAGAAAAGTTGATTTATGAGAAATAATTATTGTGATAACAATGCCAGTCGTAGATCGATCAAGCTGTTATCTTGACATTTTGTGAGGGTTAAAAAATCGACGAAGAAAATAAAAATGATTCATCGATTGTTTTGAGTTTAGCGACAGGTCAACCCTTGTGGATCATGTTGTCTTCGTCAAGAGAAAGGTGGGGGGGGGGGGGGGGGTAAGAGATAGAAGAGATAGCAGAGGAGATGAAAGTGAGGAACAGAGTGAATGAAAGTGTAGAAACAGAAGAAATTTCAACACTCACCATCTACCGTTACCTGCTGCAAGGACAGCAGGCTTTGCCCAAATGTAAGTCAGTATCAGCTCGACTCCCGAGTGACACAAGATACACATGACCTTTGCCTCACCAAACTACCCCCACGAAGGAAAAAAGGAAGAAAGAAAGAAAGAAAGAAAGATAAACGTGTCTGCAAATTTCTTCATGGTTTCTAAATTAGTTCAGTACATTCTGTGCTTGTCCCATCTGCTAATAATAATCTTACAGACAAAGTCTCCTAGCGGGCACATTACGTCTTAGCAATGTCGCATCAACGTTGCGTTGATACGACGATGCAGCCGCTTGGAGCTATGTTCCTTCGGGCATTGGAACATAAAAAGGAGAATAACTTGGATGAAAAAAAAAATCATTTTAAACCATTTGATTATAACCCTGATCAGACGCCGTATTTAGTGAACTTCGACAACCCAAGGCGAATTAAAAAAAAACAACAAAAAACTAAAAAACATTAACCCATAAATGCCAATTGTTTCAATAATGGGACATTCGGAAACAGTTAAGACAGATTAGAGGCCACAGAATGTAGCGTCTGATCGGTGTCTTCACTATTTGCTAAAAGTACGGAACTTGATGCAAAACTCATAGCTTACAACACGTTTTGTTATTAGAACTCTAGACAGCAGGTGAATAACTGTTTTTGATGTCGGTCAGATATGGGTTGTTTAGTCGGTCACTGATAATCAAAGACAAGCGAGCTAACCCTTTTAACCCTGTAGACCGGTGCAGACGCTGAGGTAGAAATGCACTGTATCTATGCAATACTTATAGATCCTGATAAGACGGCACGTAGCTAGCACGTCTCGCCAGAATCAACATATACACTGTTTAACTGCCATCATGTCAGTGAACTAATCAGAAATCCCTTTCTATAAGTTTATATATAAAGCGAGAAGAGTCCTGTTCAGAAACTCAGGGATGAAAGAGTAAAACAAAATATCATCGGATAGCGCGTAGGAAAATAGTCCTAGAGTATTGTTTTCTGTTCAGAATATGTCTTTTTGTGCCAATTTATACTCAATCCGTATAAAGTCTCGAAAAATGAAATATTTTGAAAGACGTTTCATGCCTGCAAAATTAGTTTTCAAGAGTTCCTTTGGACTATTTTATGCAGCGAACGAACAGCGGAAGTGGAATAACGCGGACCCGATTACCGGAAGTAGAAATGTAATGACATAGAAACTTGATTATATAAATCAACTTTCAATAACAAAACTAATATAACCCCTGTAATCCCAACTTCATTGCAGATACATGTAACATACTGATATCCAGTAACTGAAAACCACTACTCGAAATAATAGTAACAAGTACTCTGCCAGGAAATAAGTTTGATTGCTCAGGGAGACCAAAGTTGTTGATAAATGTTCGTATCTAAGTTAATGATGAGGGCGCCTAGGCATGGTATAGTGTGTTGCACTGAGTGTAACCGTTAGGCCACAGTCACATTTAGAGAACGGCATTTTGTACGGGTCGAGGTCATCGGATGCGGGTATCGACGAGTTCGTCCCAGGAACTTGGTGGTTCTAAAAGCAGCACTTCTGCATTACCAAGCCGGTATGAGATGCTGAGAGTTTGCACCAACATCTTGATCATTGCACACTCATCCTGCCTACTGGTTGGGAATAGGTATCGATTCCTGATCATTGCCTCCATTTCTGTTTTGCGACTAGTCTTCTTCCTGGACCACTAGCCGCTTGTTTCTGTATGGAAACTTGCAAAAGCATGCTTCATTTGCAGCCTAAGTCCGGTGGCCAAAATCGCGCGGCCCCAAAATAGAGCACCGTTGGCCTACTTTCTGGTCTCGAGCACAGTAGAGAAATCGCGATCTGCAACCGATTTGTCACTGATTACTCTACATTTTTGTCTCAATTTAGACTGGCATTCAAAATTTCTAAAACTGGCAGGGCTTCACTTTACTCGGTAGGGCACAGTCAGTCCAACGCGATTAACTCTTGTTGGACAGACTGCCGCGATTCGCAGCCCAGAAGCACATAACTCACGTCTCGCTGTGGAGCTATGGAGTTCTGTCCGCTCTACCCTGGCAGACGTAAAATGCCTTAGCTTGAACGAACGAACGTAGCAGTGCCATCATCATCATTATTCTCTGTTCAACTCTTGAGCAGCTAGTCCATATCTATAGCACATGTCTAGATTTATGAAAGAGTACTTCCAGAGCCACTTGTGGCTTTCTTGAAGTCACGCCGACTTCATGGGATTCCTGAGGTGACCACATGCCGTCAGCACCAGAGTGTCACTGTCGTTTGACGTAGGATCTGCGCAGTCCAGCCCCCAGCCAGAACTAAGAAGACTACGTCAAGCAGTACCACCAGCAGTCTAATTCCAGATTTCTGGCCTGGCCGAGGCAACATTTTCAGAAACTGAATGCAGATACATATTGACAAGACCTTACCAGTGAGATTGTCTAATGCTTGATTTCTTTATAAATAGCCTCACCGAGGCAATTTTCCACTAACTTGCACCGCCGTATAAATTTCAAACCGTTAGAGATATTTTATACATTTTTTCGGCAAACAGATATATATTGATAAGATATAGTCAACAATGCTGTTTAATGCCTGATTTCTTTATATAAATGGCATTGCCAAGGCAAAATATTCACAAACTGATTGCAGGTATATACGTTTTATTTTGATAAGATTTGGCAAACAGATGTATATTGACAAGGCCGTCTAATATGTTCTTGAAAGGGTTATCCTTTCAAAGCAAGGAATACACCACAGAACTGGAAAATATGGAATGTACATGTTTTCTGTGCCAGACTAGCTAGTTTCTGCCAATTAAGCCTCATCAGTGACCAATTAGGCCTCATCATAATGCCTGATTTCTTATCAAGAAGCCTGGCCAAGGCAACAGTAGGATTATTATCCCCACGCTTTTCAAAGAAAAAGTGGGGCTATTGTAATTGTATTCGTCGACCGTTCGTCCGTCCGTCCGTACGTCTGTCCGTCCGTCCGTCTTACCGGATAACTCCTCCTAGACAGGTATAGAAATTTTGGGAACTGATAGATCTGTGCATGACACTTTCGGAATTTCGATCACACCCCAAGGGGTGGACCCAGGGGTTGGGGCCCGCGGGGTTCAAAAATCAAAATTTCCAGAACATGGTCGTGTAACATATCAAAGCGAACGGCATGATGAGTAGATTATGTAGTGGCGGTGGGATATGCGATGGCGTGCCATCGACTGCGCGATTCTAGTTTTGTTAAGTTTTGGCATGCAGAGAGATTGACAAGACCAAACAAATAAGTTTGTCTAAAGGCTGATATCTTTATAATTCGCCTCGCCGAGGCAAAATTTCACTAGCTGACACAGACGTTAAAACTTTCAACCCGCAAGAACTGTTTTGATAAGTTTTTGCATGTAGATATATATTGATAAGATCTTATTAATTATATTGTTTAATGCGATTTTTTTTATATTGATAGCCTCTCCGCATGAAGATGTATATTGGCATGACCTAACCAATTTGTATAATGCAATATTTTTTTATATAAATAGCCTCGCCGAGGCAAATTTTTCACCAGCTGATGATGGACATATAATTATCAAACCGCTAGGAATATTTTGATAATTCACCCCGGCAAGAATGTTGAGCTGTATGTAGTTTTCGTCCTGTGTCTATTTTTCTTCCATCTGTTTGTCCTTCTGTCTGTCTTGGCCCAAGAAATGATTGTTAACTGGTTGTATAGAATTATTGCGAAACAGTCACTTATAGTTTTTCCGTCATACATTCTATCAATTTAACGCTCATTTCATGAGAACAAATAGCTTTTTAAGTGGCTGCCACACAAAAACGTGACACATAACGATCTGTCCTGTCTACGGAAAGTCACATATTGACTGTTTGGTGACAACGCGTGGACGTCCGTCAACACTTAACTTCAAAGTTTTGCTTTAATTCTATCTTGCTAATCACTTGTCTAATACATTTAATTTGGTATATCGTGTGTCTTTGGCATTGCCTTAAACATGAGTCGGTCACACTCCTGGGTCAAGTGCCCGGGTTTGGCTAGCGCCAGTAAGTAGAATATGTAGCGATATTGGTAATTTCCAGATTTATTTTTTCCTTTAACTTTGCAGTGTGAACTTATAATGCCTAACGGGTATTACTTTTAAATAGACACGTATAGAGTATTGTTCCAGTTATGTGGCTGCTGCTGCTGCTGACAGAAGGTCATGGTCGCATAAATTGAATGGTCATTGTATGGTTTTGGCATTCATCGTGTTGATTGGGGTTTTGTATGATATATTATAATTATCAGCAGACACAGAAGGTAAAGGTAACAGTGACAGAACTTTACGTAATATTCATGTTACTTGTTTATGTAAAACATTTGATCCCTATCTTTTATGTTATTGGCAGTTGATATGTGGTATTACTTGACAGCTGACAAAGTACAGTAACACTGATTTGACTTCTGCTGCCAAGTTCGCACACTTTTAACTTTGATTGAGACAGTCGAGTTAAAGTTTTTGTATTGTTGTGGTTTTCAACCTACGATTAGGGTTGATATGTAGACACTTTTATGGGTGCAGAAAAAATACTGCTGTCAGCAGATCAAGATCAAAAACTTACTATTTAGAAATTGAGATCAAGGTCTTAAACTTAAAAATTGTGCTTTGAAATACATGGTTGCATCTGCCGATGGTATCCATGACCCCGTGGCCACTTTCTCTATTTTTTCCTTGCCTTTCGCTGGAAAGACGTATGACAGTTATTGGTGTAGTTGCCAATTCTACCACTCATTTGTTTTGAGGTCTCAGCTAAAACGAAGTTTAAAAACAGGAAATGCAAATTATACAACTTTAGAATTTCTCATCTTAGTTTTAAGTATGACTGCTATTGAAAAATAAAAGCGATTCACCAAATGACAGTGGTATTTGATCATTCTTGATTTTAAGGTTCTAAAGCGAATAGTTAAGGGTTGGTCATGTTTGCTAAAGACAAACATTACGCACGTTTATTATTATTTCTATGTTTATTAGTATTATCATTACTATTGTGATAATGCTCTGTTCATTCTGCTGACTAGACAGCAGCAGACCTTTCCTTTGGATTCTTTTTAAAGAAGCCAACTTGTTTTCATTCATGTCTCAGATAAAAAATGAAACATCTCCTAGGTTAAAACTTCGGTAAACTGTCGTATTTTTTGAGTAGATTTATTTATGCAAATCATTGACCAATGAAATGGTCATCTCCTTGGACATGTGGTTTTATTGACCAATGGAGTAACGAAAAATGTAGGACAAAAGCAATACCATAACGGCTACGCCGTAAAAAGCGTAGATCCTGGTCACAGGGACAGGTCTGATGCACCACCAGTTCTCGGCGCTACACTGTTTGCTAAGGTCCCTTAGATGGAACGCCAGACATTATTCAATTAATTTCCGGAAATATATTGCTGACAGCACCAGACAAATACATCAATCGATATATAAAAGGCATCAAACAAACATGCCAGTGAAATAAAATAATTGAATAAATTAAATGTATAAAAGGAGACAGATGTATCGAAATTTAATCTATTTCTCGAAAAAAGAAAGTCAGCCCGTTTCACTATTAAGGCTATGTCGGGTCGTACTGTCGAAAAGCGATTAGCCAATACTTAATCCAAAATTTACACTGTGAAAATACATTGAACAGATAGGAAGTATATAACAAACACTTTTTTCAGAGGAAATCTGGCTTGATATTTCTGTTGATACACCAAAATGCGATTGTCATTATCCATTCCTCATTGTATGTCTTGTGTGGTATTTGTCACATTCAGTCAGTCGTTTTCATGTTCGGTTTACACTCAGATTCTCACTCCTGCGAAATTGTCAATTTTCTAAATTGCCATTTTCGACGAGGTAATCTACATATTTATTGCATTTGTGAGACAGTAAATGCACATGTTCTATTTCGGATCGCCGACTGAAAGCTTCTCAACTCATTTCAACAAATTGCTAGGAACATTTTTGAATTAAACTGTGGACTGTGCAGCAATTCCATGCAAAAAAAGATGTAGACCAAGAGCAAACTGATCGGAAATTATCACCGTAATCAGGATAATGAACAGTGTACTATTAAATTGTTAGAAGCCTCCGTGGTGTAGTGGTAATGCTACTCGCCTTGTAAACCAGGAGTCGCAGGATCGATCCCGGGTTTCTCCAGACTTTCGGATGAGTCTTTAAACCGAGGTCCCGTCTCCATATGACCTAAGCTGCTGGTGAGACGTAAAACTCAAACACTCAAACACTCACTCACTCACTCACTACCAAATTGTTAATAGTTATGAGCTCATCAGTTACCACTGCGTAGCTGCTCATCTATAGCAACGCATTGTGGTCACATGGAAGTCTAGTACTAAATGTGTTACCCTCTATAAATAAAGTCGATTATTATTATTATTATTATTATTATTATTATTATTATTATTATTATTATTATAAAGCTTAACGATTGAAGTCCAGCAATTACATTGGGAAGTCTAAGGTTGAGGCAGTGCCATAATTATTCTACTGTTCTCGTCGTCAATTCATGTTATGTTTTGGTTAGCTAGTATCTCTGTTTTATCTGTCAGGCAGGCCTTTGTGGCTCGCAGAGATCATCTATGGTTCCGTGCACAATAATGATTTACCTCATACCACAAACTCAGCAAACTCCCTTGACCCAAGGTTACTAATTTGGTAGAATTCCGCTATTCAGACCACCTAATATTGAGAAACTTTTTGCTTTTTAAGGCATACTTTGAAGATTTAAGCTACATTTTCTTTGTATCCAGTATGCTATTGTAGGCTGTTAATATAGGAATTTAACTGTAGTTCACTGACATTATGTTTTCGTTCAAATTCACAAACTAAATCATTACGCAAACACGCCTATACAAATACATTGCCACCTTTATCGCCCAAAATATGAAAAGTTTATGATGAAAAATTGTGATATTTTTCTTATTTCTGCTCAAAATATAGATTGTGGGCACTCGTTAGAACCGCCTCATCGAGGCGGTTCTAACGAGTACCCATAATTTATATTTTAGAGCAGAAATAAGAAAAATAAAGTATACCCCCGGAAACCCCAGTTTTACTATATAAAAGTGGGATTCAAGGGGGTCAAAATTGTATAGGCGTGTTTTCGTGATGGACAACAGTGTGGGTTCTGATTCAGAAGCCATCTGATCTGGATCTACACTGTTTGCAGAGGTAGGGGTTGTCGTGAACAGCAGGATACGGGTTATTAGTTCAAATCACAAACGACCCTGCAATCCGATACACTTATCCCACACACAACGTTATCTTGTGTGATAAAAAAACCCTTGTAAACCGCACTTTATATAGAAAGAAATGTGGGGTTTACAAGGGTTTATTACTTTATTAATTTTTGCTCAGACATAGATTGATGACAGTCCTTAGAACCGCCTCAGTGAGGCCGTTCTCGGGAGCTTCACCAGGGTTTGCAGAAAGAGATTAAGAAAACAAAATGTCAAGAAGCTGCCGCTTAGAGTCATGTTCTAAATCAGTAAAACATATGCATACGGGTGTGTTAACCTAAAGCGGCTGCAACAAAAAACACCTTGTCTTGCCATTTTTCACCATTCTAAGTACATTGACTGACTGTTTGGGGTTAAGGGACACGTCAACCCTTGTAGATCATTTGAGCCCCGCCAAGCGAATTTTTGTCTTCGAGCATTCCGTCATGACAAATTTGAACTGCGCATGCCCAGCCATTCAGAGGGGCCAGGGATATGGCTTTCTGTCTGAAGGTCCCTCTTGATTTACTGCTTGTATGAGCGAGCAGCGAAGGTTCTGGCGCGACTGCGCGGATGCGCAGGCTCACCTGAACCTTCGCTGCTCGCATAGGCGATAAGTACCAAAACCGTTTGACGAGGCCCATTTGATGTCGTATTCCACAGAAAAGGAGAAAAGAGGTAGAAGAGTCAGTAGAGGAGATGAAAGTGAGGGACAGAAGAGAAAGAGAAAAATGAACACAAGTGTAGAAACAAGAAATACAAGAAATAACAACACCATCCCCTCTACCTTTATCTGCTGCAAGGACAGCACGCCTTGCCCAACTGTAGGCCAATATCAGTTGGACGCCCCAATGAACAGACTCCAGTTACACATCACCTTTGCCTCACCCAACCACCCCTTCGATCGAAGTACAGACTACAATTGTATGCGCCTTTAGCACCCCCTATGCACCTAGTTTACTATTTTCAGCTCTTATGGTGTAAACAAACTTTCTACATTGAGATAAAAGCAAAGAACGCTCATCAGAAAGCAGAAAAGACAGGCTTTCCAAAACTAGAGCTGCCGCCTAACGGGCGCCAATTATACCTCCGCATGCGTTGTCAGACAAATTTTCACAAGTATTTGACCTTCAGGAAGGTCAACGTAAAGGTCAAGGTCAGGTTTGTGTATATCAATCTTAAGTACTAGTGGCAAGGTGTGTGGTGTGTGAATATTAAAGAAATCGGTCAAAGAATAAGGAAGTTATTAGCAATGTTAAAGTTTTTTTGTAACGGACCGACGACAGACGACAAGCTGACTCTTATATACCCACTTCAAACTTCGTTTGCGGGGGTATAATGACGTATAGTACAAATGGTTTTAGCAGCGAAATTGTCAGTGCATTTTGCCATATTGCATAAAGGTTAATGTGACTGAATCTAAAGCTTAATGTTTTTTTGTTTGTTTGTTTGATTTGAAGTTTAACGTCCCCGTCAATCTCTGAATAGTTGGACTCAGAAAACCACATGCAAACGAAACAGAAGTTAATAGCAGAGCCAGTAAGAGTTCGTGAGCGTAATGCTATTATGATCGTAATATCATGTATTACACAAAACTCTCATTTGATTAGAATTCCTGTTCCTTTCAATTCCTTTGTGAACCAGGTACTGAAAGGGGTATTAAATTCCCATATAATTAGTTCCCTTCAGACATGCAATTATAGCATGTAGCAAAATAATAACAAACCTTGAAAGCAACTGTCTTTGTGACGACCTCTAAATACCTTATCCAGCTGTTTCAAAAGGTGTTGAATTTAAGCCTGATTATTCTTGCATCTTTGTTTAATTATGAACGCCATCTTCTGAAAACACACAACTTATTTCATCAGAGATAAAACGTGTACAAATCGGCATTTCTACTTGACATGGTTTCAAGAGAATGGTGTGTTACGTATTAACCATTCAAATACGGATGTTTGGTTGTCGCTTCCTCAGAAGCGCCAGGTAAGACTGTGGATGAAGAGAGAATCAGAATCAGAATCAGAATTGTTTACTGGTGACACGTTCATAGACAATCTTTCACCAGAACACATTTATACCGACTCACAGTAACATGCAATGAATATGAAAAAAATCACATTTCTCGTGACTAACATTACGTTGTCATTTTCTTAATGTACGTTTGACCTCACCAAGGCACGAACGGAGACCAGTGAATAAACCGGCACACACAAACTCGACAGAACGACCACAGAACTGCAGCAGTGACATCGTATGGCCTATCGTTCGGACTTTTATTATTATAATTATTATTATCATTATTATTATTATTACTATCATATGAATGAATTTCATTCTTGTGCATTTTATTAATGTTTTAATTCCGGCGAAGCACTCACAAACTGCACGAAGCCCGAAATTTTAAAAAATGATAATTCAGTCCTTATAATTCCAACTTTGTCATCGACATTTTCAAAAGGTAACTTTTGGAAATTTTCGAAGTATAAAACTTTTATTTCAACCAAACAAATCGCTGGAAATATAAATAATAATCGAGATTGGAATTATTATTAAATTTGATTTCTGACTTCATCCAAAGACAATTTTATTAAGACGGTGTAATTTTTTTCCCCGATCAACAAGGCTCTGCTCTCTGGATAATTATTAGTTTAAACACCTTACTTGTTGTTTCCGTTTTCGTACATTGCCTATTAATTTAATATTCATTCACATACCTAGGTATGACATGAAATAAACATCAAATATGAAACAAGGCGGAGATGTGTTTTGTCTAACGAGTTACATATGCCGGACATAACAGTAAACTGATATGACTGTCATGAAATGCATTTTATGACTTTATGACATTCATGAGAATTGTTTAACATAGTTTGCATTGATCCGAACCTTTTAACAGAAAATAAAATATATTTTCATTTAAAATTCATGTTACGAAATGATATATGGAGTTCGCCGTTGGTGGGGTAATAAACTGGCTGAAAATATTCAGTTTTATAGTAGTCTTCGCGTGAAAAATGAGTCGAAGTTTGCATGTTCAGTTTAGGTATAGAAGTCGCAGATTAAATTGACTAGGCGGAGCTATTCAGGTGTTGTCAATATATGACAAATTCGCCGAGTCAACCAGAAGATTCGGTAGAGTGCCTTTCGCACGCTTTCTACAAGCGGACGAAATGGTCATATACGCCACAGCTATGCTTGTGGTACATTTGAATTCACACAATCGGGTGACTTGGTTTACCTTTTTGTTAATGGGATATTCCTAAGGCAGATACAAACGATAGCTCCGCCTAGTCAATCTTATCTGCGACACTATAACGTACAGTCGAACTTCAATGGCTCGAACACCTTTGGGACCATGAAAATCTGTTCGAGACAAGGGTAGTTCGAGCCACTGAGGGCTAATGCCAGGAGGCATAACGACATACTTTAGGACATTTTTTCTATGTTCTATAATGAAAAATGTATGCTGTGTGTACTCATTAGAATCGCCTCATTGAGGCGATTCTAATGAGTACACACTGCATACATTTGCAAGATAAAAGACGACAATATCCTAATTTTTACTCTCCCTATTTCTTACGTACAGAAATTCCATAGGGACTCAAGAACGGGTTCGACTCAGCCATGGTAAACGAGCCATCGGTGTTCGAGCCATCGAAGTTCTACTGTATCATGATTCTGTTGGACTACCTAGCCTCAAACATGTCGCAATGTCCTTCTATTACAGAGGACCGTCGTTATAACGGCAATATTTGTTCTCAACTAAAATATTGGTTGCTACATAAAATCCCAATATAGACATCAACGGGCCTCCGTGACCTAGTGGATAAGAGCGCTGACTCTTAATCATTAGGTCTCTCACCGCTGTGGGTTCGAGCCTGGCTCGGGTCATATGTGAGACGCCAAGTTCTGCAACGGAAGGTCAGGTGTTTTTTCACCGGGTACTCCGATTTTCGCCCATCTCTAATTAACGATCGGCCCGATATGAGTGAAATAATCTTGAAAGGGCCGTAAAACCAAAACCAAAAAAGATATTCTTAAACAATGCTAAGACACCAAACCTGAAGGTAGAAAATGGCTTGAGATTTTGCTAGCGAACATTGTGGGTATTTGTTAGTATCGCTCCGGTGGGGCGATTCTAACTAATACAACACATGTTAATTGGAGTATTTCTTCTGTCGCGGTTTATTTTTGTTATGGTTTGACTTTGATTCTGTGTATCACTTGTATGTTTTTGTTTTGGATAGCCAATTGGCCAATCTGTGGGAATGTAACTGTTCCTTTGGCTCTCCGCTATTGATGTTTCCATTAGGGTCTTTGTGTTTCTTTCGATGGGAGCTTTGGGTTAATTGTATCGATTCCTGATAATTGCCTTCACTTCTGTTTTCATATAATATTCTTAAATCCTGATCAAAAGCTTTGTTCCATTCAAACTGTCGTTATAACGAGTTTTGCCGTTGCATCACGAAAACACGCCTCTATAATTTTGTCCCCCTTGAACCCCACTTTTATATAGTAAAACTGGGGTTTGCAAGGGTAAACCTTATTTTTCTTATTTCCGCTCTATAATATAGATTGTGGGTACTCGTTAGAACTGCCTCGATGAGGCGGTTCTAACGAGTATCCACAATCTATATTTTGAGCAGAAATAAGAAAAAAATCACAATTTATCGTCTAAAAATTTCGGTTTTTAGGTGATAAAATTTACAATGTATTGGTATAGGCGTGTTTTCGTAATGGTATTGAATGTCGGTATAAAGAGGATTGAGTGTAATTCGGTGGCTTGAGATGCTTGTGCCCTCTGCTCCTGCCTCTTCTTGAAAAACAGTTCCTATTTATCATGTGAGCCCCGCCAAGCGAATTTGTGTCTTCGAGCATTCCGTCATGACAAATTTTAACTGCGCATGCCCAACCATTCAGAGGGGCCAGGGATATGGCTTTCTGTCTGAAGGTTCCTCTTGATTCACTGCTTATATGAGCGAGCAGCGAAGGTTCTGGCGAGACTGCGCGGATGCGCAGGCTCGCCTGAACCTTCGCTGCACGCATAGGCGATAAGTACCAAAATCACTTGACGGGGCCCATGTAGTCTTGTTTTGTCTACTGGCTGATTCCATAACTTATTTGACACGTCAAATCTTGTATGACATGAAGTTGCAGACCAGTGATCCAGTGCCATATTGATGCATATGACATATTTTTTCGTCGTTCGATTGTACGCGGGAAATCGGAACTTCCGTTTAGCTTCCCAAAAGAGGAGCCACTTATACGAAAATAACAGTGTTGATCTTGATGAGGCAGATGACAAACAGTGTAGATCCTGTTGAGGATCTATACTTTTGCAAAGATACATGTGCCGGTCTAATGTTGGTGGGTACCTGATGCTCTGCCTCCGGTTGGGCCCATCGGAATCTAACTGTTGCTTTTCTTTTGGTCCAGTATGCTGTCGAGTCCTGACAGTTGGATTATCTGTGTGGTTATCTGATTTTTGGGTTCTCGGAGAGGTTGATGAGTTGGGAAGCCTTCATGCGGACTGAACTTATTTGTCAAAGTCGCGACGGAATCAAGGGCGTGGCCTGCGGCTGCGTAAAATCGATTTAAGCTAAACCCCCTACACCCCCCCCACCCCCACTTCCTCCACTCAGAGTGGCATTCTTTTCACTGACTGTTCCAATGCAGTTCTTCTGTCACGGTTTTTGTCTTTGAGTATGTGTATCGCTTATATCTTTTAGATTTGGATAGCCAATTGGCCATTTTATGAGAAAGTAACTGTCCAATAAGTTTATACTAATTTATTTTAGTTCGATAGTTTCCATAAAGGCACATTGACACATCGACATTTAGTTTATACTAATTTATTTTAGTTCGATTGCGATGGAAGCTTCAGGCTTATTTAATCGCTCTCGAACGCTCATTCCGGATGTTTTCACGCGCGAGAGACAGAGGCAGTGACTATTATATTTACACCTGGGTGGAGTGAGGCAGTGTCATTACGTGTCTTACCCAAGGACGCACCTCGAGACCTAACAGTCCTATTGACGTTTCTATTGTTTCCATTAAGGTCTAGTTATTTAATGATTGTACTTCTTTCCCTTTGATGTCTCTGATGGGTGGTGTGGGTTAATTGTATCGATTCCTGATCACTGAGGAGCATAGTCCATGATGCAAAAGTTTTTCAACCTTGTCAGCCTCGATAGCGCAGTGGTTAACGTGTTCGACGCATGATCGAGAGGTTGCGCGTTCGAATCAGGCACCAGGTATCGAGGTGTGTCCTTGGGCAAGACACGTAATGACACTGCCTCACTCCACCCAGGTGTAAATGGGTAGCAGTGGTGTAATAGTCACTGCCTCTCTCTCGCGCGCGTGAAAACATCCGGAATGAGTGTTCGAGAGCGATTAAATAAGCCTGAAACTTCCATTGCAATCGAACTAAAATAAATTAGTATAAACTAGATGTCGAATAGTCAATGTGCCTTTATGGAAACTATCTACATTTACAGGAGAATTGGCTACTATGTAGAAGTGTTTAGGCGTTAGGTTTGAAAATATGCCGACCACGTAGAGCAGTAAGCAGCAGTTGTAATAATATTTTGAGCAAATTCTCCAGGTAAATTGTTTTTATTTGATCTTATAGAGCCAATTAGCGGAGAAAATTGGTATTCCCTATGGAATAACACTATTATTTCTGAACGTTTCTGAATGTTTGACGAAAAGAACAGGTAAATTTAACAACAGGTTTAGTAAAGGTGCTATGTATGCCAATGTTCGGTATGCCAGTCATGAAGTTGACTTGGAAAGCCTTGCATTCAAGATCACAAGCATGGTTTTCGACATACGAACTGTGTCTTAAACACGCCATTGTTCGAAATGCCCTGCTTAATATCCGATATACCAAACCTAGTATTTGGGTACTGACTAAACGAACGAGTCAAATTCTTGTAGTATTAGTAGTAGTAGTAGTAGTAGTAGTACCACTACTACTACATCGTCTTCGTCTTATTCTCCTTTAGTACAACCACTGCTACTATTGCTTACGGATACTGCTACTAAAACTGTTACTTCTATTACTAAAACTATTGCCACTACTTCTGCTATCCCCACTTCTATAAAAATACAACCACTGCAACTACTACCATTACTATTAACTTCTACAGCTACTACTACTACTACTACTACTACTGTAACTACTACTTCTACTACTACTACTACCATTACTACTACTGCTGCTGCTGCTGCTGCTGTCTCCTGCAGATACTGCTGCTGCCGTTGTTGCTGCTTCATCTTCATTAAACTGTAACGACCATAACCGACATACTACAAGTTTAAGGAGACTGCGACCTGAACGTACTTTTTCCATTTATCAAATTGATTTCATCACTTGAACACCTATCTGTTAGAGATCAAATCCCGAATGTAACCAAACAATTAATTATTAATGCAGTTAGGCTGCCCAGGGACTGACCACACACATTATACTATGACCATGCTGAAAATACTGATACAGAGCATATAGACAAGGTTGACAATATAGACAATGTTCATTTTCTTGGCTTTCGCCTTTTTGTTGCTGCCGTTGTTGTTGATGATTTTGATGGTGATGATGATTATGATGATGGTGATGATGATGATGATGATGATGATGATGATGATGATGATGATGATGTCCATGTTGTTGTCCTTGCTGGTGTTGTCCGTGGTGAGGGACAATTTTAAAGCAGCAACATTTGAAGTCTGTGCCAGAGGTCATAAAATTGCAAAGCTCACTCGAGCATGAAATGTTTACTGCTTTAAATTGTTAAAATACATACTTACAAAGATTTGTTAGTTAATATCACTAGAGCATGATATTTATTCTGCTCATAAATATTCAAATACAAACAGCATAGCTGGTTTGGCATTTTAACATTTATGAGAAGGAAAAAAAATTGTATCATAGCTGGCTGAGTCGAGCATGAAAAAAAAATAATAACCTCAAATCTATGACCTTTGTAGCCATATTATACTACTCTTACTTGCTCACTCTGTTGACACAAGGCACATCATGAAAACACACCTTTATATTTTTACCCACTTAAACCCGATTTTTATAAATTTAAACTGGGGTTTACAGAAGTATACATCATTTTTCTTATTTCTGCCCTAAAACATAGATTGTGAGTACATGTTAGAAATATGAAAAATATCATTTTTTCTATCTGCGAATTTCCATTATACTTTCAACACATTTGTAGCGGCGTGTTTTCGTAATGGTTTTGAGCAATCACTGCACGACTGGTGAGAAATAAAACTACACGAGCATTAATTTTGGAACAACCCTCGTATGCTGGAACCTTTGCTACAACTGCGAGAAGCTTTTGAAAATGTGCTTGCAATAACAGTTATCAGTTTGACCATTAACAACATCACATGAAATAAAGACCCCCCTAAACCCAACTTTATATAGAGAAAACTGGGGTATATGGGGGTAAACATTATTTTCCTTATTTCTGCTCAAAGACATACGTTGTGGGTACTCGTTACAACCGCCTCAATGAGGCGGTTCTAACGAGTACCCTATGTTTTGAGTATAAATAAGAAACATATCACGGATTATCATCAGAAAAGTAGCTATTTTGGAGATGTGAAAAAAAAAATGCACTATGTTGCACGGGTGTGTTATCGTAATGAACTCGAACGAGGCTTTGATCAACTTGGTCATGGAGCTTTATGTTTACGGGCGGCAGAGTCATGGAAGGCCGTCCCTAGTCAAGCAGGTACTTCAAGACCGGATAAGGCGACCCGATCAAAATGATATTATTAACCCATTTGTACCATAAACCCCAAAACGGGTAGTTGGCAAACAGTGCAGGCCCAGATCATGGCCTTCACTGTTTGCAAAATCTTCAGCCAATTTCCAAATAGTTTATGATGAAAACACAACCTGACACCCCTAAATTTTGAAATTGACTCCCGATATATATAAGGAGGAAGATTCCATTTGGTACTAAAAGGGTTATAAATAATTATAATGCGGATACTGAAAAGAGGATTGAAAACCTTGTCCCATTTGTTCAACACTAATGATGTTATTAGTGAACAAAATTGTGACTTTTTGTCAACCGCTACCAAAGGTCTACATGTATTTCTGGAAACGTCTCAGACTGCATTGTCAGTTCATTTGTCTGACAAAGTGGCGTTTTTACAAAGCATATTACTGTTTCGTTTCTTAAAACAAAGTGTCCCCATTGCGTGTACTTCAAATCTATTGGTCTAATGTCTAAGAACTGTTACAATAGGCAGCATTTTGTTCATGAATGCATCGATGCATAAATCTATAGGCAGCCGTCAAATGATTTTGAATTTAGTCAGTACAGGAATAGTTGTGATGGCCTGTTGAAAATTTGGTATTTTTACCCGCAGCTTATTGGAAATATTAATAATTAAAAACTGTAAAGTTACTTTCGGTTACAAAATAGAAGTGGAGGCAATGATCAGGAATCGATACAATTAACCCACAGCTCCCATCAAAGACACCAAAGGGAAAGAAACACAAACATGAAACAACAGACCTTAATGGAAACATAAATATCGGAAAGCCATAAGGACTGTTACTTTCCCACAAAAAATAACCGCGACAGAAGAACCGCCTTGGAACGGTCAGCGGAAATGATTTCCACTGGGGGTGGGGCTTAAATAGATTTTCCTCGCCCTTACTTCCGTCGCGATTTAGGCAAATTATTTGTTCAGTCCGCATGAAGGCCACCTAACTCATTGAAAAACCACTCGACACAGCAACCGCCCCGACGAAACCCACCACCAGACGCCCAAGCATCTGCTAAAAGCCTCCCTCCACCCCACCGCCAACACACCCAGATATCCCTAACAATACCTGGGAACCGGGGAACGGTCCAGAGAGCCGGCGCCCCGCCACAGCCGCATCAACCCCAAAACAACGGAAAGACCACGCAGTATCCCACGAACCATCGACCGACAGCCCCGACAAGCCGTTTGTGCATAACAAAGGAGAGAACGACAAACAAGAGACCAGCCCGGCACCCAGAGTCCAACAACCCCACCCCAGAACACCAGCCAGGCCCCCGTTCGGAACGCAGCACCAACGACAACCCAACAAGACCAGAAACACCCACACGCAAAGCTCCCACCAACAAAGAACAACCAGCCATCCTTTTCGACTTGGAGAAAGTTATATGCGATCAAGAAATGCACCTTTTAATCTTCGATAAGGACATTCTCTGCTGAGGCGGCCCATATATTGTCTATTAGATTATTCCTCGTCTCCAAGGAGTCAGTTTCAATAGGAAATCTCCACCTTTCCTGATATTGTGCTCAATTATTAATTGCATTTCTGAAATACAGGCTCTTAATTTAATTGTCCACTATATGCTTTTATATTTTCACACTTTTAGGGACTCCTGGGATATGTATACGCTACTTCAGCCTAGTGGATACACATTCTCTGCTATTTCGTAAGGGAGACAACTTAGGTGACCTTCGGTATCTTTCCCCTGTATAGCCAACAATAGATAAATGCCTGCTGTTAAAGCGGATGAAATTGCCCTCTGAAATGGAGATTACTTTAGTGACATTTTTTCTTCTCAATAGTTATAACCAGTACTGGATATGGACCTACTGTACTCTCTTTTGTGATCGGAAGATGGCGACATCATGAAGTCAACGACGCTGCTCCACAGTAAATAGGAAAACTGCGTGCACATGTTCTCTTGATTCAATTTGTATACACGCTTATTCAAATACATAGAAAATTTTACCACCAAACAAAATGAAAATTTTCAGATAAAACGTTTTGATGGTTTTCTTCTTTCTGCTCAAAACAGCTATGTTTTTGAGCAGAAATAAGAAAAATAATGTATACCCCTGTAAATCCCAGTTTTACTATATAAATTGGGGCTTAAGGAGGTCAAAATGATATAGGCATGTTTTCATGATGAGCCATCAAAATAGATTTGTTTTCGTTAGATTATGGTTGGAATTTTCAAAAATATAGATATAAATAAAAAAGGTAATTTATTTAACGATCATAGAAGGCTCACTCACGAGCAAAGTTTACATGAACCCCAGGTTCGAGGTTCAAGTTTTTGCTCATGGCCCGGCTTTGTTCATACAAAAATTACCTTAATTTCTCAACTGACAAATCCAACTCAATGTCGGAAACTGGGTACCGCATTTTTTCTCCAAAAATGTTTTTCAAGTTACACGACAAAAACATGGACGGGCATGCATCTCTATTTGTGATCAGACAATATTTACAGTGTACCAAAAATTCTACCTAAAGCAAGCTCTTTAAGTATAAATAATGTGTTTTTCTAGAATGCTTTCTTAACAAAAGCTAAACAAATTGCTGCGGAAAGTAATCCGTCATCATTTTCAAAGAAACAAAAACCATTCGCTTATAAACAAAGCATTGACTAGTGCTTTTAATGTAAATTTTGACATACAGAAGTACCTCTGATGTATCGATACCCTTGTTGTGTCAGTCTAGAAATGACTAATGTAAAAGAAAGAATCTCAACATTTCTTTCTTTTGCTTTGTATGTACACTAAAATTCTACGTTAAGACCACAATTGAGACTGTTCAAAAGTGAGCTTTAAGACCACTTTTTAACAGTCCCAAATGTGGTCTCTTGCTAGAAAACACAGAAAGAACAGCTGAGACCTTTCAAAGATGCTTTTAACAGTAGAACCCGTCAATATTACTGTACAATGTGTCCGGTTTGCTCTACGAATAGTCCGATCGTCAGTCGGCTTACGAAAGTAACTTATCACATAGGCAATAAACAAGGACTCTGGCCGCTAATGCGTAGCCTCGCCAACGCCTTGTGTTGCTATGTAGAGATAACCTTGAGACACATGTAGCTTCTTGCAATTGCCTAGCAATTTTCTGTGCACGAGCATTTTCATATCTTTAATCAGAGAATGCCAAGTATCCTTTTCACATTGGGCGGCTCAAAATATCAAAAATTATAAAATTATGCTCTCTCTCTCTCTCTCTCTCTCTCTCTCTCTCTCTCTCTCTCTCTCTCCGGTGATTAGACCCGGGTTTTCTATTTTGGACCAAAGCGGAGGTGTTCCACTAGCATTTGGGCCATCAAAATGCAAGACTTGGGCCATCAAACTTGCAAGACTTCCAATTAGTGTCAAACGACATTTTATGTAATTCTCTTCAATAATAAGGGTCCAGTCGACCAAAACTGTGATATAAACTAATATCAGTGATATAATCAAGCTCTTCTGTGATGTAAAATATTAGTTTTTATTTCGATCCTTTAATTCCATAAATGGGAAACACATTGTGATGTTATTTGAAGTGTTATATGAATGTGTTATTCTTTTTAATTCCCTATTTCGGTCTATCCAAAGCCCATACAGACAACCAGTTCTTACATTGTATACACCCTTTTGAGCCTTTTTGTAGCTCTTTTATGCTTTCTTTGACGTTTAGACAGTTATAATCCGTATTACTATGATTGGTGCTGTAACAGGTGAAAAAAATGCTAATCACCTCTACCCGGGCCGCCGGATCGGTATGCAAACACTCTACCGCGTCGCTATAAAAGCCGGCTTGTACCGCAAGGCAGTACAAGTGTGCTATATACCTATACCCTGTGACATTCTCCCCCTCCACATTGAAATTCGTCCTCGAATTTCTGGGAGTCCAAGAATCACGTGAAATGACACTCAATGAGTTCTAATGCACAAGTGGGTTATTTACGGTGGGCGCCAAATGTAACAGGTGAAAAAATGCTAATCACCTTTCTCGGCCGGGGATCGAACCCGGGCCCCCGGATTGGTAAGCAAACACTCTACCGCGCCGCTATAAAATCCGGCTTGTAACGCAAGGCAGTACAAGTGTGCTATATACCTATACCCTATGACAGTACTATGGGACTGTGTCGGGCTCACGGGTTCCAAGTCAGAGGCAGGGCTCGGGTGCCGGTGCATGCTATTTGGACATCGGTTCCGCCATCCGCCTACCTGAGCTCTTCTTGTTCTGTACTGCGCGGCTTCTTTGCTGACAAAATAGAAGTGAAGATGTTTTTTTGCACATAAATTGTTTGTATATGCGTTTAATATGAGTTATAGCTAAATGTGTTTTACCCACTTAAAATAAAATAAATTAATAAGCAGCAAAGCTCTGTTAAAATATGCCAAGAAAATTGAGGAAGTACCACGAAACTTGCCGCCCATAAGGGGAATTGGAACACCTGGCAGATTTGTCCGCCATTTTTCAAAGGGAGACAATATTTTCGGGATTCCTGTTCGCTTTTCAATAAGCCCTGTCCCGCTTTAAAAGGGGTCTTCTCTTATAAAGGAAAGAATTCTCTTATAAAGGAAAGAATTTGCTCCTTTATTAAGAGTTGGCCCCTGTTGACATGAGAGACAGAAATAGTTTTGGAGGAGTTGCGTCTTCTGAAGGTGTTCGCAGTCCCCTTAAACAGGACCTAATAACATCAGACTCTTCCTCTCATAAGGCACAATTTGTGACCAAGTGTTTGGAATCAGAGAAGGTCACCGTGCTACCGCAGCCTCCATTTTCGCCAGACCTCGCCCCCTGTGACTATTTTCTGTTTCCTGGAAAAAGATACAGTTCGAGAAAAGCACTTGGATCTGAGGTTTATCAGTATCTGATGGGTGTCCCCATTGAAGAGCATGAAAACTGCTTCCAAAAGTGGACTGACCGACTGAAAAGGTGTAGCCAAGTAGATGGGGAGTGATTTGAGGGACATAGCAAGTCAAAATGATTTTAACATTTGCAGTAGAGGTGAAACAATAAAAGTGACATAATTTCGGAACAGCCCGTATTTGCCACATTAAATTTTCAAAAGTTTAACGAAACGTTTACTAACGACGTCGATAATTTTGAACACCTAGCCAAAGACCGACCGGTTGCACATGTATGAACTGTCCTTGGCCTTGGCTAATCTGTACTGTTATTAGCTTTTTCCTAATCTCCCTTAACAATCATTCTTACATGCAATTGTAACGGCCAACTGGATACCTCTTCTTTTGATCATTGCTCTGAGCAATGTCCAGGGAACTGATTTACATGATAACAATAAGAATGGAAACATGTAGGTGTGTCTCAAGGCAGGAGAATGTGATGTTCTAGACCCTTACTTTTCACTTCCAATGCTTATCATACGCAAGAACATGTATATGTCACTTCATTAGTATTCACCAGCACGTTATTTCGCCACCCATGTAAATTCTATAATAATAGATTTAAGAAAAAAAGAAGTTTATATTTCGCAATTGAAAGGGCCGTAAAACATGACAAATGCAAGCTCGCGAATTAACTCTTAGCATGCTGTTCACGACAACCCCTATCTTTGGAAACAGTGTAGATCCAGATAAGATGGCTTCTGAAGAAGCCATCTGATCAGGATCTACACAGTTTGGCATTCCGTTTATGAATTTCTAGCAATAAATTGCATCAAGTAATTTGATTGGTTGATAGACAGAAATGGGTGTGGCTTAAATGAATATTCAGCAAGATAAGGTTTAAGAACACGCGATGTTAAAGTGCATCACCATAACACAAGTCCGTGTAACGATCACCCTTGTGATTCAACTACACAAAAAACGGTGGGGTTTACTTGGGTGCCCATTATATTCCTTATTCATGCATTAAGACGTAGATTTATCAATTACTGCTCATTAGAGGAACCAAGAATCCATGAAAGAATAAATCCCGGATTTGACTTTTTGGTAGTGCTACCTGATGCAGGTTTAATGTATATGCTGAGTGATAAGATATGTTTTAAAAAAGAAGTTCGGCTGTTGCTGGTTTTAAAATAAATATGACTGGATGGGTTCCTTTCAGAAAAACTGACACTGTGTAAATTAATGAAACTTCTGTCATCGGTCAAAGAAAAATAGTGAATTCCCTAAATTTCGCTGCTTACATATCGGTCAAAGGGACTATGCCAAGCCAAAATATACCTTCGGACATGAGCAGGCAGTAAAGACTCTGATCATGCTGCGTGTCCACACAGCCTGATCGGAGTGTTTCCTCTGCGCTGTATGTTGCCCCTATATCAGTGTGAACTAGCATTTTTCAGATTTATATATGTGATAATTTTCGTATTTCTAGTCCAAGTATATTCTATCGAGTATCTCAACGATCTTTGTTGTTGAATAGAAATAAGGAAAATAGAACCGCTTCTTATTAATTCTATCGCAATGTATTTAAAATGTTTAGATTGTTCTTTCTTGAGTTGTCTATCCCCAGTGCCCTGGACGCCCTTAGTATGAAGCCACCTTAAGGACTATTCAATAGGCCACTTTTGAACGAATCCGAAAGTGGTATGAATCTACATTCCGGCTTCATAACACAAAATTTCTTTTGAAAATGCCATAAATTTCTAGAGCGTTCTTAACTGCTTAAAGTCGTGATCCCTACTTCGAGTTGGCAGACTAAATGCTTCTATGATATATTTTGTCAGATTAATATATTTAACAAAGATTAATAAGGCCTTCGATATTGTTGCAAAGGTTTAATTTCAGATGAAAAAATCTGCAAGTGAAGTATTTAATAGCAGATGTGCATGTATTTAAGCTAAAAGCTTCTATTTTATTTCAAGGTTTTAATTCGTTTAATAACAGTTTCCTAGGATACTTGGCTCCATTTGAAAGTATGCCAATGCACGTTATGTCAAAAGCAATAATTTGTAATTAAAATTGTTTCATTGGTTTAGTAGTTTAGTTCTTCAAAATCACATCATAATGGTAACCTGTCTGTAATGAAACCCTGGCCAGGGTTTCCAGTACAGACAGGTTACCATTATGATGAGATTTTGAAGACCTTTACTACTAAACCAAAGAGCCCGGGTATTTTTCACTGCTTGACTTTGATCTGCAGTGCACTTCTGTCATCATCAGGAACCACCGCCGCCTCCTCCGCTGTCGCCGTCGCCATTGTCGTGGTTGCCGTCGCAGACGCCACCACCACCACCATCATTGTCTACGCCCACGGTCTTTAGGATATTTTTGCTGCGGAGGAAGAAAGAATACCTGAAACTTTATCGATAAGATTTATTATTATTTAATAAAGGGGGTATTAAAAGTGGAATTTAAATTGATTCAGATTTATACAACCTTCCCTTACTGAAGGGAGAAGGTCTTCATTTAGTACACAGCGAATACTTTAATCAGACTGCACGGAAACACTGGGTGCACATACTTAAGACCACTTGTCGCTTGTCAGGGCACATTTGCGAGTCAGTGAAAAATCTCGAAATTCAGAATATTATCTCATGGAGGTTTTTAATGTGTCCTTGTATCGCTTCTTCTGACCACCATGGTTGCGTTTGCCCATTTCTAGTTTTCTTCGGCAAACAACATTCCTCTGGCATCCCTGTACCATGACCTGTCCATATAACATGGCCTGTCCATCTTAACCGTGTTAGTTTCAGAAGAGTATATGTATCTGTATCCCTGCCCTTTTCTGGAATCCTGTATTGCCACTTAATCTTTAAAATTTGTCTAGAAATAATTCAGTCTTTTTGTGTGCCATTGATAAACTTTCTACGTTTTGCATGCATATAATAATGCTGTAGACTTTCAGCTGTGTGTCAAGTCTGAGTCCACACTACCAGGTAGTCGGCCAATATTACGATAACCCACCCGTGCGACATAGTGCATTTTTCACACCTCCAAAATGACTACTTTTCTGATGAAAAGCAGTGATATTTTTCTTATAAATACTCAAAACATAGGTTGCGGGTGCTCGTCAGAACCGCCTCAGTGATGCGGTTCTAACGAGTACCCACAACCTATGTCTTGGAGCAGAAATAAGAAAAATAATTTTTACCCCCGTAAACCCCAGTTTACTCTATACAAAGTATTGTTTAGGGGGTCTTCATTTCACGGACTTGTTCACGTGATGAAATATCCATTGATTTAATCATCAATGTGCACGACTATTTACAATGTGCTTCCAAGGAAGGTGAATTTGTCCACTACTTGCAATCTTTGACCAGGCTTGCCATATGCTGGTGATAAACCACCTCGGTCTTTTTGGTTATACAGTAGAATTCCTATATTGAGACCACCTTTGGGACTGTTCAAAAGTGGTCTTTAAGACCACTTTTGAACAGTCCCAAAGGTGATCCCTGACCAGAAGACATAGTGTGTATACAGCACAAAGCAAGAATAGCTACACCATTCTAAATAAGCTTGTAAAAGCAGAATTAATCCTGATTTTAGGTGGTCTTAATAGCGGAAATTTACTGTATCTGTCTCAGGAGTCAGATACTTGATCTACATCTTTGTGCATCTTCTCTTCTCTTGGAGCACCTTGCCATATCAACGAAGAGGAACTCGTTCTCGGCGTCTGATCATGGTTTACATCGTTGGCATAAAATACAGGAATTCGAGAGTTAAAGGAAATAGACTAAACATACGGTTTACCATTACGGAAACATGCCTATTCAAATATTTTGGACTTTTTACCACCAAAACAAAAATGAAAATTTTCAGATAAAAAAAACCCTGATATATTTCATATAGCTGCACAAAACATAGATTGTGGGTACACATTCGAACCGCCTCACCGAGGCGGTTCTAAAGAATACTTTGAGCAGAAATAAGAAATATAATGTATGCCCCTGTAAACCCCAGTTTTACTATCTAAAAAGTGAGGTTAAAGGGGTCAAAATTATATAGGTGTGTTTTCGTGAGATGGTTAATTAAGGATCATTTACCCACTTCAGGTTTGATGGCATCACGAAAACACGCCTATATAATTTTGACCCCTTGAACCCCACTTTTATATAGTAAAACTGGGGTTTCCGGGGGTATACCTTATTTTTCTTATTTCTGCTCTAAAATATAGATTGTGGGTACTCGTTAGAACCGCCTCGATGAGGCGGTTCTAACGAGTGCCCACAATCTATATTTTGAGCAGAAATAAGAAAAATATCACAATTTTTCATCCTAAATTTTTCATTTTTTCGGCGATAAAGGTGGAAATGTATTTGTATAGGCGTGTTTGCGTAATGGATATGACGTAATCAAAATACACATGAAAGCATTTCAGAGATCCTGAAAATGATAAAGGAATGCGTAATGTTTTGTCTAATTTGTTGTAGTTTCAACATACCGTTTAAACATTTGACCCGATCATTTTCACTTTCTGTTATGATGATAAGCCCGCTGCTTGTTTTTGTTAGCTTAATAAGGCAGACGCGTGGAAAAATTGTATAACATGCTAACTATCGCTTTGATCTCTTACAGTTGGGGTTTGAATTCGAATTCCAGTAGGGGAAATCTTTCATCTGATCGAGACGCAATACGTTGAAATATACTAACCCTTTTTGTACCAAATGGAATCTTCCTCCTTATATATAGCAGGAGTCCATTTTGAAAATTTGGGGGTGTCAGGTTGTGTTTTCATAAAAATTTATTTGAAAAATGGCTTAACTTTTAGCAAACAGTGGAGGCCTTGATCAGACGCCGCGTTCTGCAGTGTCTAATATTGGCCTGCACTGTTGCCACGGTACCCGTTTAGGGGTTTCCAGTCTGAAATGGGTTAAGTAATTTAGCAAATGTTATGGCTTTAAGTACGAATAGATCGAAGATTCGGTGGAAACATCTACGCTTAGCGTCCCGTTTTCACGACATTGGCAAACAGTGGAGACCCAATCCAGACACCTAAGAAAGTGGCATCTGATCTGCATCAACACCATTTGCTTAAACTACCTCTTTTTGTAGAAGTTACCGCAAACAAAAACCTGACATGTCTAAAATTGGAAATGAACGGTCCCTTGAAATGGACGGTTTATTGTCACAGATGGGGTTTGTTTTGTTTGTTTGTGTTGAGGTTTTACGTCCCCGTCAACACTATTTTTGTCATTTTGGAGAGTGTGGGACTTTTACCGACACTGAAATTAAATGACATCCGGTATGGTATAAGGAACGGTCCATCCTGCACCACTTTTACCGCTGAGAAGTTTGCCAATACTCAAGTTCGGTCGGTCTCAGCTGTGTGGAACGGCATGCAGCCCAATATATTTCTCTAAGCCCTGGCACAGGAGGGATTAAATGTATAAAGTGTAACCAGTGAAGATAGGGACAAGTCTTCGGAATTCGCCCTATTGATCAGTTAAGAAGCACATATGACTCTTGTGAACAGCGAAAACCAAAATCAGACTGCGCGCATGTGCAGTCTGATCTTATATTCGCTGTTCGCACATGCGCACAGGCCAACTTACATCTTTTCCTACAGAGGGGCTCAAATTAATAAATAAATAATGAAGATATTTGCGGGATTTCTAATTATCTATAGACATGTTCTCTGAAGACGAGACAAAGACAAGAGACAATAAGCTAAGGGACATCAGAGAGAGAGAGAGTTTGTGAGAGAGAGAGAGAGAGAGAGAGAGAGAGAGAGAGAGAGAGAGAGAGAGAGAGAGAGAGAGAGAGAGAGAGAGAGAGAGCACCACCGTGTAATATAATTGAAATACATTCTTACACGTTCTTTTTTATATCGCTAAAACTTTTTCTGATGAATATTTACCATATACAGTAAATTCCTACATTAAGACCACTTTTGGGACTGTTCAAAAGTGGTCTGTAAGACCACGTTTTCACAGTCCCAGAGGTGGTTTCTTTTAAGAGAGCACTGTGTGTAAAACAAAATCAAAGAAAGAATAATTTAAACATTTAAAATATGCTTTTAAAAGCGTAATAGGTCTTAATTTTAGATGGTCTTAATAGCAGAATTTCATTGTATATGTTTATATAGGTTTTAGATGCTCGTTAAAACGGTTCTTATGAGTATCAACAACCTATGTCTTGCAGCAGAAATAATAAAAATGAGGCAAGTGCTTAATTTGGACTATTTTATGCAGCGAACGAACAGCGGAAGTGTAGTAACGCGGTCCAGTACCGGAAGTAGAAATGCGATGACATATAAAGTTGATACAAGTATCAACTTTCAAAAATATCTATAAAGTGATGTTTACAAGGGCTCACTGCACGATCTTGTTAAATTGCACGTGATGGCATTCTATTCACACGATAGGAAACTAGATGATTTCAATATTTCATTGACATCCAGACATATCACTCATGGGGAAAATATTTTTCAATTATCTATGTTTCCACCCACGTAGAAACGAATCCATCATATTTAAAATGTGACTGTCATTCTAATGAAACGTTGCCAAAACAATCGAAGTTTTGTAGACAATAGTAAATTAGTAGCCATATTTTAGCAAATTGTTTTCATATATATAATTTCTGTTGTCTGTGAAAGAAAATTCTTGAAAGTTGTAGCTCTGTTTAACCGAATTTGTTGGGGTGATTTACAGAAATGATCCCATAAAGAAAGAATAATAAGGGCTCCTTATTTTATGATTATTACTATTATTGTTACTCATACACGCTTCCAGCTGAACGCATTTGCTCTTAATATCTGAAAAAAAGATGTAGATAATACATATAATTAAATATATAAAAAAAACTATACCACCATGAAAACATGCCTATATGATTCTACCCCCCTCGAACCCCACTTTTATACAGACAAAAAACTGGGGTTTGCAGGGGTTAACATTATTTTTCTTATTTCTGCTCTAAAATATAGATTGTGGGTACTCGTTAGAACCGCTTCATCGGGCTGTTTTAACGAGTACCCACGATCTATATTTTGAGCAGAATTAAGAATTTTAGTGAAAAATATCGCAATTTTTCATATTATTTTTTTTTCGGCGGTAAAATTTATTTGTAAAGGCGTGTCTGGTAATCGTAATGCATGTACGCAGCAAGCGTCCTGCCGTGACAAACAGTGTATAGCTCCATACCAGACGCTGCACGACGGGACTACACTTTTAATTTTTGCAATAATTAAAAACACACCAGACATCCTTAAATTTGGTAATGAACCTTGAGATACCGAGTTCTGCAACGGGAGGTAAGGTGTTGTTTCTCCGGGTACTCCGGCTTTCGCCCAGCCCTAATAAGCGATCCGCTCGAAATAAGTGAAATAATGTTGAAAGGGCCGTTAAACCTTCTAGGCATAATTTATCTTAAGATAATTACGTAGAATTACGATCGGAAAGCGGACTGCCTACTCGCATATGATTGTAACTGGCATTTCCGAACAAATAGAGGAACGGCAAGTTACCTCGTACCTTTCTATCCTTCTAGGCTTGGTGCTATGATCAAGTCTGAGAAGCCCGAACTTTTCCGCTCTCCTACAAATGTTTCATTATCCCAAGGGTACAGTAAAATTCCTGTATAAAGACCACCTTTGGGGCTGTTCAAAAGTGGTCTTTAAGACCAATTTTGAACAGTCCCAAAGGTCGGCTTTAACTGGAGGACACTATATGCAGAAAACACAAAGAACCTACTAAATAATCTTTTTAAAGCAGACTTAGTCTTAATTTTTGGTGATCTTAACTCTTGTCCTGCTGATCCCGGATATGCCTCAGCTTTCAAACAATGTAGATCCAGATCAGATGGCTTCTGAAGAAGCCATCTGATCAGGATCTACAGTGTTTGCCATTCAGTTTATGAATTTGTTGCAATGATTGGCATCAAGTAATCTGATTGGTTGATAATCGGTAGTGGGTGTGGCATATATGAATATTCAGCAGAACAAGGGTTAATAGCGGAATCTCACTGTTTTCAAGCATCTGAAGTTCGACAATATGTGAGCCAGCGCATGACAAAATCTGCAAGAACTCTTGAGCAACCAGCGAAGACTCAGATCAGTCTGCGCATTTGCGAAGCCTGATCAGAGTCGCCAATCGCATGTACCTACTATAGACTAATATCTATGCAACGAGACATAAACAAAAGGTCTTTTTGTTAGCCGATTATAGAACGTCTGGATTGTTTGTTTGTTTGTTTGATCGATTTAGGTTTAACGTCCTCGTCAAACACTATATAGGTCATTTTGGAGACGTTGCTTCCAATTTTGTGGTACATTTACCCGACAAAGAGATGAAATGACAGCTAAAACCCTGTCGCCCATTGAAACCAACAAGGACTATAAGCATGGACGGCTTAGACCTCAGTTCTAAGCGGTTTACCAAAACTCATGTGTGGTCTGTTTCAGTTTTGCGTGGAAGTTACATGCAGCCGAATCTATTGCTGGGCGGAGACCCCGGATTGTCTGTGAAATAAAGTCACAGGAAATGAGTACTCTTTTCTTCACGCGATTGATATCTACGGCTTCTCCATCACGTGAACAAGTCCGTGAAATGAACATCCCCTTACACCCCACTTTGTATAGAGAAAACTGGGGTTTACGGGGGTAAATATTATTTTTCTTATCTTTACTCCAAGAGATAGGTTGTGGGTACTCGTTAGAACCGCCTCAATGAGGCGGTTCTAACGAGCACCCACAACCTTTGATAGCATTATTTATAAGAAAAATATCACGCGGTTTCATCAGAAAAGTAGCCATTTTGGAGATGTGAAAAAATGCACTATGACGCACGGATGTGTTATCGTAATGTCTTTTGAAAACATCTGCTTCAAGAAGGAGCATGTTTCCTTCAAAGACAAGCCTCTGCAATGGAGCACTTCAATCCATTTTATTCACATTCCCTGTTTTACAACCATGACAGTTTTAACAACTACCTACAAAATAATTGCAATAAAAAGAAGCATTGTTTTTATTTATTTATTTATTTTTTAACTATGAAGAGAGGCTGACGCGGCATTCGTAATCTGCAATATGAGATCTGCAACATTTTGAGGCAAACCCCAAGTTACGATCAATTTTTGTAAAGGAAAGTTTTAAATGTTTCATGAGATGAAAGGCAGATCCATATTCCACTCCAGTGTATGTAATTATCTTATCAACGTTGACACCATATAGTTACTGAATATTGAAATTTTCTTGATGTAGTGCCTTCTGGAGTAAATGTAGCTCCGTTCAACCCACGGTGTTCTGAATGGAATCTTCCGCCTGATATGAAGTAGGAGCCCATTTCCAAATTTAGGGATGTCAGGTTAAGTTATCTATAGAAATTTATTTATAACATGGCTGAATTTCTACAAAAGTGGAGTTCTTGATCAGACGCCGCGGCGTTCGGTGGCGTCTGATCTTTCCGGTGTCCCCGTTGAGGGGTTCCCGTACAAAACGGGTGAAATGCAAATTGATACGAAACTGATAGTTACATTGTCAGCCATGCTTTACGTAAGATGTCTATTTCATCATTAAAACACCAAAGATTTCGTTCATTATTGAGGCATTTTATAATAAATTGAATCAGAACGCGTAAAAAGGGGTGTGGATGTTTTAACTTGCGCGTCCATCTAGGACACAGGTCAGCGTTCGCACTTGAGCAATCTGAAAAGAAAACTGCCGTTGACATCACGTGAACAAGTCCGTGAAATGAACACCCCCCTAAACCCCACTTTATATAGAGAAAACTGGGGTTTAAGGGGGTAAACATTATTTTTCTTATTTTCACTCCAAGACATAGGTTGTGAGTACTCGTTAGAACCGCCTCAATGAGGCGGTTCTAACGAGCACTCACAACCTATGTTTGTAGTATTTATAAGAAAAATATCACATATGTTCATCAGAAAAGTAGCCATTTTGGAGATGTGATAAAATGCACTATGCCATACGGGCGTGTTATCGTAATGACTTTCCAATAAGGCCACAGGCAAGGAATCCCATCAGACTGTGTGGAGGGGTAGACGTCCAAGTTTTCGTGGGGACCACCTCATACATTCATATGCGTTGTGACTCTTATTCAACTTGGGATTTCGTGAGAACACTGAGTAGAATTGTAATGTCCTCATTATTTAGCCATCAGGAGCCGTCTTGCATTCGAATTAGGGATGAGCCGCGACATATGAAAGCCAGCATTCCTGTCTAACCAACCATCAAAGAGATACACATGTTCTTCATTTTCGAAAAAAAATGCACCGCGGAAAGTTGTCAGTGATTTTCTATCTTTTAATAGCAAAGACTTGGAAGCGACCGCAAATGAACAAATGTTTGCGATCATTGGTTTCTCCCTTCACATGTTCAGTCGTCTCTCTATATTTTAATATGCTATAATTTGCAAGATTGTATCAGGGCTCCCGATATGAAACATTAATCTGGATGTGAATAAAGACTCTCCTTTATAAAATACACACTGTGGGTACTCGTCAGAATCGCCTCATGGAGTTCCCAAAGCGTATGCTTTTAAAGGAGAAACAGAAGTATCACAAAAACGCCATATCAAACATCATGAGTCATGCCTTATCAGCTTCTGTGGTTACAGAATGTGACATCGCAGTAATTTTCCTGAAATTAGACAATATCCCGACAGATCCCTGTCTCTATGTAACCTTTGACAGCTTCGTGCCATGAATTCTAAACCTACAATTTAGCATAACAACATTATGCATAATTCATTAGATTATTTGTTAACACAAAACGTGCACATTCTAGTCCTTGATGGAAACTGTCTACAGAAAAAAATGAAGTTTGGATGTATTTGTATGGGTGACAGATAAAAAAATCAAAGCACTAAGAGTACTGATAGGGCGATTATGTGTGTACGTTTCTTTGGAGGGACGCAAGTTGACACCATGAACGTAGCATTTTTAAGTTTTATGATGACGTCAGAACGTAATTTGGGTGTGATGCGGGGATTTTTTCCTTTTGTTATAGTTCGTCTCTGAAGAAGTGTATATCTTATATATATTATATCCATATATATTTTATGGATATCCAATTGGCCATTTTGTCGGAAAGCATCAGTCCTTTTGGCTTTCCGCTAGTGATGTTTTCATATGGGTCTAGTTATTTCATGTTCGTGTTTCTTTCCCTTTTGGTGTTTCTGATGGCAGGTGTGGGTTAATATTGTATCGATTTCTGATCCTTGTTGTCGCTTCCATTCTCTACATCACATCCATATTCGCTCTACATCACCCCTTCCACACACCCCCCCCCCCCATTCCAACGTGGAGATGTAGAGGTAAAACAATTTCAATGTGGAGGTTAAACAATTCCAGTGTGGAGATGCGGAGGTTACACGTTTGCGAAAGAGAGATCTAGAAATAATATGACAGACACGAAGTCTTGAGATACAAGGCCAAGATAATATCATCTTGTGGCACCCAGAACTCTCAGGTACCTAGAATTGTCAGGAACCAGGTACTCAGTAAGTGAAAATTCATAGGAACCCAGTCGGCGAAAACTTAAAAACTTTTAGTGTAATTTTGGAACAACTAAGTTATTTCAACTTTGATCCTGAAAAATAAACTGAAAACTTTCAGGTACCCAGAAATTCAGGTAGCCAGAAATTGCAGGTACCAGTAACCAACTCCCAACCATACTGATCGCCCAAGCCCCTTCTAGCCTGGCCAAGCTTTGACAAGGGTGTGCATCTAGGTGCCGAGATCTGGGTACACGAAGCGTCACTCTGGGTACCGACTCCGGGTACAAGTCCTATAATACTCCTAGCCCTCAGGTCCACTGCAAATTACTTGATAACAAAAACAAGACGGTCCACATGGACATGACAAGTTTCCAAGACAAACTATCTCCTAAATATATGTTTTCCATCGCGTTAACGCTTATCCTGCTGAATAAATTAATTTAGCCACACTCATTTCTGACTATCAATCAATTAAGCTACTTGATACAATGTATTCGTTTAGTTCACAAACTGCATGACAAACATGTAGATCATGACCAGATGACTGTACACCGTTTGCAAAAAAGTAAGCAAAATATCAGTTTTGAAGCGCGCTGAAAAATGGGTGCGGTTATCCTAGTGGATGACGTGAAAAGGTGTCGGGGTATAACTTACCCTTAATTTCCCATATATTCCAAAATTTGACAAATGGAACACACATGGAATATTAAAACTATTAGGTAGCAATTAGTGTCATATTAAGCAATTACAGGCGGCTCCCTTTGAATTTATTTTGACGGTGGAAATGTACATTTGTCAATAAACATACGGATCATATTTGAAAGCATCTTGCAAAGCTCTAAGCGATTTAATTAACGCATACAGAATTCTGTTATTAATGAGCCGGCGCATGACAAAACCTACAATATGACATGTGCGTCCGCGCAGTCTGATCAGAGTGAGTGAGTGAGTTTTTAGTTTTACGTCCCACCAACAGCTAAGGTCATACGGAGACGGGACCTCGGTTTAAAGACTCATCCGAAAGTCTGGAGAAGCCCGGGATCGATCCTGCGATCCCTGGTTTACAAGGCGAGTAGCGTAACCACTGCACCACGGAGGCTTCTAGTCTGATCAGAGTCTTCGTTGTGCGCTCTAAGGATAGCTAAGGGCTCAATGCTCCTTCATGCAGCAAGAGAAGTTTTTGATTAGACTATATGGATGCGCAGGCTGATCTGAGTCTTCGGTGGGCGCACATGTCTTATTGTAGTTTTTGTCGTGCGCTGGCTCAAGTTTTACTGACTGAGATCGAAAAGATCCCCATTATGTTATGCCTCATCTGGCAGCCCTGTCTACAGAGTACACATCGTCTGTGAAGGATGACGGTCACAGCTGGCACAGGAAGGCAACTGGAACCGTTCTTAAAACACGAATGACCAGACCACAGGCAAAATATCAGACATAAACAGCTTATGTTGTGGCCGCCATCGAGTTAATTTGGACGGAACATGGTCAATGTTTCCCCTCATATTCATGCAAACATTTAAATATAAAAACATAACACAACGGACCTCCGTGGCCTAGTGGATAAGAGCGCTCGCTGATTCTTAATCATTAGGTCTCTAACCACTGTGCGCTCGAGCCTGTGAGACGCAAAGTTTCGTTCTGAAACGGATGGCTAGGTGGTTTTTCTCCGGGTATCTGACTTTCTCCCCACTTGTGATTAACGATCGGCTCAGTGTAAGTGCAATAATATTGAAAGGGCCCTAAAATCAAAACCAAAAATAAGTAAAAATAAAAAATATAACATTGTGAAAACTTGGTCGCGTAGCAATGTTTTCATTTCTGAGATTTTTAAGGATGGCAAACAGGGACTTACCCTAAACTAAGCTTCGTTCTATAGCCAATGCCTATGAACCCATGCCTATGTACAGAGCTGTGGTGCTGCCAACACAATTGTATGCATGTGAAAACATGGAGAGTTTACCAAAGACGGAATCACTTCCATGCAAGCTGTCTTAGAAAACTCTAAAAGATTAAGTGACAAGACGGGATTCCAGACACTGACGTCCTGAACAGGACAGGGATGCAAAGGGTATATACTCTTCTAAAATTATTTGTCCGTTTGATTTGAGGTACTTCACTACAGCTGGTGTGTGGGAATGTGTGGCGGCGGTAAAACGTCTCCCTGCCCTACATCATAGTGTAGATTATATTTTCTTGTCCTTTGGGATCATTGATTCCATTGTGGAATTTTGAAAATATCTGAGGGTCACTGATGAGGCCTAATTGGCCGAAACTAGCTAGTCTGGCCCAGAAAACATGTACACTCCATATTTTTCACTTCTGTGGTGTATTCCTTGCTTCCAAAGGATAACCCTTTTATAGAACATATTTAACTTCACTACAGCTGGTGTGTGGGAATGTGTGGCGGCGGTAAAACGTCTCCCTGCCCTACATCATAGTGTAGATTATATTTTCTTGTCCTTTGGGATCATTGATTCCATTGTGGAATTTTGAAAATATCTGAGGGTCACTGATGAGGCCTAATTGGCCGAAACTAGCTAGTCTGGCCCAGAAAACATGTACACTCCATATTTTTCACTTCTGTGGTGTATTCCTTGCTTCCAAAGGATAACCCTTTTATAGAACATATTTAACTTCACTACAGCTGGTGTGTGGGAATGTGTGGCGGCGGTAAAACGTCTCCCTGCCCTACATCATAGTGTAGATTATATTTTCTTGTCCTTTGGGATCATTGATTCCATTGTGGAATTTTGAAAATATCTGAGGGTCACTGATGAGGCCTAATTGGCCGAAACTAGCTAGTCTGGCCCAGAAAACATGTACACTCCATATTTTTCACTTCTGTGGTGTATTCCTTGCTTCCAAAGGATAACCCTTTTATAGAACATATTTAACTTCACTACAGCTGGTGTGTGGGAATGTGTGGCGGCGGTAAAACGTCTCCCTGCCCTACATCATAGTGTAGATTATATTTTCTTGTCCTTTGGGATCATTGATTCCATTGTGGAATTTTGAAAATATCTGAGGGTCACTGATGAGGCCTAATTGGCCGAAACTAGCTAGTCTGGCCCAGAAAACATGTACACTCCATATTTTTCACTTCTGTGGTGTATTCCTTGCTTCCAAAGGATAACCCTTTTATAGAACATATTTAACCGTCCCCTTCAACACTGTATATGTCATTTTGGAGACGTTGGTTCCAATTTCGTGGGACTTTTACCTGATATTGAGATGCAATGACATCTCAAGCCTAGCCGCCCAATGAAACCAGAAGGGTTCATATGCATGGACGGTCCGATTCGCACCACAATTTTAATATTAGAACAGTTAAAGTGGACAGACCATGTTACTAGAATGCCTGAGGAACGTTTGCCAAAGAAAATTCTCTTTGCAGAACTAGAAATGGGCAAACGCTCCCATGGCGGTTAGAAGAAGCGCTACAAAGACACCCTCAAAGCCTCAATCAGGGACTTCAACATTACAGCAGAGTCGTGGGAACAAATTGCACGTGACGAGGTCTCTTCAGAATGGGTGCCAGTGAATACGAGGCAAAAAGAATCAGTAAAGCTAAGCAGAAACGCGCACAGCGAAAAGCCAGAGCTAAGGCATCGCCAACAGAGCTGGCTTCCTCTAGCATCTGTTGTTCTTTCTGCAACAGACTGTTCAGAGCTACAATTGGTCTCATCGGCCATCTTAGGACACACGAACAGTAACCTTGCTCAAATGTGATTAGACTATTATGTACCCATCTCGCCTCGGACTAGTATAAATTCAAATGTGTTTTGTTTGCTTTGTTTGTTCGATTTGAGGTTTAACATCCCCGTCAACACTGTATAGGTCATTTTGTAGACGTTGCTTCCAATTTTGTGGGACTTTTACCCGATACTGCGATGAAATGACATCTCAAGCCCTGCCTCCCAATGAAACTAATAATAGAGTTTTAAAGCATGGACGGTCCGACTCGCACCGCTGTGCCTGGGTAGATTTAGATCCTCTAAGCGGTCCACCAGTACTCATGTGCAGTCGGTTTCAGCTCTGCGTTTAAGCATCATGCAGCCCATTTATTTCTTCAAGCCCCGTGGGCGTGGGCTGAACAAATGTGTTATGCAAGTTACAGTAATTTCAAACAGGGTGTTGTTAGTTGGAGTAATTTCAAACAATGGGCTTCAAACCGGGTCAATATCGACCTGCACGGCTTTATCTGTTCTTAGTAGTTTGGCTGTTCGTCAAAGGACCATTTTAAACATAAAATGCCAGTCACGACAATTGTCGTGTGTTTTGTTGTCTGTCGGTCATGTTTGCGACCATTGTGGACCCAGATCGGACTGCTCCTGTCTGATCTGGGTGCACAATGTTTGCCTGCATGCAAACATATTTTAACAAAAAAAGATATGACACATATCCAGTGACTCGATTGTGATTACATTGCACTACGTTTGTATTTTGGAAATGAACAGAAAATGAAATCTTATTATTCAGCGGCTCAGTTATAAACTTATAAATTTATCACATACAACAGAAACTGTTGTTATGCATAAGAATTTATTTTTCTGATTCCCACTTTCACCCCAATGGGTGACCTAAAGATATCTTGTTTATTCTTCTTAAAGAACTTTCTGGAAAGAAATGAGTCACAGATTATATTTATTTGAAAACAACTTGTTTACAATGAAAAGTACTTTGGAAACTTCCAGAAGGTTCAGATTTGCATTATCTTTAGAAAATTACCTAATCTTATTCCACAGCCCTCTAGAACGTTCTAGAGAATTCTTAGGGTCTATAAAAGAGCTTGATTTTTCTCTTTCAGTCAGACTTTGGAGTTTGATGTTTGGGCTTTGAAGAAAAGTTATTTCTAAATTCTGTGTTGGATTGTTAAAGGATATTATATTTCATTTCGGACTGTGAATTCTGTGGGGTCAAGGAAAATATATTCATTCAAGGATATTTCATAACAGAGTTAAGTACATTTAATTTTCTTGCTTCTACAGGTTAAAGATAGTTTGTGAATAAATTTTGTTTAATTTTGTCAAAAGGCTTGTTTGCTTTTTTCTTTCTGCTACGCCTGGCTCGTAACACTGTGCTTGATCACATACAACTGGAAACTGTAATTGATCACAAACAACTGGAAACTGTAATTGATCACTTACAACTGGAAACTGTAATTGATCACATACAACTGGAAACTGTAATTGATCACTTACAACAGGAAACTGTAATTGATCATATACAACTGGAAACTGTAATTGATCACTTACAACTGGAAACTGTAATTGATCACATACAACTGGAAACTGTAATTGATCACATACAACTGGAAACTGTAATTGATCACATACAACTGGAAACTGTAATTGATCACTTACAACTGGAAACTGTAATTTGATCACATACAACTGGAAACTGTAATTGATCACATACAACTGGAAACTGTAATTGATCACATACAACTGGAAACTGTAATTGATCACTTACAACAGAAAGCTATAGTTGATTACAGGCAATAGATAATTGCATTTGATCACAGACAACGGGAAGCTGCAATTGATCGCAGTTAATAGCAAAATGCACTAGAAATCTGCACTTAATCACAGACAACAGGACCTGGTCAAATAAATGTAACAGAAAATTGCATTTGATCACAGACAACAGAAAATTGCACTTGATCACAGACAACAGCAAAATTGCACTTGATCAAAAACAACAGCAAATTACACTTGATCACAGACAACAGCAAATTACACTTGATCAAAGACAACAGCAAAATTGCACTTGATCACAGACAACAGCAAAATTGCACTTGATCACAGACAACAGCAAACTGTACTTGATCACACACAACTGCAAAGGCAAAGGCAAACTGTACTTGTTCAAAGGCAATAACAAATATCACTTAATCACAAACAGTAGCAAATTACATTTGGTCACAAACAATAAATAGCAAATTACACTTGATCACAGAAGGTGTACCTGTTCAAAGGTGTACCTGTTTGAAGGTGTACCTGTTCAAAGGCAACAACAAATTTCACTTGATCACAAACGACAGAAAATTACACTTAATCAAAAACAACAACAAACTTCATTTGGTCACAGACAACAACAAACTGCCCTTGATCACAGACAACAGAAAATTGCACTTGATCACAAACAACAGCAAATTTCACATAATCAAAAAAAACAACGGCAAATTTCTCATAATCAAAAACAACAGCAAACAGCATTTGGTCACGGACAACAAAATAAACTACAATTGATCACAAACAATAGCAAACTGGACCTGTTCAAAGGCAACACCAAATTTCACTTGGTCACCGACAACAGAAAACTGCACTTGCTCACAGACAACAGAAAACTGTATTGGATTATTTAACAACTAGATAGTGTTTTTTACACAAATAATAGTCTTCTGCGACTGTTACGAAGTTAGTGGCTTTAAGCCAGTAATTTGTCTTGCAGGGATAGCTTACGGAATGCGCAAGACTCTTAAAATCTTGCAACACGTCGTTAGTAAAGACAAATAATAAATGTTAGAGTTTCTTTCTCGGCATATTTCCCATAATTTATTATACTTTCCCTACTTTTCTTTGTCATTGTACACATTGTTACGAAGGTTTTGCGCCATTAATCTGTTAATGAGACACTTCTGAAAGATCTAAATGAAACGAAGATTGAGTTTTTGTCAAAGTATGATGTACGATGTTTGTTCAGTAGTTTTTCAAGCGAGCTAGGCATCTTTGGTACGTGACTAGAGAACACCGAAGTGGAGCTATGTCAACAATTGTCGTCTTTTGAGCCGCGAAAAGTCGAGCTCATGTTTTCGGGCATATATGCAGGGCAGAAACCAAGGTCAGATTGCGCATCTCCGCCATCTGGTAATGGTCATTGCTGTCCACTTTAAAAGCTACCTGGCCGGCCTCGTTTGCGCAGTCGGATGCGCATCAGACTGGTGATCAGGAGGTCGCTGGTTCGACACCTGTCGGGTCGATAACAATTCTCCCTCTTTCGCTGATTCAGAAATTCTGGCGAAAGAATGTGTATTGCACTGGCAAACCACTTATAATATGTGTAAGCCTGTCCAGGAAAAGTTTGGTTAGATAAGCTTTACTAAACAGTATCGACTAGTGAAAAAGTTAGGATGCCCGTCGTCTCAAAGCTTCATACAGACTGCATATGGGTAGGATTGTATTTGTGATCCAGTACATGCGCAGACTGATCTGAGTCTGAGCGCACACACCGGAAGACAAAATTTCCCTTAGTGTTACTACACATTATAGGCTACGTCTGATTGGAAGTATTTACGAAAGAGTCTATTTCAGAAGAGCTTCTTTGTTTTTACACCCAGTGCCTTCAAGTAAGAGACCACCTTTGGGACTGTTCAAAAGTGGCCTAAAAGACCACTTTTGAACAGTACCAGGGGTGGTCTTAATATGGGAGTTTTACTGTATTATCTGAAAAACCTGAAATGGGATAGATATTGTCTTATTTTGCTCAATATAGAAGAGTAGGCTAAAAAGAAGTAGTAAGAAGTAATAATTTGCTGCTTGCATATTGGGGTTAACCCTTCTCTTGCTGAATATTCAGTTTAGCCACACCCATTTCTGACTTTGATGTAATTTATTCCTACAAATTCATAAATTGAATGTCAAACAGTGTAGATCCTGATCAGATGGCTTCTTCAGAAGCCATCTGATCTTGATCTCCACTGTTACCAAAGGTAGGGATTGTTGTGAACAGCAAGATAAGAGTTAACACTGAAATTTACTCTTTTTGATCTATTAGATTGAAGAATAATATATATATCAATCAGTCCGTTGCAATGCTTTCGTGTTGAAAATATACTATAATTTGAACAAGAATTGTATTCTGCCCCTATAAACATGACAAACCGCCTGGAAAGGCAAACACAGCTTCAAGCAGTCTGATCTGGCATTGCAATGTTTGTAAATACAAGCTATCTTGCCACCGTACTTAAGAATAGGACAATAAGAAAAACTGGATTCAAGAAATGTATCGTGTAGACATAGTATTTTGACAACGTTGCCCAGAATTAAGAACTATATGTGTGTTTATAGAACAGTTGGTCGTAATAAATGGAGTATTTACTTTTGCAAAAATCCCACATGGGCCAGCAACGAAATCTCTATTGTAAGTAGAATCAAGACAGACACTGATACAAAGCATTTCTTCCGTAATTTTGTATCCATGCTGCCATGAAGTGGCTGTGGTGCAGAAAAAAACAGTACATGTGCAATGTAACATGAGCTGTGTCAAGTGAAAGGGTGTCTTCACACATGTGCCCTTAGCGAAGACTCGGATTATGCTGCTTACTGCCTCAGTCCAAACACAATCTAGCCGTCACCCTGTCTGACTGGTGAGGCTTTATGTCAACGAACATCTATTCAGCTCACGCACAGCTAAGACTCTGATCAGGCTGCGCAGATGATTAGAGTCTTTGCTGGGCGCACATGTCGAAAACGCATTTTCGGCTGTAGCGACTCATCAAAAGAAACTGGTTACAATAAATTCTCCAACAACGTTGAAAATCAATAGTTGCGGACTTCTCTCAAATTATCTGCTCATATCAGACAATAATTGCAACCATATTCTACATTTCTGCTAAAAGCAGGAAGATTACTTCCTGTCACATTAGTGGAATTACTCCCCGACAACATCAAAACTTTAAAGATATCAATTTGCTAGACACGTTTTTGTGTTTGTTTCATTGTTAATGGACATATCAGCATCGTGTCACACTAAACATGAGCAAGCCACGCAACGCACAAGTATGAGACGTGTTATGCATGCATGAAGCTTACATGACATCTGCTGCTGCGGATGTGGGATCGTTCTGTTTCGGAATTGGTTTTCGCCACACTCCCGCCTCCTTGCGCCCTGGAGATTTGTCTTTGTTTGATTTGAGGTTTAACGTCCCCTATTTGGGTGATGTTTCAACGTATCCTCCAATTTTGTGGGACTTTTACCCGACATTGAGATGATCTCAATCCCTGCCGCCCAATGATGGTAACCGGGTTGTTTTTGCCATTTAAAAAAGTCTTGAAAGTTTAATTCCACAACGCAATGAAAAGAAAGGACCAACAAGTATCGGAAAGTGCCATAGTCATATCTATTTTTTTTTCAGCCTACACTCAGAGACAACCGACCACTATAGTGCTGTCGCTGCTTTGATTTTGTTCTAACATTGTTCATGTATCAAACGTGTATTAAACTGTGTCCATCATAGTGCAAATAGAAGCTGTATCCTTTGGTTTTCGGATATATTCGTCAGGCCAAACAAGATACAGTGGGAACTACTTTTATCATATGACGTCGTTGATAAGAAGTGGATAACGTCATGTAATAAATATCGTATGATGACCACACGTGTAATAACACTTTGGCGGGATTAAGTAACGTCATGGCGACGTCCATGTCAACAATGCATTTTTTGCCGAAAAATTGTCAAATTCAAAAGCGATAAAATATGATAAACAGAATCTTACACTCGTGGTCATTTCATATGAAATTTATGAAACTCGCCAAAGGCTCGTTTCATAAATATCATATGAAATGACCTCTCGTGTAAGATCCTCCATATACGGGTACAAAGAACCATTAATGACTCGAATACCGATGGTTCGCTAACGGCTAACCTTAGGAAACATTTCCCAAAACTACAGCTATTAACATTTTTGTGATTTCCTTGTTTTATATAAAATGTTCCTTATTTAATTTATAAAATGTATGTTGTGTTTACTCATTAGAATCAGCTCGACGAGGCGATACTAATGCGTACACACAGCATACATTTATGTTATAGAACACTAAAAAGATATCCAAAAAGATATCCAAAAACTATCTGCATCATGCCATGCATGACGTTATTGATATAACTCACTGGCTCGAACAACCTTTGTATCGATCAAATTTTCATGACACCAAAAACATTCGAACCACTGACGATTTGACTGTATTATGACATAAAAGACGGCCCCCGCCAATCGGGACTTGAAGAAACAGATGGGCTGCACGATGCTTCCACGCAGAGCTGAAACCGACCGCACACGAGTACTGGTAAACCACTTAGCGGATCTAAGCCTGCCCAGGCAAAGCGTTACGAGTCCATGCTTATAAACCCTTTTGGCTTCACTGGGCGATAAGGCTTTAGATGTCATTTCATCTCAATGTCGGGTAATAGTCCCACAAAATTGGAAGCAACGTCTCCAAAATGACCTTTACTGTGTTGACGGGGACGTTAAACCTCAAATCAATGACAACAAAGGTCGAAGGTATTTGTGCGTTACAAAACTTTCGTCTTTCGGATATTTTATTTTATTGTCATATCCATAAAATAATGACTAAATAGACTTTCCATAAATATTTGATCTCTGAGCCGCTTCATAAACTTTTTTAGTATCTGTTTTATGTGCCATAAGATACTCATATCTATGGCACATGCGTGTCAATGGTGTTAGTTTGCGTACTTTGTGTTTTATACCATGACTCTGCTATTTTACTAATTGCAGAATCTCATGTTTTCAGATTTAGCCGACAAGGAAGAATTGAATTATTTATGTTCTTGTCAATAAGTTCCAAATGAAATCGCTAAAGATATCAGTTTTTACATTTTAAAACCCATATACACCTAACGTCTCTTTTTTGGGACATTGACAAACAGTGTAAGCCCACATCAGACGCCGCAAAAACGCGGCGTCTGATGTGGATCTACACTGTTTGCTTAAAGAGCATACATTTTTTTTGTAAAGTTAACCACAAACAAAATAAAACTGGCACTGGAAATGGACCACTTCAAACCTATTATTCGGAATATTCCATTGCTATATATGGATGTGGACCATTAACCCTTACATCCCTGAATTTTTTAAATGGGCCCTTCCGTCTTTGAATCATTTCCAGCCCTGTAATAGGTTTTTGTGTGTGTGTGGGGTGGGGGGGTGGGGTGGGGGAGTTAGTCAATTTACTAAGTAGATGATGTCATGAGGTATCAGAAGCCTCCGTGGTGCAGTGGTTACGCTACTCGCCTTGTAAACCAGGGATCGCAGGATCGATCCCGGGCTTCTCCAGACTTTCGGATGAGTCTTTAAACCGAGGTCCCGTCTCCGTATGACCTTAGCTGTTGGTGGGACGTAAAACTAAAACTCACTCACTCACTCATGAGGTATCCTATCTGCATCTACAATAATTACATATGTACATGTATGAACAGGCCTACGTGGCCTAGTGGATATGAGCGCTGGCTCTCAATCATTAGGTCTCTCACCGCGGTGGTTCGAGCTTGGCTCGACGCCTAGTTCTGGAATGGAAGGTCAGGTGGTTTTTCTCCGGGTACTCCTGTTTTCGCCCGCCTCTGATTAACGATCGATCTAAGTGAAATAATCTTGAAACCAAAACCAAAAGAAAATGTACACAGATCTACAGTTTTGGAGGAATTTATTTATTTCCGGAATTTATACACTAAAACATCAATGGCTCGAACATTGACGGTTTGTTTATCAGTTACCCCCTATATAAATGGTATTGTAACACCCTGGCCTGATAAACATATGCTATCTCAGGGTCAGGGAGCCTTATCACGTCAACGTGGCATTGCCCTTCTTTGAACTGGTCTGCTGAAAAAAATTGCAAAATGTTAAGAGTGGACAATTAACTGATAAATAGGGCACCCTCGGCTTCGAGAACGCATGTAGAATCGCTCGGCAAACTCTTTTTAGAGTCTAGGAATTCTTCCCGAAGTTGCTGATTTTGTTTTGTTTGTGTTGAGGTTTTACGTCCCCGTCAACACTATGTCATTTTGGAGACGTCGCTTCCGATTTTGTGCCACTTTCATTCGACACTGAGATGGAATGACATCCCACGCCCTATCGCTCAAAGAAACCGCGGGGGTTTAAGAAGCGGTCCGACCAGCACCACTTTTACTTGGCAGGCTTAGACCTTCAAAGCAAATAGCAAATACTCGAGTTCCGTCGGTTTCAGCTCTGCGTGGAAGCAAAAGATGTTAAAAATCTGGGGATGCTTTGGGTTGTTTTTATTCTAATTTTATCTTGAAAATGTATGCTGTGTGCACTCATTAGATTGGCCTCGATTCCAATGAGTACAAACAGCACACCCAAGTAGCTGTCTAATGTGCTCTTGGCAAACCTCAATATTATCGTTTCGAAAGCACGCCTATTCAAATACATTGTAAATTTACCGCAAAAAAAAATCGAAAATTTTCAGATGAAAAATCGTAATATTTTTTCTCATTTCTGCTCAAAAGATAGATGGTGGGTACACGTTAGACTCGCCTCATCGAGGGGGTTCTAACGTGTACCCGCAATCTATATTTTTGGCAGAAATACAAAAAAAATGTTTACCTCTGTAAACCCCAGTTTTACTATCTAAATCGTTCGGACCTGGGGTTCAGAATAACCGTCAGTTGTCTCGAACAAAGTTCATGGTCCTAAAGGTATTTGCGTCTTTGAAGTTTCAATATACAGTAAAATTCCTATATTAAGACCATCTTTGGGACTGTTTAAAAGTGGTCTTTAAGACCACTTTTGAACAGTCCCAGAGGTGAGCCCTGCAGAAACCACGAAGAATGAGTGACTGCTCCTTTCTAAATAAGCTTTTTAAAGCAAAATTAGTCCTTATTTTAGGTGGTCTTAATAGTGGCATTTCACTGTATACGAGGGCTTGAAGAAATATATGTGCTGCATGATGCTTCCACGCAGAGCTGAATCCGGCCCGCACACTAGTACTGGTAAACCGCTTTGAGGATCTAAGCCTGTCCAGGAACCGCGGTGCGAGGCGGACCGTTCATGCTAATAAACCCTATTGGTTTCATTGGGCGACAGGGCTTGAGATGTCATTTCATCTCAATGTCGGGTAAAAGTCCCACAAAATTGGAAGCAACGTCTCCAAAATGACCTTTACAATGTTGGCCTCAATGTTAAACCTCAAATCAAACAAACACTGTATATGACATTGTTTCAGACCAGGGCAGGAATCCGTGGTTTCATGTCCTCGGTTCGATACTTCATGTTTTGGGTCCAACCTGTTGTTAACCCATAAAACGCCAATCACGACAATTTTTGTCTGCTTTGTCGTCTGCCGGTTGCTTTAAAAGTCATTTTTTGCAAACACTGTGGACCCAGAGCAGTCTGATCTGAGTCCACACTCTTTGTATGGCCATTTGATTTGACGTTTAACGTCCCCGTCAACACTGTAAATGTCATTTTGGAGACATTGCTTCCAATTTTGTGGGACTTTTACCCGACATTTAGATGAAATAACATCTCAAGCCCTGTCACCCAGTGAAACAAATAGGCTTTATAAGCATGGATGGTCCGACTCGCACCGCTTTGCCTGGGCATGCTTAGATCCTCTAAGTGGTTCACCAGTACTCGTGTGCAGCCGGTTTCAATTCTGCGTGGAAGCATCATGCAGCGCATCTATTTCTTCAAGCCCCGATGGGCGGGGGTCGTTTGCCTGTATGAAAAATATTTCTAAACATTTTGCAATATTGAGCAGACGACATTAGCAGACGACATTTTCAGACGTAGTTTTTCTCCGCACCTTAAGGGTTAATCCACATGACTATCACTGACCGCACAAGTAGCATTTGTCCAAAATCAGTGCAATCCGATCGTAGTTTATTATTGATATAGTTCGTCTGCATGTTTGTTTTGATCGATTGTATCGATCCTGATCATTGATTCCTGTATCGATTGTATCGATTCCTGATCATTGCGCTCACTTCTGTTGTGAACAGACGAACTATTACAATAATAAACCACAACAGAATAATCGCCTTGGAACGGTTTACATGGAGGGGGCTTAAATCGATTTAACGTAGCCATTATCCTCGCCTCCGGTTCTGTCGTGGTTAAGACAAATAATTTGTTCAGTCCACATGAAGGATTTCTAACTCATAAAAATCGAGCGAATGCAGAGATTAAACAACGATGAGAACTCAACAGCATGAAATAATTGAAATGTTGGAGCAAAAGAAAATCAACAGTCCGATCTCAGTGGGCCCGACCAGAGACAGAGCATCAGGTAACAACCGACATTACCTAAAACTTTAGTAGGCCTAGAGCCGTCGGGTTAACTACCATGCATGCATGCAATCATTGCAAGCATATATTTTTCTGAATTTATATACCGTGTACTAAATCACCATAAAATCAGGGATCAAATAGATGAGTTTAGGCTGATTAACTTCCTTGGTTACGCTGCGCATGCGCAGTCTTGTGTGGCAAAAAGTAATCAATCGAACCGTGTGTGTACAGTAAACTAAGGAAAAATAAGATTTTTTAAGCATTGTGTTGGTCATTTCATCCACAACATTCATAGAATTTTATACTGCAGTTCAGCGGCCCCCGTCTATCGGGGCTTGAAGAAATAAATGGGCTGCATGATGCTTCCACGCAGAGCTGAAACTGACCCGCACACGAGTACTGGTAAACCGCTCATATGATCTAAGCCTGCCCAGGCAAAGCGGTGCGAGTCGGACCATCCATGCTTATAAACACTACTGCTTTCAATGGGCGGCAGGGCTTGAGAAGTCATTTCACCTCAATGTTTATGAATGTTAGACATATTATCTGCATTCAAAAGATTGTGAACTGCAGTTTTTGTTTCTTGGATTTGATGTTTAACGTCACCGTCAACAATGTAAAGGTCATTTTGGAGACTCTGTTTCCAATTTTGTGCGATACTTTGAAAAACCTTAACATGAAGTACCATAGCCAGACTGGATAGCACTTAGAGATTCGGGACGAATCTCATTAGGCAGGGGCGAGGGGAATGTAAAAGGTCGAAGGTGTGGCTCGGTATCTCAGTCGGTAGAGTGTTTGTACGGTATACGATAGGCCATGGGTTCGCAGAGCTAAAACTGACATTACATGAGTACTGGTAAACCACTATAAACCACGTCTTTGTTATTTGGCGGCAGGGCTTGAGATGTTATTTAAACTCAATGTGGGTATAGGAAGCAACGTCTCAATAATGACCCAAAATAGTGTTAACTGAGACGCTGATTTGTTTGTTTGTTTTTAGATTTAACGTCCCCCTCAACATTGTATTGGTCATTTTGGAGACGTTGCTACCAATTCTGTGGGTTTTTTACCCAATATCGAGATGTAATGACATCTCAAGCCCTGTCGCCCAATGAAACCAATACGGTTTATAAGCATGGACGGTCCGATTTGCACCGTTTTGCCTGGGCTGGCTTAGATCCTCTAATTGGTTTACCAGTACTCCTGTGTGTTGGTTTCAGCTCTGCGTGGAAGCATCATGCAGCCCATCTATTTCTTCAGTCCTCGATGGGCGGGGGTCGCGGGCGCGGCGAATTTCAATATTCAAACAACCCTGTTACTGGTTGTAAACGGTTGAACGTTATCACCTACATGTTGATTTGTTTGATTTAAGGTTTAATGTTTATGAATGTTTCCATTGCTCTTAAAGGAACTCGTTTTTCATTTTTATTTGCCTTCACTGCAGCTGGTGTTGTGCCGTGTGGCGGCCGTAAAACGTCTCCCCGTACATCAACCATAGTGCAGTTTATATTTTACTTTTGGTCCTTTGAGATCAGCGTGAAGATTCTGAGAAATCGGAAATAATTATTGGTTTGGACTCATATTCTAGACATGTTTTTAATTATTTGGACCCCATTTTGACTTATATCAGTCTTTGAATCGACTGCCTATTCGAAATTCGCAAAATTGCAGTATGTTTCCTCTGGCTTTCTTTGCCGGATCATTACAGGGTCACTGATGAGGCTTTATTAGCCGAAACTACGTAGTATGACCCATCTTCTTTCTTATGAATGTTTCCATTGCTCTTAAAGGAACTCGTTTTTTATTTTTATTTGCCTTCACTGCAGCTGGTGTTGTGCCGTGTGGCGGCCGTAAAACGTCTCCCCGTACATCAACCATAGTGCAGTTTATATTTTACTTTTGGTCCTTTGAGATCAGCGTGAAGATTCTAAGAAATCGGAAATAATTATTGGTTTGGACTCATATTCTAGACATGTTTTTAATTATTTGGACCCCATTTTGACTTATATCAGTCTTTGAATCGACTGCCTATTCGAAATTCGCAAAATTGCAGTATGTTTCCTCTGGCTTTCTTTGCCGGATCATTACAGGGTCACTGATGAGGCTTTATTAGCCGAAACTACGTAGTATGACCCATCTTCTTTCTTATGAATGTTTCCATTGCTCTTAAAGGAACTCGTTTTTTATTTTTAATTAACGTCCCCGTCAACACTGAAAAGTCATTTTGGAGACGTTGCTCCAATTTTGTGGGACTTTTTACCCGACTTTGGGATGAAATGACATCTCAAGCCCTGCCACCCAATGAAACCAATATGGTTTATTAGCACCGCTTTGCCTGGGCAGGTTTAGATCCTCTAAGCGGTTTACCAGTATAAATATACTCGTGTGCGGGTCGGTTTCAGCTCACCCACGTGTTGAATCTGGCAGGTTGGTTATCCTTCGATTCATCTTCACTGTCTCGCCCCCGCCCACCGGGGCTTGGAGAAATAGATTGGGCTGCATGGTGCTTCCACTAAGAGCTGAAACTGACCCCCATGGGTACTGGTCAACCGCTTAGATGGACTAAAATTGCCCAGGCAAAGCGATGTGAGTCAGACCGTCAAATGCATATAAGCCTTTTGGTTCCATTAGGCGGCAGGGCTTGAGATGTCATTTCATCTCATTGTCGGGTAAAAGTCTCACAAAACTGGAAGCAACGTCTCCAAAATGACCTAAATAGTGTTGACGAGGATATAAAACCACAATTCAACCAACCAACCAACCAATCATCTTCACTGTCTCATCGTTTGTCTTGCGATTAGCGCAACATGACACGACCATTGTCAGTTAATTATTCGATTATTAATTGTTTGGGGTTTAACGACAGGTCAACCCATGTGGGTAATTTTGTCTCGTCTCCTGAGAGAAAGGGAGAAAAATATAGAAGAGATCGTAGGTTAAAGTAAAGGACAGAGGACAAAGAGGAAATTGAATGGAAGTGTGGAAACAGAAGGAATAAGAGCACTTCCTTCTACCCTTACCTGCTGCAAGGATAGCAGGTCTTACCCAATTGTCAGCCAATATCAGTTTGACGCCACAGTGACGCAAGACATACACCACCTTTACATTACGCTCTATTTAAAATGGTCAAATTCAAAGAAATTAATAACTGCTATCGGATCAGTCTGAACAACGGTTATCTTTTGCCACACAAAACTGCGCATGCGCAAAAATACGGAATCGTGGGATAGTATTTCCTTAGCGACCTTACTGCAAAAGAGATTTAAGACCAATATTGGATTTTGAAACTAAATCGGAAATTAGACCAGGCTTTTCGTAGTTTACGATACCGATAATCCTGATTAAGAAGATTAATGTATGTATTGCTATAATATGTTTTTATTCCGGATAGCCGTTTGGCCATTTTGTTGGCAACAAACTGATCTTTTGGCTTCCCACTGTGAAGATTTCATTATGGTGAAGTTGTTATATGCTTTGGGTGTCTTGTGTAGGAGCTGTGGGTTAATTGTATCGATTCCTGATCATCGCCTTCACTTCTGTTTGTCATACCCTTCCTTATCAGTTGGATATAGATTTGATGAGTTAGCAAAATGAATGTGAAGGCAAGGATATACAACGAGGTACGATCTTCAACAGGTATCTAAAGGAACGATGAAAAGCAATTGTAAATGCAATCCCTGAGGATTTGTCATGCAGACTGAACAAAACAAATTATTTGTCTAAATCGCGATGGAAGTAAGGGCGAGGATTGCGGCCGCGTATAATCGATATAAGCCATCCCCACCCCAATCCCGCCAGTGAAATGCTTTTCACTGACCGTTCCAAGGCGGTTTACTTTTGTTATGGTTAGTTTTTCAGTGTTTGTATCGCTTATATCTATATGGTTTTGTTTTGGACAGCCAATTGGCCATTTTGTGGGAACGTTTTTTTTTTGTTTTTTTTTTTTTTTTTTTTGTTTGATTTGAGGTTTAACATTGCGGTCAACATTGTAAAGGTCATTTTGGAGACGTTGCTTCCAATTTTGTGGGACTTTTACCCGACTTTGAGATGAAATTGCATCTCAAGCCCTGCCGCCCAATGAAACCAATAGAGTTTATAAACATGGACGGGCCGACTCGCACTGCTTTGCCTGGGCAGGCTTAGATCCTCTAAACAGTTTGCCTCTGTTCGTGTGTGGGTCGGTTTCAGCTCTGCGTGGAAGCATCATGCAGCCCATCTATTTCTTCAAGCCCTGATGGGCGGGGCTGTTGTGGGAAAGTAACTGTCCTTTTGGCTTTCCGCTATTTATGTTTCCATTAGGGTCTAGTTATTTCATGTTTGTGTTTCTTTCCCTTTGGTGTCTCTGATGGGAGCTGTGGGTTAATTGTATCGATTCCTGAATATTGCCTTCACTTCTATTTTTTTTTTTTTTTTTTTTACTTCTTTTTCTGATCGTATAATGATTTTTGTTTGTTTGGTTTGAGGTTTAACGTCCCCGTCAACACTGTATAGGTCATTCTGGAAACGTTGCTTCCAATTTTATGGGACTTTTACCCGACATTGAGATGAAATGACATCTCAAGCCCTGTCGCCCAATGAAACCAATAGGGTTTATAAGCATGGACGGTCTGACTCGCACCGCTTTGCCTGGGCAGGTTTAGATCCTCTAAGTGGTTTACCAGTACTCGTGTGACGGGTCGAAATCAGCTCTGCATGGAAGCATCATGCAGCCTATCTATTTGTTTAGGCCCCGATAGGCGGGGCCGTATTTTATAATGATAAGATTGGTAATTAACTTGCCTTGCAGATTTTTAAAAATATGCAACCACTATAAATCAGGATTTTATACGACTTCGTCTCGACCAAGAGTCTGGTGAAATGCAATCAAACTATTGAAATCAATACTAAACTGCTATTGTATAAGATTTTATTAGCGAATAATAAAAAACTGCAGACCGTTTTAGTGAAAATGAAAACTTAGCCACAACGCTGTAAAACCTATGAGAAGGTAGCACTAGATACAACGCGTTGTGCGCTGGGACAATGGGACAATTGTTGAAGATGAAATGGGAGTTTATTATAAACGGTGGGTGGGGGTGGGAGTGGGGCGAGTCTTTTTTCCGGTGCAACCTCGAATCTCAAAGAAGATGTACTCGTACTCTGCAAATTATAAAGAGAAGAATTTGAGTACTTTTTGTTTTCAAATTCCGACCAGTACAATATCGGTTCCGGCAACAGTATAACACCAACTCACCCCTTCCGCCTAACCCCGCCCCCACACAAAGCTGATGCTTAAATAAATAGAAAAAAAAAGAAAAAAAAAAAAGAGTAACAGTGCATCAACGATCTTACCTCTATGTGCCATGTCTAAATTATCTTTGGTTGACATCTTTCTCTAGAACAAGCTTTTTTCAGATGTCAGATGAAAACCTTTTTTTTTTTTCCTTGTTTCTAGTCGAAACAGATTGTGGGTGCTCGTTAAGTCGAAACAGATTGCGGGTGCTCGTTAGGACCGCTTCACTGAGGCAGTACTAACGAGACCCACAAACTATTTTTTCTGAACAAAAATAAGGAAAATGCTGTATACAACTGTAAACCTCACTTTTGTAGGGTTAACAGCGATGTTCATTCTTTGGAATTGTTAACTTTATGTAAAGATTAGCAACCCCTGCCAGAACAAAACAGCTGGCCAACGTCGGAGCGATAGCGATACGACGTTACAACGTCGTATCGCTATCGGCCCGACGTTGGCCCGACATTCGTTGCTGGGTGGGTGACGTTGGTTTACCCACGTCTTGAATATGCCAGAAATGTTGGATTTTATCGTGCAGCAGCTCACTAAAACATTAGATGATGAGGGATGATAGTTATGGTAAAATCCTGGGATAATAAAATAGTTTTATAGTCCAAATAGCTTCATACATGTTGCCCTTCAATGCCTTGCGAGGCTCTAAACAGCACTGGTGAACCATAAAATATCAGTTTTATTTCATTTCCTTTTTTATGGCGAAGAAGATACATACAATTATCTGTGATACAGTGCGCCGTTCATCTGTCTTGGTGATTCTATTGTACTTGTTTTTCGATGTATGCAGTTTTTGCCTGTTTGAATTAATGACCCAGTCAACACTGTTTAGGTGATACGAGCCGGCCACTTTATGTATCTTCACTTTTTTTAGAGCAGGTTTCTATATAACGATTATCCAGTACGGGGTACATTGTTTTCACCAGAAACTGACAAATGCCCTTCATAAATCAGCAGAAGGAGAAAAAGGTTTCATGGTCAATGTTGCCGGTATGGCAGGTATCGAACCCAAAACCTCCTGATCGCCAGTCAGTCGCGCACACGACTTGGCTACCGAGGCCGGTCGGTGTATTAAGAGATTTAGCGTGTATTACGCCTATAGTATACAAGATGGTCGATATTCAGAGGTAAGCCAACAGAAAACCAGAATAGCCATAGCAGAACTTGATTATATTTATTCTTGTGTCTCTTGTAATGGGGTTTGGGTGGGGGGAACCTGAGTGCCCAGAGAAATCCGGATCATTCATAGCAAAACTTGATTTCTTGCGACCCTAGCTAGGCCCAAAGCAACGGTAATACGAGTATGTCAACATGGTTTATAAGCACTAGTATTTGGATCCTGTACGTGACGCCTTCTGCTGCGTCTTCGCTTTTCTGACGCCACGCCACGTTCTTGGTCTACACTGTTTGGCAAAGTTCCTATTCGGGACCTTATGTATATGAGTTTAACAAATCGATATTACAAAACACACTACCCAGTTTTTGTTTGATTTGAGGTTTAACGTCCCCGTCAACACTGTAAAGGTCATTTTGGAGACGTTCCTTCCAATTTTGTGGGACTTTTACCCGACATTAATAGGGTTTATTAGCATGGACGGTCCGCCTCGCACCGCGGTTCCCGGACAGGCTTAGATCCTCTAAGCGGTTTACCAGTACTAGTGTGCGGGCCGGATTTAGCTCTGCGGGGAAGCATCATGCAGCCCATATATTTCTTCAAGCCCCTATGTGCGGGGGCCGCACACTACCCAGTACTTGCGAATCCTTTATCTTCAATGCGCCCATTATACTACCCATTTTGTTACAGCTGCAACATAATTGTCATTCAATATACAAAACTGATTTCCAAATTGTCAGATCAAAAGGTTTTGATATATCAATAGCCAGAAGAAAGACATGCAAGGTACCCCATCGCTTAATAAAAGAGGAATTCGTCTGTGGTTTGTCTTGTTTTGGATGGCCAGTTGGCCATTGTGTGGGAAAGTAACTTTCCTTTTGGGTTTCCGTAATATTGATGTTTCCATTAAGGTCTAGATGATTCATGTTTGTGCTACTTTCCCTTTGGTGTCTCTGATGGGAGCTGTGGTTTAATTGTATCGATTCCTGATCATTGCCTTCACTTCTATTTTTTTGCTAAATCAGACTCTGAAAGGGCAGAGGAACTAGTTGGTCAATTCAATGATGCGTTTAATAGTGACACGAAGATCGGCCTCATTCATGGATAAAATAGTTGTGTCATCAGCAGGAGTTATCAAGTTACTTAAAGGCTTAAACCATACTAAAGCTTTAGGACCTGATGAGCTTCATCCTAGAGTCCTAAAGGAACTAGCAAATGAGTAAGGTCCAGTTTTTGCACACTTTATATAGACTCGTTCTTCCCCCGAACCATTAGTGATTGGAATGCCCTTACCGATTCGATTATTTCGACAGCTGTTGTGTAGCTAACTTTACCTCTTTAGTGACTTCCCATATCACAGGTCCTGGTGTATGAATGTCATTTGACATGTCGCCGGTTGCAATTCTGATTCTAAACCTTTTGACTGTCAAAATATTTCAGATAAAAGAAACTGGATTGCTATTCAGACATTTAAAAGAAACATTTGACAGCAGTGCCACGAATGGAATTGAAATAAGGAAGGTGAATTTGGTGTGATTTTCGTTTTTCGTTTTTCGATATTCATTTTCAGGTGAAGTTGGTTTGATTTTCGTTTTTCGTTTTTCGATATTCATTTTCAGGTGAAGTTGGTTTGATTTTCGTTTTTCATTTTTCGATATTCATTTTCAGGTGAAGTTAGTTTGATTTTCGTTTTTCGTTTTTCGATATTCATTTGCAGGGGAATTTGTTTTGATTTTCGTTTTTCGTTTTTCGATATTCGAATTGAGGCCGAATATCGTATTTTGACATTCAAAATCCTAGTTTGACATTCGATTTGGCGAAGAAAATCGTATTTTGACTTTCAAAATCCTATTTTGACATTCGATTTGGCAAAGAAAATCGTATTTTGACATTCAAAATCCTAGTTTGACATTCGATTTGGCGCTGAATATCGTATTTTGACATTCAAAATCCTAGTTTGACATTCGATTTGGCGAAGAAAATCGTATTTTGACATTCAAAATCCTAGTTTGACATTCGATTTGGCGAAGAAAATCGTATTTTGACATTCAAAATCCTAGTTTGACATTCGATTTGGCGAAGAAAATCGTATTTTGACATTCAAAATCCTAGTTTGACATTCGATTTGGCGAAGAAAATCGTAGTTTGACATTCAAAATCCTAGTTTGACATTCGATTTGGCGCTGAATATCGTATTTTGACATTCAAAATCCTAGTTTGACATTCGATTTGGCGAAGAAAATCGTATTTTGACATTCAAAATCCTAGTTTGACATTCGATTTGGCGAAGAAAATCGTATTTCGACATTCAAAATCCTAGTTTGACATTCGATTTGGCGAAGACAATCGTAGTTTGACATTCAAAATCATAGTTTGACATTCGATTTGGCGAAGAAAATCGTAGTTTGACATTCAAAATCCTAGTTTGACATTCGATTTGGCGAAGAAAATCGAAGTTTGACATTCAAAATCCTAGTTTGACATTCGATTTGGCGAAGAAAATCGTAGTTTGACATTCAAAATCCTAGTTTGACATTCGATTTGGCGAAGAAAATCGTAGTTTGACATTCAAAATCCTAGTTTGACATTCGATTTGGCGAAGAAAATCGTAGTTTGACATTCAAAATCCTAGTTTGACATTCGATTTGGCGAAGAAAATCGTAGTTTGACATTCAAAATCCTAGTTTGACATTCGATTTGGCGAAGAAAATCGTAGTTTGACATTCAAAATCCTAGTTTGACATTCGATTTGGCGCTGAATATCGTATTTTGACATTCAAAATCCTAGTTTGACATTCGATTTGGCGAAGAAAATCGTAGTTTGACATTCAAAATCCTAGTTTGACATTCGATTTGGCGAAGAAAATCGTAGTTTGACATTCAAAATCCTAGTTTGACATTCGATTTGGCGAAGAAAATCGTAGTTTGACATTCAAAATCCTAGTTTGACATTCGATTTGGCGAAGAAAATCGTAGTTTGACATTCAAAATCCTAGTTTGACATTCGATTTGGTGAAGAAAATCGTAGTTTGACATTCAAAATCCTAGTTTGACATTCGATTTGGCGAAGAAAATCGTAGTTTGACATTCAAAATCCTAGTTTGACATTCGATTTGGCGAAGAAAATCGTAGTTTGACATTCAAAATCCTAGTTTGACATTCGATTTGGCGAAGAAAATCGTACTTTGACATTCAAAATCCTAGTTTGACATTCGATTTGGCGAAGAAAATCGTAGTTTGACATTCAAAATCCTAGTTTGACATTCGATTTGGCGTAGAAAATCGTAGTTTGACATTCAAAATCCTACTTTGACATTCGATTTGGCGAAGAAAATCGTAGTTTGACATTCAAAATCCTAGTTTGACATTCGATTTGGCGAAGAAAATCGTACTTTGACATTCAAAATCCTAGTTTGACATTCGATTTGGCGAAGAAAATCGTAGTTTGACATTCAAAATCCTAGTTTGACATTCGATTTGGCGAAGAAAATCGTAGTTTGACATTCAAAATCCTAGTTTGACATTCGATTTGGCGAAGAAAATCGTACTTTGACATTCAAAATCCTAGTTTGACATTCGATTTGGTGAAGAAAATCGTAGTTTGACATTCAAATTCCTAGTTTGACATTCGATTTGGCGAAGAAAATCGTAGTTTGACATTCAAAATCCTAGTTTGACATTCGATTTGGCGAAGAAAATCGTAGTTTGACATTCAAAATCCTAGTTTGACATTCGATTTGGCGAAGAAAATCGTAGTTTGACATTCAAAATCCTAGTTTGACATTCGATTTGGCGAAGAAAATCGTAGTTTGACATTCAAAATCCTAGTTTGACATTCGATTTGGCGCTGAATATCGTATTTTGACATTCAAAATCCTAGTTTGACATTCGATTTGGCGAAGAAAATCGTAGTTTGACATTCAAAATCCTAGTTTGACATTCGATTTGGCGAAGAAAATCGTAGTTTGACATTCAAAATCCTAGTTTGACATTCGATTTGGCGCTGAATATCGTATTTTGACATTCAAAATCCTAGTTTGACATTCGATTTGGCGAAGAAAATCGTAGTTTGACATTCAAAATCCTAGTTTGACATTCGATTTGGCGAAGAAAATCGTAGTTTGACATTCAAAATCCTAGTTTGACATTCGATTTGGCGAAGAAAATCGTAGTTTGACATGCAAAATCCTAGTTTGACATTCGATTTGGCGAAGAAAATCGTAGTTTGACATGCAAAATCCTAGTTTGACATTCGATTTGGTGAAGAAAATCGTAGTTTGACATTCAAAATCCTAGTTTGACATTCGATTTGGCGAAGAAAATCGTAGTTTGACATTCAAAATCCTAGTTTGACATTCGATTTGGTGAAGAAAATCGTAGTTTGACATTCAAAATCCTAGTTTGACATTCGATTTGGCGAAGAAAATCGTAGTTTGACATTCAAAATCCTAGTTTGACATTCGATTTGGCGCTGAATATCGTATTTTGACATTCAAAATCCTAGTTTGACATTCGATTTGGCGAAGAAAATCGTAGTTTGACATTCAAAATCCTAGTTTGACATTCGATTTGGCGAAGAAAATCGTAGTTTGACATTCAAAATCCTAGTTTGACATTCGATTTGGCGAAGAAAATCGTAGTTTGACATTCAAAATCCTAGTTTGACATTCGATTTGGCGAAGAAAATCGTAGTTTGACATTCAAAATCCTAGTTTGACATTCGATTTGGCGAAGAAAATCGTAGTTTGACATTCAAAATCCTAGTTTGACATTCGATTTGGCGAAGAAAATCGTAGTTTGACATTCAAAATCCTAGTTTGACATTCGATTTGGCGAAGAAAATCGTAGTTTGACATTCAAAATCCTAGTTTGACATTCGATTTGGCGAAGAAAATCGTAGTTTGACATTCAAAATCCTAGTTTGACATTCGATTTGGCGAAGAAAATCGTACTTTGACATTCAAAATCCTAGTTTGACATTCGATTTGGTGAAGACAATCGTAGTTTGACATTCAAAATCCTAGTTTGACATTCGATTTGGCGCTGAATATCGTATTTTGACATTCAAAATCCTAGTTTGACATTCGATTTGGCGAAGAAAATCGTAGTTTGACATTCAAAATCCTAGTTTGACATTCGATTTGGCGAAGAAAATCGTAGTTTGACATTCAAAATCCTAGTTTGACATTCGATTTGGCGCTGAATATCGTATTTTGACATTCAAAATCCTAGTTTGACATTCGATTTGGCGAAGAAAATCGTAGTTTGACATTCAAAATCCTAGTTTGACATTCGATTTGGCGAAGAAAATCGTAGTTTGACATTCAAAATCCTAGTTTGACATTCGATTTGGCGCTGAATATCGTATTTTGACATTCAAAATCCTAGTTTGACATTCGATTTGGCGAAGAAAATCGTAGTTTGACATTCAAAATCCTAGTTTGACATTCGATTTGGCGAAGAAAATCGTAGTTTGACATTCAAAATCCTAGTTTGACATTCGATTTGGCGAAGAAAATCGTAGTTTGACATTCAAAATCCTAGTTTGACATTCGATTTGGCGAAGAAAATCGTAGTTTGACATTCAAAATCCTAGTTTGACATTCGATTTGGTGAAGAAAATCGTAGTTTGACATTCAAAATCCTAGTTTGACATTCGATTTGGCGAAGAAAATCGTAGTTTGACATTCAAAATCCTAGTCTGACATTCGATTTGGCGAAGAAAATCGTAGTTTGACATTCAAAATCCTAGTTTGACATTCGATTTGGCGAAGAAAATCGTAGTTTGACATTCAAAATCCTAGTTTGACATTCGATTTGGCGAAGAAAATCGTAGTTTGACATTCAAAATCCTAGTTTGACATTCGATTTGGCGAAGAAAATCGTAGTTTGACATTCAAAATCCTAGTTTGACATTCGATTTGGCGAAGAAAATCGTAGTTTGACATTCAAAATCCTAGTTTGACATTCGATTTGGCGAAGAAAATCGTAGTTTGACATTCAAAATCCTAGTTTGACATTCGATTTGGCGCTGAATATCGTATTTTGACATTCAAAATCCTAGTTTGACATTCGATTTGGCGAAGAAAATCGTAGTTTGACATTCAAAATCCTAGTTTGACATTCGATTTGGCGAACAAAAACGTAGTTTGACATTCAAAATCCTAGTTTGACATTCGATTTGGCGAAGAAAATCGTAGTTTGACATGCAAAATCCTAGTTTGACATTCGATTTGGCGAAGAAAATCGTAGTTTGACATGCAAAATCCTAGTTTGACATTCGATTTGGTGAAGAAAATCGTAGTTTGACATTCAAAATCCTAGTTTGACATTCGATTTGGCGAAGAAAATCGTAGTTTGACATTCAAAATCCTAGTTTGACATTCGATTTGGTGAAGAAAATCGTAGTTTGACATTCAAAATCCTAGTTTGACATTCGATTCGGCGAAGAAAATCGTAGTTTGACATTCAAAATCCTAGTTTGACATTCGATTTGGCGCTGAATATCGTATTTTGACATTCAAAATCCTAGTTTGACATTCGATTTGGCGAAGAAAATCGTAGTTTGACATTCAAAATCCTAGTTTGACATTCGATTTGGCGAAGAAAATCGTAGTTTGGCATTCAAAATCCTAGTTTGACATTCGATTTGGCGAAGAAAATCGTAGTTTGACATTCAAAATCCTAGTTTGACATTCGATTTGGCGAAGAAAATCGTAGTTTGACATTCAAAATCCTAGTTTGACATTCGATTTGGCGAAGAAAATCGTACTTTGACATTCAAAATCCTAGTTTGACATTCGATTTGGTGAAGAAAATCGTAGTTTGACATTCAAATTCCTAGTTTGACATTCGATTTGGCGAAGAAAATCGTAGTTTGACATTCAAAATCCTAGTTTGACATTCGATTTGGCGAAGAAAATCGTAGTTTGACATTCAAAATCCTAGTTTGACATTCGATTTGGCGAAGAAAATCGTAGTTTGACATTCAAAATCCTAGTTTGACATTCGATTTGGCGAAGAAAATCGTAGTTTGACATTCAAAATCCTAGTTTGACATTCGATTTGGCGCTGAATATCGTATTTTGACATTCAAAATCCTAGTTTGACATTCGATTTGGCGAAGAAAATCGTAGTTTGACATTCAAAATCCTAGTTTGACATTCGATTTGGCGAAGAAAATCGTAGTTTGACATTCAAAATCCTAGTTTGACATTCGATTTGGCGCTGAATATCGTATTTTGACATTCAAAATCCTAGTTTGACATTCGATTTGGCGAAGAAAATCGTAGTTTGACATTCAAAATCCTAGTTTGACATTCGATTTGGCGAAGAAAATCGTAGTTTGACATTCAAAATCCTAGTTTGACATTCGATTTGGCGAAGAAAATCGTAGTTTGACATGCAAAATCCTAGTTTGACATTCGATTTGGCGAAGAAAATCGTAGTTTGACATGCAAAATCCTAGTTTGACATTCGATTTGGTGAAGAAAATCGTAGTTTGACATTCAAAATCCTAGTTTGACATTCGATTTGGCGAAGAAAATCGTAGTTTGACATTCAAAATCCTAGTTTGACATTCGATTTGGTGAAGAAAATCGTAGTTTGACATTCAAAATCCTAGTTTGACATTCGATTTGGCGAAGAAAATCGTAGTTTGACATTCAAAATCCTAGTTTGACATTCGATTTGGCGCTGAATATCGTATTTTGACATTCAAAATCCTAGTTTGACATTCGATTTGGCGAAGAAAATCGTAGTTTGACATTCAAAATCCTAGTTTGACATTCGATTTGGCGAAGAAAATCGTAGTTTGACATTCAAAATCCTAGTTTGACATTCGATTTGGCGAAGAAAATCGTAGTTTGACATTCAAAATCCTAGTTTGACATTCGATTTGGCGAAGAAAATCGTAGTTTGACATTCAAAATCCTAGTTTGACATTCGATTTGGCGAAGAAAATCGTAGTTTGACATTCAAAATCCTAGTTTGACATTCGATTTGGCGAAGAAAATCGTAGTTTGACATTCAAAATCCTAGTTTGACATTCGATTTGGCGAAGAAAATCGTAGTTTGACATTCAAAATCCTAGTTTGACATTCGATTTGGCGAAGAAAATCGTAGTTTGACATTCAAAATCCTAGTTTGACATTCGATTTGGCGAAGAAAATCGTACTTTGACATTCAAAATGCTAGTTTGACATTCGATTTGGTGAAGAAAATCGTAGTTTGACATTCAAAATCCTAGTTTGACATTCGATTTGGCGCTGAATATCGTATTTTGACATTCAAAATCCTAGTTTGACATTCGATTTGGCGAAGAAAATCGTAGTTTGACATTCAAAATCCTAGTTTGACATTCGATTTGGCGAAGAAAATCGTAGTTTGACATTCAAAATCCTAGTTTGACATTCGATTTGGCGCTGAATATCGTATTTTGACATTCAAAATCCTAGTTTGACATTCGATTTGGCGAAGAAAATCGTAGTTTGACATTCAAAATCCTAGTTTGACATTCGATTTGGCGAAGAAAATCGTAGTTTGACATTCAAAATCCTAGTTTGACATTCGATTTGGCGCTGAATATCGTATTTTGACATTCAAAATCCTAGTTTGACATTCGATTTGGCGAAGAAAATTGTAGTTTGACATTCAAAATCCTAGTTTGACATTCGATTTGGCGAAGAAAATCGTAGTTTGACATTCAAAATCCTAGTTTGACATTCGATTTGGCGAAGAAAATCGTAGTTTGACATTCAAAATCCTAGTTTGACATTCGATTTGGCGAAGAAAATCGTAGTTTGACATTCAAAATCCTAGTTTGACATTCGATTTGGTGAAGAAAATCGTAGTTTGACATTCAAAATCCTAGT